>QEPC01010657.1:6766425-6822129 GCA_003113815.1 Sphenodon punctatus
CCCCCCCCCCCCCGGAAAACCTCTAATACACACCACCACACGTACACACCACACTCCAATAAACCCACACCATGCACAACACACTCACTCAGTCGTATCCACAAAACTCTTTCCCTGCTGCGTTTGAGATGGGGAGGCTTCTGTATCCTCAGGGACTCCCCCTACCAGCTCAGCAGGATCCAGTCCCTGATCCACCGGAGTTGGTGCTGGGGATACCAGAAGTGGGGCCATGACGCTGGGTAAGGCCGTGCAACAAGCCCCCGGGGTCCTTCCATGCTGGCCAGGGTGTGGCCGGACTCCTGGGTATCCCCTCCCCCTACACCATAAGCCCCGGCACAGGGGCCTGACACACAGTTTGCAGTGAAACATTTGTGAGATAGAATATTTTTTTTTGTATCTGTGGATACAAGCAAATGGCATTGGTGTTGGCACTTGTAGTTCTGGTCTGTGTTTAGACTGCACATCAGCCTGTGTGGTATCACTATTTACAGGAGTGGGAAAACATTTTCCCTACCAGGGACGACTTTGAAAATTAGCACAAGGGCCACACTAAAGTTGGTGCGAGGGTATTTAAAAGGTGCAATTCGTTTTGCAATTCGTTTTTATTATGATAATGAAAATAAAAAAGTTCATTTTCTTTTTTGTTCTTGTAATAACGAAAACGTCAAATAATAACAATGAAAACAAAAATGAAAATGAATTTTTGTTTATCATGGAAAAACACTGAAAAATGCATTGCCGGCTATACTTTTTTGTTTCTTCTTCAATTCTGATGAAACTTGGGAAGATTGTACCTCAAACAGATGGTGCTATGTGTACCAAATTTTGAAAAGATTGGATAAAGGGAATCCATTTTATAAGCAACTAAATATTGTGACCTTAAGAAAAGCTGCATATGCATTCATGGATACAACTTCTTTATCTTCCCTCCAATCTGCATGAATCCTGGGACAATTATGTCCCTCCCAAAGTTTACCAATCCTTAAAGATATCCTTATTCAGATAAAGAGGAGCACATGCAGTGCCAGTCAGAGGCAGGCACCTGGCATGGTAGGGAGAGAGATGCTGTAGGAGGGAGGATGGGGAGCAACCCAACAGACTGACAGACACATTCACTGGCCAGTTACTGCATGCTTCCAGCTTTACAGGACCAATCAGTAGTGGCTTCGAGGCAGGCATAGGAGGTGGCCCTGAAGCGGGCATAGAAGGGACATAAATGGGACTTTGGGGATAGCATCCCAGCAATCAGGAGACATGGTTTACACATCCAGGATGGCCAATTATCATCACAATCACATCCTGCAGCACTGTGACAGAGGACATAAGAGAATCTCTATTGGCTCTTTCCTAAACAAATGCTTCCAACTTCCCAGTAACAAGTGGGGGAGAGACTTTTAGGTGGTCACAGCACAGAATGAGGACATTTGGTTGACATTTATGCTGGCCATTTGGCATCACAAGCCGATCTTATACCACAGTGACATGTAAGAGAATCCCTGGCATAGACTCATTTTCTGCATATGATGTGCAGGCTTATAAAATTGAGACCCTTTATCACATATTTTTGATATTTGGCAGCGATGATCCTGAAGGTGTGAAATACATCCTTGCCAAATTTCATGTACACTGGTTAGAATAAAAAGATGTTACAGTCAGACATACATTTATAAGTTAAATGCTTATACCACCAGGATCCGTTATCCAATCCGTCTCAAAGTTGGCATAGGTAGTAAAATTGGGGAGGGGTATTATACTTGCCAAGTTTCATCCATATTAGATGGAGACAAAGATGTTACAGCCAGGAATATATATGCAGATGTTTGCAAAATAACATAATTCAACTGCTTATAAAATCTGATTCCTTTATCCAATCTTTCTGAAGTTTGGTACACACATTGCCTTCCATTGGAGAGACAATCCTTCCATGTGTCATCCAAATATAATGAAAAATTAAAAAGTTACATTCAAAAAGTTATGTTTTCTGTTGAAACCAATGGAAATCAAAAACAAAAGCAAAAAATGAAAATAAAATTTTGATATTTACGAAAAAGAAATATTTAAATAAAGAAAATGAAAAAACAAATGAATAATGACATGAGTCCCTGGTGCACACCTCTAGTGCGCTCCGAAAGAGGAGGATCTGGCACGCCTTCATCTCCCCTCCCTTCTCCTGAAGTCAGTCAGCAGCCTGAGTTTCAACCCTGATTTTTCAAACCATTTCACTGCTCTTCTATAGTAGGGAGTGTGAATCTTGTGATACTATATTAGCCTGGCTCTTCATTCATCAGAATTATTAAACCCTGCAGTTTTTCATTCTTGTCTGTACTTGTTTAAGTCATAGTACAGTTTGGAATTCAACTAAAATTCATTATTTGTCTATTATTTATTTCCATTATTTCTATCCCGCCACTCCTGCTTGCGCAGGTCGAGGCGGAGTACAAATATAACATTAAAATAACACTTAAAATAACCATAAAAATAACACACATAACATTTATAAAACAAACCAAAAGTAATGGCATAAAAATACAATAAAGAAGACCCACCTCCCTAACCCACAGCCCACCCACCCTTCACCGTCTCTCTCACCAAAAGCCTGGCAGAACAGCCATGTCTTGCACTGACGTTGAAATGAGGTGAGGTCTGGGGACACCTGGGCCTCTTCTGGGAGGGAATTCCACAGCCACAGAGAACGTCCTCTCCATCGTGGCCACTCAGACCACCTGGGTATTACTTCACATTAATATTGATTAATATCAGTCTGGCAACTGATTTTTTTTGGTAATTTTTTTAATGTCTTTTTACAGGTAATTGTCTTTTTGTTTTAAAAGGGGGGTTGTGCATTTGAAACTGTGGAGAGGTGGTGTAGGAGGCAGTAGCACTAAATAAGAATATAAGACCATGAGAGCTGCCATGCTTGATCAGAACAACAGTCCATCTGCCCCTGAATCCTGTCTCCAATAGTGGCCACCAATGACTGCCTCAGGGAAAGTGTACAGGAATAAGACAACTTTGGGTTGTCTAAATTTGTATGGAGACAATTATTTATTTACCTAAGCAGCAACAAGGTGTGGAAGGAGCCAAGAGACGCAAGAAGGGAAAGTCCCAATTTGGTCAGCAGGTTGCTCCCAGCAGAGGATGGAGGTGGGGGGAGGAGAGGGAAAGAGTAGAAATTGCTGGCGATCAGGGCAACCTGGCCACCAAAGTTCAGAACCTAAAAATGCTAATAAAGTGTCCCTTTACTTGCCTTTGGGCTTTGAACCATTGGGATAGGCCTTCACGCTCCCAGGAGTATGCCTTCTGTCCTCCTAAGGGCCGAAACAGGTTTCCTCCCTGTTGCCTCTCTAGCCAAATGTGCAATTCTGAAATTCTGGCTGAAACTGAACTAGGGTCTTTTCCCCAAATCACACTCTCGGTACCAGTGCTGGGCCCATGGGAGAAGGGTATCGACCGCCTGCTGTCAATATTAGGTTGCTCTAAGGACCACCTCTTGGCCATAAATTATGTCAAAGCTTTGGCCTTGGTTAAATGTCAAATAAGGGATCAGGAACAACAGATATGTAGGGAGGCTATGGCCCTTTTCACACTGACACACTAACATTGATCAAATGAGTGTTACATTTTATTATTCATGTTGCAGGGCACCCATAGAGCACACCTGCAGCCATGCAACATGTTTAATAAAATGTAACACCCATTTGATCAGTGTTAGAGTGTCTGTGTGAAAAGGGCCTATATCTTCACAAAGGGTGGCTACAATCTGTAGTGCCTTCCCCATTTTCCCTAGAGGAGCTTCCTATTTATCTAACCTGTCTATTTGGGGTTATAGATATGCATTTACCCTAGCTAGATTTAATTTATTGCCTTCTGCAGTCTTGGAGGGTAGATACGCAAGGGTTCCATATGATAGGAGACTTGTCAGCACTGCCAGAAAAATGTGATTGAATCACTAGCGCATATCATATTTGATTGCCAACTGTATTCTAGTCCCTGAGTCCTGTTTTTGGAACTGATTGTCACCAACTTAAGGACCTGTAATCCACATGAGACCCTGGTGACTCTTTTGAGTGACTCAGATGTCTCTATAACTGCTGGTGTTGCTAAATTTTGTTCAGTAGCAATTAAATTAAGGAAGGCTGCATCTGGCACTATTTAAGAATATATTTGCTTTCCTGTCTACAGCTCAGGGGATACGTTCTGTCAGGATTTTAATTTATTTATCCTATTTTGTTTATCTTCCTTTATTTTATTTATAAAATTACTTACCTATACTGTTTGTATTGTTTGTCTGTTATGTGTTTGTGATGGCCATGAGTTACCACAATAAACTTATTCTGATTCCTGTTTTCAGTGCCTAGTTATTTTGACTTCATGGGTTCAGAGAGAAGGACTTCTTGAAAGTAAGTATGATCTCCCCCTGACCCAAAGCCTTCATTAAGCCCTTGATGAGATGGAAAATCTCTCAGTAGTTCATTACATCCTTGATCTCTCCAAAGTGGCATGAAGCAAGGCATCCTTATTATTTGCATGTATAAAACTTGAATGCCCAGATGTCTGAAAGTGAATGTGGGTGATGTAAACCTTTGGGATGTTTGTTTTGATGGCATCTGGATTGGGGTGTGTGTGTGGAGAAATAGAAGAATGAATTAATGCTTACCACTCTAACCATTTGTTCAGTGGGAGAAGTTCATTCAGTTATTGTAAGATTTTTTGGGTTGTAGTTGCTCCATCTCATTTGTTAACTGTCTTGGTGTGTCTCTTCATCAGTTCAGAGGCAAAACAGAGATCATAACAAGCTGGGATTTGGATGCCGCAGCTGGTTGTGTCAACCTGCAGAGAAGTGATCAAAGGTCATGGTAGTCTATTCCTGTGTTTTCCCTTGTTACTTACATAAGCCTCCCTTGTTACGTAAAGCCCAAACATTTGGGTTTGTTTATAGGAACGCTGAGGATCTACTTCATGTTCACAGGAATAGCCTTTTCCTAGACATCGTGTTTACTTTTCAGTTCCTCAGGTTAGTGAATGGGCTTTGCAACCTTCTACTGCATTCTTCAGCCATTACACAGACTATTTTCCAGGCAATTGGGGAAGGAAGAACTAATCCCACATGCAAATCAGGAACTCCAGAGAGAGCGAATCAGCAGCTCGGTGGAGAAATTTGCTAACAAAATGTTATGAGCGTGGCTGTAAGGCAGCTGGTTTCCACTGCTTACTGAGGAACAATTATTACTTTATCATGTGTGTTGTGATTTTAGGAACCTCTAAATGCCCATGGTCATGACCTATAATGATGAAATTGCAAGAATCTCTGCTTTCAACTGAATACAAAGTTTCTAGGCCACATTATTGTGGAGGAAAATGCCTGGCCCACTCATTGGGCAAATGGGCCACAAAGCCTTCCAGCAGCTTCCTGCTACCATGGCTGCAAGCCGTAGACCCGATATTCCACAGTTCCTCCTAGACTGTCTCGTACATCACTATTGCTTTCCTTTCGATCGGTCAGAATTCTGATTGGAATGATCAAAATAAATTTTGGTGATTTGCGCATGCACAAAATGGTTGCAGCCCTACACTGAGCTGCCGGAGGCAGGAGGGGTGGGGAATAAATAATATATAAAATAAAAATAAATAAATAAATAAATACACTGAAGTGGCAGCCACCGTTTTGGTGTAGGGTAACGACCCTTTTGTGCAAGAAGAATCATTCAGAATTCTGATCGAAAAATTACTTTGATTGAAATTCCGATCAAACTGTCGAATTCAAAATGGCTGTTTTGAACCAGCCCTAGTGCTGGGCCTCCAAGCTGAGGATGTGGCGGCCCCAGGCTCCATCTTACTCAGTGTCACAGTTTCACCCAGTGGTCATGCTCTGGAGGGAGATATGCTGTTGCCTATTTGATGCAGGCTGAGGGGATGGGGTGCTGGGGCTCTCAGGTTATCACACGGTGCCAGTATGCAGATACAGCCATTGTGCTGACCTACCTGTGGACAGCATCCTCGCAAGACAGTAGCAGAAGCCTATTTCCACATAGCAGAATTACCCAGAAATGCCACCCCCCACACACACCTTCTGAGCCTTGGAGCAACAGCAGCAGCATGTTTGACCTCAGGATGACCGAATAGGTCTTTCTGAGTGGACTTACTTGTTGGGAAGTGGCAAAATTAATTTTATCCAGGGAATCAAAATAGCTAGGTCCATTCCTCTGGGGGAAAGCTTAGACATATGTCTGTGGGGCAGGAGTGAGGAAGCAATTCATTCCCTCAGGCCACTTTTGAAAATGAGTACAAGTTCCACGGACTGGATAAGAGATGGGGAAAAGGTGCTTAAAGGGCATGCTCAAGATGGGTGAGGGAAGGGGAGAGTCCAGATAATAGATTTAGAGCAAGGAATCCATGGCTCCATACCCTGTCTTTGAATGCATATACGCTTATCTCTGCTCATTTCCTTTCAGATCACTCCCCCAGTGTTTGAGGCTAGGGCGGTAGATCGAGGGGCCAGATCTTGAGCTGAAACAGTTATTTGTGCGGATAACTGTATCCAATGAATTTGCAAGATCTGAAAGAAGCACAACCCCCCTAAACTGTATCCTTATGGATAAACATTAGGCTTACCTGAGGAAGGCAGCATGGTGGCAGGTGGTGGTTGGCTGAGTGGGCAACTGTAGTGGTGCATTTCAGGCACTGGCCAGAGGTAGTCTGGGCTATTTGGGCCCATGCTTGCTGTCCTTGACATACGTGCCAACTTAAGAGTTCCTGCATGCTTGGGCATAGGCACTAGAAAGCTGGTGCATGAGTCTGGGGCAGCTGGCCTGAGCCCAAACAGGTCCAGGCCACCCTGGAAGGGCCATAGCTGCCTGGTACCCCAACCCCACTGTCACCTGCTGCTGCCCAGATAAGCAGGTAACCAGGGGTGGAGAGGGGGTATGGTTAAGTGCAGGGTTATATGCATATCTGGTTAGTTAACCATGATACTGAATTTACTATCCATTTTAGCTCGAGCCAGAACCAGGAATTGGAAGAGGGCCAAACAAAAAAAAACCCAATCCCCACCCCTGCCGTGGTGAGCTAAAACTCAAAGACAGGTAATAAAACCCCTAATTTTAGTAGAATTTTTAAATCTCCTGATTGTGGGGGAAAGCTGACTCATGGTGTTTGGACATTTGGGGCTGGCAATTCCACAAATGTAAAGCTGCGATGTATTAAGAATTACTCATGTGCTTAACACACGGCTTTGGCTGGATTTGGCTAAGCATTTTTCAGTGAAGCGAAAACACAAACATAGCTAGAATTCAATGGGATAATGTACAAATGAGCGACAATCCGTCCTTACCAATCCTTGAAATTTGCTTATGCTATTTCTCCCCTTGATTAACCGCCATATAAATATTGTGCAGCAGGAAAAATTATAAATAACGTCTGGGCTTTAAATACATCTCTGAAACAAGAGGGATGTTTAGCGATCATCTAACTGTCCTCCACTTGAACCTTGAGGATCCTCAATTAACCGTAGACACAAATCCTAATACTTGAACATTGAAATAATTCCATTGACTGCAATTTTTTGTTAAGGACGTTCAGCTAGATTGCCATCTTTCCAATGGTTTTGCGGAGCTACTGTGATACCTGCCATTTCAGCAGACACAACAGGTTTTGAACTGGGCACCTCTGGATTAAACACATTAGCAGCGTGAGCCAAAGAGCTTGCATTCAGTGGCAGATCACAGAATTGGATATGATGACCCTTGAGGTCCCTTCCAATTCTACAATGTTATGACCCATACCAAGGAGCCAAAGATAATATGTCCACCCAATGAAACATATTGTTTAGCTGGCTCCTTCCTAACTGTTCCTCCTCATTGTCATTACATCTCCACAGCTGCAGCTCCTCCTCCTCCAGGAATCCTTCTGGCTTTTGGCTGCTACCAGGCAGGGCATGTTCTTCATCTAGTTCTGAGACAATCAATGTTGGGTCCATGCCTACCTGGGGCAAAAACAGAAGTAATTGGTGCTTCCATGAAGTAGTGAAAGCCATGTCTCTGGGGCTCCTGAAGTGGGTCTCTCTTCTCATGTTCCTGCCCCATTGGGCTCCAGATTGCTGAACTGAAAGCAGCTGTTCTTCGTTGAGTGGCTCCGTGATTCTCACTCATGGGATCATGGTAGTGCCCTGAAGCAATGTGGAAGAGCTTGGATCTCATAAAAAGTTCAGTTGCTTCCAGAGATTCTTCTCTGGAAGCAACTGAACAGACAAGAGGTGTAGACTCCATCCCATCCCTCCACACCACCCAGGGGGACCCTCAGTGTCTGGTGGTCCGTGGCGCCGTCAGGGACAGACCTGGGTGCATAAGCCCTGAGCCCCCAAGCCTGGCAGGACCCCCAAGTGGCTCTGGCATGAAGCCCTGCCCCTTCACGTAACATCAAGAGCAGGTTGCCACCTGGCCGGTTTTTTAGTGTCTGACCCTGCTGGGATTTGCACCCTGAGGCTGGTGGCCGGTGCAGGGCTTTTACTGGCAAAATAAAAGCCAGTGAAAGCCCAGGGTCTGGGATAGATGGCTTCCCAGAATGCAGCCGCCACCACCACGCACGCACTACAGGAAATCGTCAGAGGCGACTTCCAGGTGGGAGCAGCTGGCGCGCTGTGCAACAGAGATGCACTTGACGGCATGGTGGCGGTAGGTGTGCAGCAGTTAGGCTGCGCTGTTGCTGATGCTGCTGGGGCCAGGCAGACTGGCTTTGGACTCAGTTGTTGCTGGCCTGTCCTCTTCTCACTCAGTGCCGTGGTGTGTTTGTGTGCAGCTTTTGTCTGTTCAGAGTGGCCACCCCACAGGCTTTGCCTTCCAGCACCTGCCTTCCAGCGTCAAAGGTGTGCCGGTAGGTTCATGCTGTCGGGAGGGCGTCCCTGTCTCTCCCTCCCACCACTGATTGATCGTATGATTTTGCAGCAGCACCTATAGGCATGCAGCGCTGCTGCTGCATGGGCACGGTCAGGTGGGCTAGGCTGGCTTGGGGACTCCGAGTCATACGTTGGGCTGAGCAGCAGCCTGCTTTTGCGGTCAGTGTGTGTGCTGTGCTTTGTGTGGGGCCCGCCTTAGGAGAGAGGTGAGGGGTGCAGGGGGATGGAGCTGCCTGGGTAACTGGCGAGACAGTCAGCAGCATGCCCTGGGACAGTGGAAGAAAACAAATGTCCTGCTCTCCTCACCAGCTCACCCATCCTCTCCCATGGACCCAGAAGAAATGCCACGAGAAATCTTCATTTCACTAGTTGCCACCATTTCCTTCTTTTCCACAAACATAAAGTTAAAAAAGAAACCCATGATTCATATATTTTATTCACAGTATGAAGAAAATGGGTGGTGTGGGGAAACACTTCATCTTACAAACCCTGGAATCCTTAATCCCTTCCCTGCAAACCTTTGTAAATCAAATTTGAAATCCTTAAGTGCCATTTAGCCACATAATTGCTGAACAAAGTTGCCAGAGTTGTTCTTGTATATGGAGGGAGCTTCATGACTCAGTGGGGATTTGAACCCAGCCCTCCCCTGTCAAAGTTCAACACTCTAATCATTACCTGTCTTTTCAAGACATAGTCTACAATCTGCATACCAGAATGCTGGGAACATATCTCTGAAAGTAATGCATTTACCCCTTTCGCGTCTCAAAAGCTTTTGGTGTGTGAAAAGCCAAAGCCATTAGTGCCAGGCTCCACCCCTGCCCTGTTAGGCTCCACCCTCTATAGAATTAAATCCCTGACTGTGAGACAACTGATGGATTTAGCAATCGCCAAGATTGAAAAATTAAAATCTGTCCCCCTCTATAAATATTTCAAGATAATTCTGGGAAGAGAACCCTATCTTACTGCTTTGGATAGCTCGTACCTAAGAAGGGCTTTAATGCTGCTTAGGTTTGACCTTATCCCCTCCAGGGTGTTGAACACGAGGAGAAATGGGCTTCCTTACTCCTCTAGAGTATGTAGTTGTTCTCCGAACCAAATTGAAGACTTGCTCCATCTGCTATTTATCTGCCCCCACACAGAGAAATAGTGTCATAAATTTTTGGCTCCTCCACTCCAAAATAGATCATATTGACCCCCCCCAGCAGTTGCTAATCTTTTTACACTCAGTAAATGACTCTGCTATGATGCATGCTCTTGCTAATATGGCTATGGCCCTAATTAAAAGAAGTTGATCTTCTTTATATAGTAGGTCTATTAGTTTTTTTCATATTTATATGTTTGTACAGTTATTCTGCTTTGATCTTATCTTAGGAGTAATTGCTATTCATCTATTTGTTTTTGTTTATTGTTTTGTATTCTTTTTTAGTCTCAACCCATGGTCATGACTTATTAAACTTATTATTATTATCACCTATAGGTGTACAGGAGCATGCATGCGCATAGGGGCCCCTCAACACCATTAAGTCCAGGATCTAAAATTACCTAACTGCACCACTGCATGTGGTATAAGAGGGAAGGGCGGAGCCTCACCTCTCCAGTTTCTTTCAGCTGCTGCTGACAATCATAGGAATGATTTGTTTCTCTGGCAAAAGGACCCTACACCCCAAAAACCTCAGTCTGAGGATAGCTGGTTTCCAACAAGATCCATCGCCAGACGGCATCAGTGTCCAGGTCGCAGGTTTAGCCATCAGGAGGTCAATTGTGGAGAGCAAAGTACCCTATGTTTCGAAGGCAAACTTAGAGCTTTCCACTCAGCATGGTGTAACATCACTTCTGATAAATGGGTGTTGGAGTTAGTTAGAGAGGGCTATGCCATCCAGTTTGTCTCCATCCCCCCCTCTTTCCGATTCTCCTTCCCCATCCCTTTTTAGGGACACCCTTCACAAGACATTATTGCTCCAGGAGATCGATCTAGACCACCACCGACTCAACAAGAAACTATGGAGGTTTAAGTTCTGTATGGTGTCACTATCCACCATTCTACCTGCACGCCAGAAGGGTGCTTGGCTCACTTCACTTGACCTCAAGGATGCCTACTTTCACCTATCTATTCAAAAATCTCTATAAAATTTATCTGATTCTTTGTAGATGGAAGATACTTCCAATACCAAGTCCTACCATTAAGGGTGAAACTAGCCAAAGAAAAAATCTCACACGATAACAGGGAGGACAGGTGCTACATCAGGATCTGCACATTCTCCATCTTTCAGCCTGGCATATCACCCCCTGACACAGAACGAGTCTTTCTTGTCACAATTCCAGCGAGTGTTGCTAAATGCCAGAAGACACTCAACTTGAGCAATTTACATGACCAAATGGAGGATGTTTATCAGCTGGTTCAAGACCAATAGTCATGATGTCAATAGTATTCCTCTCAATACCTTTCATATTGTATGCATCTGAAGGACAGCAACTTACTGGCATTGTCGATAAAGGTTCACATGGTGAGAGCAAGAGAGGTGCAAGGGAGAGCGAACCTGGGCAAGTGGTGCTGTGCCGGGGACGTTGCCCAGCTCTATAGGTGTCAGTTTTTTTATTTCTTTATTTGCCTACATTGCGTTGGCCCTTTTAACTGTGGCTGACAGTAAGGGCTTTATTTTTTTGTTATAAAGGTTCACATGCCAGCAAACGTTTCACAGCCGTAAAGTCTATCCTTGTTTTCGAATCCCACTGTCAGAGCATTCTATAAAGGACTCACTAATTTTTATCCACCTGTTTCTAAGCCTGTGAGTCAATGGGATCTCAGAACAGATCCAGCTTTTCTGTCTAATGCAGTCTCACCATTCCACTTAAATGAGTAATTTCATTGCTTGTATTCTTCCCACGACCCTACTCCATGTTGCTAGAGAGAGCACTCCTCTCCTTGGACATATGCAGAGCCATAGCCTTCTATTTGGAAAGGACAAAATTGTACAGAAGGTCAGACTCTCCGTTCATCTTGTTTAGTGAGAAAGTGTTGAGGGATTGATTATCATCACAAAGACTATGTAAGATTATTTTGTTATGTATTTCCACCTGTTACGAACTCTCAAACAAAGAACCACCAGAGGGATTTATAGTGCACTCAACAAGAGTGGTGGCTGCTTCTATGGCAAACTTTTGTCACATTCCCATTCATGAGATATGCAGGGCAGTCACATAGATATGGCATCTACAGAGACTGTCACAAAGCCTTGAGCTCTGCATATGGTCGCGAGAAGAGAGACTGCGGTGGGCAGAGCGGTACTTTCTTCCATTCTGTCCTAATCCAGTGCCCTCCTTCACAAAAAACTTGGGACTGCTAGGATTCTCCCATGAGTGAGAATCATGGAGCCATTCGAAGAAGAAATAAACAGTTACTTACCAGTAACTTTGTTCTTCTAGAAGGCTCTGTGTATTCTAACTACCCACCCACCTTCCCCTCGACTGGATTTGGCTGGTCTAACGGAAGGAATTTGGGGTGGAGGGTTGAGGCTCCGCCCTTCCCTCTTATACCCCAAGGCACTGAGGGTCCCCCTGGTGGTGTGGAGAGAAGGGATGGAGCCTACCTAGCTTCCAGAAAAATCTCTGGAAGCAATTGAACTGCTTATGAGAGGCAAGCTCTTCCAGATTGGTTCAGGGCACTACCATGATCCCATGAGTGAGAATACACAGAGCCTTCTCGAAGAACAAAGTTACTGGTACATAACCTTATTTCCTGAATTGTCAAGAATATTGCTGAATGTTCAGTAGAATTTTTGAGTCTGGGACACGTTTTGGGTTTTCCATTGTTTTCAGGATTGCAGGAAGTGATTTTTTGATACTTTAAAAAAAAACTTCGGAACTTTTCATATTTTCACAGTATAGTTTGTCATTTGTTGATACTTTACATCATTTTCTGGTACCTTTTGTGACTTGCTGGTATTTTTGTGTCCTAGTGTCATGACTTTCCCAGCTCCTGGCCCCATGGCTTTTTCACCTCCAAGTGCTCTTCTCCCAATCCGGGGGTGAGGGTGGGGGGGAAGTGGAAGAAGAAGTCTCAGCTCTATATATTCTGTGTCTTCCTCCATCTTCTGCCAACATGCCAAATATGCCAGCATGTACCAAAGTACCAGAAAGTATGGAGAGTACCAGTCAGGGACTAAAGTGTGGATTGGATTGTCATACTCATTTGTTGGAGCAGGATCAGGGCCCGAATTGAGTCACAGAGGAATCAGGACTGGAGTAGAATGTCCAGAAGCATAGTTGAGTGCAAACCAGTTGGTCAAAGCTGGGAGACAGTCCATATGAGTAACCATGCCAGAGGGGCAGTCCAAATGCAGAAGCGGGGGTCCAAGCCAAAGGTCAGTGCATATAAGCAACCATATGTGAAGGGCAGTCCAAATGCAGAGTCAGCATCCAAGCAGAAGGTCAATCCAGGCAGGAATGGGTGCTGAGCAAAAGGCCTGGGAGGCAAGTGAGCAGGAAGACTGGAGAAGTGCAGGGACATCTCAGGGCCAGGAATAGGGACCTGGTATGGTTGGCAGGATTCCAGGAGAAGAGGGGACCAAAGGACAAGGAAAAGGTGGGTCCTGGGGAAGCAGGTAGGCAGAGCAGATGCACACAAGATTCTGGTGGGTCCACATCTTGCTAGCATCAAGAGTCACATTGACCAGCCTGCAGCTGCCATTTCCTGCCTTCTTTATAAGAACTGCTTACAGGCTGGGCCAATCAGGTGGTAAATGGGGGCTAGGAAGTCTACAAGGCTCAACTGTGTGTTGCTGACTGAGTTAGCCACTGCAGGGTGGGTTCCGCTGGAGAGCAGATCTCCTCCCTCTGACGAATGGGTCTTACTGTTCCAGCCAGATCAGCACTCAGAATGTTAGGCCAAGGTATTTACTCATTTCCCACAAAGTCCACAAGGCTTGTGGAGGAGCAACGTCCTTTGTGTCCTAATTTGCTTCTTACTTCTGTTGATGGATTGTAACTGATTTACAGATAGTATATCACATGCATCAGGCACAGATTAACTTGCTCTCTATTGCTAACCCTTAGCCCCTATCTCACTATATCCATGACGCTAATGAACATTTGGCCCTGTATTCTTCAGAAAACCAAATATTTATTTATTTATCTTTTTAAAAAAAATACAGTTATATTCCCGTTTGCCTTTAAGCAGAGAAACTGCAGCATGTTTATCTCAAAACAAACTCTTTGTGGCAAAAAAGGAGATTTCCATCTACGGAAAATACTTTGTTTTTAATGGAAAACGTCAATAAGGATCCCCCCATTTCCCCTCAAAGTGAAGCATACTTTGCTTTCCTTGAAACCAGCAATGCACATTTTTTTTCCATTCAGCTCTGTCTGGAATCTCTTTGGATGGGAAGTATTTCATTCTATAGATGGTTTGGGTTGAGAGGATGTTAAATTGTTTCCTCTTGCAAATAAAATACGCCAAGACACATTTGGTTAGACTTCAGCCCTGGAAAGAAGTCTTTGTGTACAGAGTGCATGGAAACTTACATGTATATGAATCAGAGAGATTGGAAAACAGGGCCAGCTTCTGGTAGTTGAAAACCACAGGACTGTACCATGACCTAGGAGGGAAGCAAAATGATGGCTCTGGGACCAAGAGCATATAATAACTCATTTCCCCATTCTCCTCTTGCCCAGCTTCTAAGTCAGTGAGAGTAAAATAAAATTAAAACAATTCTTAATTGAGACTTACTAGAGCAAACATTTCTTATGGTTTATGACTATCATTTGAGGGAGAAGTAGAGTTTTTTTAACATGCAATTTTTCTGGCTCATTAAAGATGACACCAAATGCCACTCCAGGCCATATTTTCAAAGAGCCGCTGTGACGCAGAGAGTGTAAACAGATGGACGGCAGCTCCGGTGGCAGCCGCGCCCGCTCACTTCACCCCTGGGCTGGCCAGTTTGTCTGAAAGCGGCATGTTTAAAAGCGAAACAGATATTTCTGTGTTTGAAAACTAAAACCACAATAAACTGTGATCTACATTACCGGTTTTGAAAATTTGTGTGTGGAGGGGTGGGGGTGTGATTTGTGCGACATGCTTTTTAGAGGGAGGTTTGTAGTAGAGCGACAAACTATGACAAGGGATGGGGAGAGCTAAAAATGGGGGGTGTCGGGAAAGCAGCATGACACACATCGGGCATTTTCAGACAAGACACTCTCCATCCACTAACTGCCCACCTCCCATCCACTATACAGGTTACAGGGCACCCATAGGACAACACTGCAGCCCTGCAACATGTATAGTGGGTGGAAAGTGTCTTGTCTGAACATGCCCTTTATGAACAGCCCCTAATGATAGAGAAGGGATGTGAAAACTGAAACTGCATTTGGAATAAAAATGTGGTTTAAAAAAAAAATTCTCAGAAAATATTTTGGGGAAATAAAATATTTTCTAGTGGATGCATTTCCAGACCAACTGGTTCAGGATGAACCAGGAATACGCTGAAGCTTTCACAGTGTGTGGGTTGCTTATTTGCTGAATCTGTTCATAGCCTGGTGCATCATCCCTATCAGTGCGGTGGGGGTGAGGTGAAGCACACCTATACCCCCCCACACGCTCTACTCACACTCTGGTGCTGGCAAGTCTGTGAGAGAATATAATGCCCGTCAGGATAGTATTTGGGCCCAATAAGTCTCAATGAGACGGGGCCCCTATAGTCATAGGGCTCCGAGCACTGGAGCAGGTCTGCGCCTCCCTGCTCTCGATCCGGACTCCAGACGCTCTCACGCACACGGTTGGGGGTGGGGTCAGGGCAGTCAGGGGTGGGATGGTGGGGGGGTAGAAGGTAGGGTCCCAGGGTCAGGAGGGCAGGAGGCAGGTTCACTCAGCACAAGGGCAGGGGGAAGGGGGGCCCAGGGTAAAGGGGGGACTTCTCACACACACTCACCGTTCGCCGCTACATGCACTCCAGAAGGGAAAGGGAACATGGGAGCCAGCACTCACTAATGAGACCAAACACACATGACTCAGCAATGCACACGATCACAAGGAACTCTCAATGGGGGCCAGGTTCTTGCTCAGATTACCGGTGCTGGGTGGCTCCCAGTGCCAGATTTTATGTGGGAGGCTCCGCCCACCCTACATGCCTGGAGCCAAGCGGAACGCTGCAGTGACTCTGGCACTGCACGGGGTCACTAGAAGCAACATATCGCCACTGTTACGTGGGTCGGTTGCCAGGACAACCGAAGGTAACCGCAGCATGAAAGGCGCTGCGGCTTGGAGCAGAGCAGGGGGCGCGGGAGCGGCCTGGAGGGAAGGTGCGCCGGGGTGCCCCTGGCGCCGAAGGCTGACAATCCTATCACTTCCACCTCTTTCTTAAAATCTTGGTGGTGGATGAGACATGCAGGAGATCAACTTTCCATCTTTGCCATGACAGCAATGAATATCAACAAAAGACCTCAGGGCAGTCTAGGAGGGAAGCCTGTGCATACTTGAGTCAGCCTTTGGAGGAGACAGGTCCATGCACATTCACCCAGGATTCAGAGAACACCTAAAACTAAAAATATGAATCTGATTTTTATGGGATTTTTTACCTTTCTAAAGATTGTGGGTTCAAGCTTGTGAAATTATGGATTCTGACCCTTATCTTCTCCATGCCAGACAATTATGAAAGAAAAGAAAGAAGCAATGTATTCTCCAAAGGTGAACAGTAGGAGAACTAGTCTGCATATAATAGGGGTTTCCAAACTGTGGCTCATGACACAGGGCGAGGTGTCATTTTGACTCTGGTGATGGGTGAGTTGTTGCATAAACCAGTATTGTGAAACTGATAATCTCAAACTCAAGAAATGGCAGCTAGCACTGCTTGATCCAAGGAAGTTGGGGCCCAGTGCAAAATGGTAGGTGGCCTCTCCTAACATGGGAGTGTTTGGTGGACATAAATTGACTTGTCTAGTTGAAAATGGAAAATGTTACTATGGCAGGGAGCAGCTTAGAAGAGCTGTTGCCCCTTTAAGAGAGCAATGAGCGCCAGCCTGAGGCACTGGCCAGGCTGGGTTGCGGCTGTTATAGCTGGGTAAGGGCTTGGGGATGAAAAAAAAAGACAAGCTGACAGCAAGATAAAGATGGACAGACACTGGCCCTTTAAGGACTGAGAGGCTGGAGAGCCAGACAGCCACACCTATTCTGGGCATATAAGAAGAGCAGAGTCAGACAGAGAGTCAGTCCGTGCCTGACTGGGGAGAAGAGAGAGTCTCTGCTGGAGGACTGTGTTGCTGAGGAGCCCTCTCCATGGTACCGACTCCCAGATTGGGCAGCTAAGGAAAGTCTGGTGCCTGAGTTGTGGGCTAAGGGATAGGCTGGTACTCTACGCTCTCCAGGGTACTGAAGAGAATGACTGGTGAGTGCTAAGGAGCCAAAGAACCCACGAAGACTTGGTTTTTTTTGACAAAGCCTAAGAGGCTACTGGGCTCTAAAGAAACTGTGAGTAACAGCCAGAGAGACATTGTCTGACTCTAGTTGGGGACAGGGTTGCCAGAGGGTAAGGGTGGGCACCAGGGACCCATTTTGTTTTTGTTTTCATATTTGTTATTAACATTTTTGGTTTTTTTTATTTTCGTTATTGAAAATGTTTGGTTTTTTAAAGAAATTTCATTTTCATTTTACATTGGTTTCAATGAGAAATATATTTCTGGTTATAACTTCTCCACTTTTTATCCAGATTGTTCCCCACTGCAGTAATTATCCATGCCAATTTTAATAAAGGTTGGATAAATGGTTCCAATTTTATAAACAATATAATTGCATGGTTTGTGCACACATTTCTAGTGATAACAACTTTGTTTTCTATCTAATGTAGATGAACATTGGTCTCATTGTGCCCCTCATTCAAGGTATCATTCATGCCAATTTTCAGAACAATTGAATAAAGGGTCCCAATTTTATAAGCAATTTAATCATTTCATGGATTGCACACACATTTCCAGCTGTAACATCTTTGTTTTCCATCCAATTTGGATGCAATTTGTACAGATTGTTCCCCTCACCAAAGGGATCATCCCTGCCCCCACATTTTAAAAAACAAGCGATAAAGGGTCCCAATTTTATAAGCAATGAAAGTTTCGTGATTTTAACAGAAGTTGCACATTCCCTTAAATCTATTGCAGGTTTTACCTCTGTTTAAAATATGAAGGTTTTAATAGATTCAGAGATCTGCTTTTTGGAGCATTTGTAGAGAGGGTGAAGAAGACAGGCGGAGGTGGGCAGAGCAGAGGAGGAACAGGTGTCAGAGACACTGGAACTGGCATAGATTTCAGTCTTTGGCATCCTAAAGTCTGTGGGGGCATACTTGGGGGAGAAAATATAGGTGCAGAGTTCTGATTTTATGAGCACTTGCAGTGAGGCTGGAGACTGCAGTACACGCACGCACGCACGCACGCACACAAAGAGCACTGGGTCAGTCTATGAGCCACACAGGATCTAGCCATGGTGGAGGCTGTGCAGCTTGGTAGAAGTTTATGTTTCCTTCTCAATGCCCACCCCAAAGCCTCCCTGAGTACATTGATTGGGTACTGGAAGTTGGAAGCCTGGGCACCATTTTTAGAGAATGAGCCCATGCTAGGTATTCTCTTATATTGGTCACAGTGGTACAAGATGGGTTTATGATGCTAACAGGCCAGTAGAAACGTCAATCATGTGCCCTCATTCTGTGATGTGCCCACTCCTACCTCCCTGCTTGTTACTGGGAAGTTGGAAGCATCTGCTTAGGAAACACCAATAAGAGATTCTCTTATGTCCTTTGTTTCAGTGCTGCAGGGTTTGTTTGGGATACCATTTGGCCAGCCTGGACAGGTCAGTCATGTCTCTTGATTGCTGGGATGCTTCTCCCTCCCTCTGCCTTGATGCCTGAAGTCCTGGTTATGTCTTGAAATTCTCATTTTTGTCCCAGATATTTCAGGACTTGTATTTGCACACCTTTGGTTAAAATCACAAACATTCACTTACTGATAAGATTGGGGCTTTTTATCTAATCCTCCTGAAATTTGGCAGAGATGATCCCTTTGGTGATGGCCAGAAGACATCCAAATTTCATCCATATTGGATGGAAGATAAAGATGTTACCTCTGGAAATGTGTGCACACCACAAAATCTAACGTGCTTATAAAATAGGGACCCATAGTCCAATATTTATTAAACTTGGCAGGAATGATACCTGTTGTAAAAGGGATCATATGTATGAATGTAAGCCACATTGGACAAGTAGAAATGAAGTTACAGCCCAAAATGTATTACAAACCATGATACTTATACAATTAGGACCCTGTATCCAATCTTTATGGAATTTGGCATGCATGATCCCCTAGATAAGGAATATATTCTGTCCATATTTAATGAAAATTGGATGAGAAACAAAGACATTACATCCTGATATATATGTCCCCAAATTATAAAAAAAAATAATCTGAATTTTTCATTTTTATTCCAACATTTCTTTATTATATTTTTCATTTTCATTTTTATTTTATAATAACAAAACCCCACAAATTTCTGTTATTAATACCACAAAACTGAACATGAAATGCACACCCCACCAGAGGACTGTTTCCTGGCATTAGAGGAAGCCTGTGTATGTGGAACAATATAATGGTGGAGAACTGTATGTAGACCTGAGAGACTATGGCATAGTCCAGGTGAGCGAGGCTCCAGCACACCCCCTGGGAGGGCTCAGCCACAGGCCAAAGGTGAGCGAGGCTCCAGCCCACCCCCTGGGAGGGCTCAGCCACAGGCCAAAGGTGCACGCCCGCCCCCAGCGGGCGGCAGCCCTTGGGCGGCACCCGGAGGGCGACGACAAAAGGGCGCTGGCCGTTTTGTGGCCGTTGTGAGGCCGGAGTGAGGACATCAAGGAGCCACGCCCTGACGGCGCCTACGCTACACTGCCACCGACAACCATTGCCGTGGGACAGCACGCACGCGCTCACCCAACAACCGCAGGCCTGGCGTCCCCCTGATACCAGAACATTCAACACCTATGATGCCTCCCTATACCTCCCTCACCTCCTCGCCCTCTATCACCTCCCTCCTTCTAGCCTTTCTCACGCACCCCCTCCTTCTCCCTGTTCCATCACCAGCGGCCTTTCTCCAGCCAACCTACCCCTTATTCTCACCCACGCCCATTCCCCCTAGGCCCAAACCCGCAACACCCAGGTGTTCCACAGACCATTGTGGCCAATACGAGGCCAGTGCACGACTCACACCCCGCAAACCAGGCCGTTCCCCATCCCCCAACCTCATCCGCATCCCGTGCCTTCCCAAACACCAATTGCCTTTTTCCTGCTCCCTCTGGAACTGCCGCTCATCCGTGGCTAAAGCTCCCTTCATCCACGATCTCTTCCTCTCTCGCCCCTTTCAACTCCTTGCTCTTACAGAAACCTGGATCACGCCCTCCAACTCTGTTACCCCGGCCGCTCTATGCTCCGGGGGCCTGTCGTTCTCTCACCGCCCCCGCCCTGAAGGCCTGGGTGGTGGTGTGGGCTTACTCCTTGCTAAGCACTGCCAATTCAAAACCCTCTCCCCTCCTCCCTCCCCCTCCTTCCCTTCCTTTGAGGCCCACTCTGTGCGCTTATACTCCCCTCTACACCTTCGGGTTGCTGTCATCTACCGCCCCCCGGGTTCCCTCTCCTCTTTCCTCCCGGACTTTGAATCCTGGCTCACCTTCTTCCTCTCCGATGATATCCCCACTCTTATCCTTGGTGATTTCAACATTCACGTTGACACGCCCTCCGCCCCCTCTGTTTCCCGCTTTCTCTCTCTCGCTTCCTCCTTTAATCTCCGACTCTGGACCGACTCCCCCACTCATACTGACGGCCATTCCCTCGACCTCGTCTTCACTCGAAACTGTTCTCTAACTGACCTCTCCTTTGACCCCTTCCCTAGTTCTGATCACTTCCTCGGCTCCTTCAGCCTTTCCCACCGACCCCCCTCCGCCTCCCCCTCTATGCGCCCCTTCCGCAATATGCAGGCCCTTACTCCCTCGGAGTTTGCCGCACATCTTTCCCCCCTTCTCCCCCCCGTTTTCGCCTCCTCCTCCCCTGACTCTGCTGTCTCTGCTCTCAACGCTTCTCTCTCCTCGACCCTTGACTCTCTTGCCCCCCCCTCTGCTCGCCCCGTCCGCCCCCTCGACCCCCGCCCCTGGCTTACCCCTGCCATCCGCTACCTCCGCTCCTGCGCCCGGGCTGCCGAACGCCTCTGGCGCAAATCCCGCTCCCTCCCTGACTTCCTCCATTACAAATTCTCCCTCTCCTCCCTCTCCTCGGCTATCTCCCTAGCTAGGCAGCGCTATTATGCCTCTAGGATCGAATCTTTCTCCCGCGACCCTCGCCGCCTTTTCTCTACTTTCGACTCCCTTCTCAAACCCCCCTGCCCTCCCCCGCCCTCTTCCCTTGCTGCTCGGGATCTTGCGTCGTTCTTCACCTCCAAGATTGACAAGATCCGTCGGGATATTGCCTCCCGCCCCCCTCCGCCCCCCGCTCCCCTCCCGCCCCCTCCCCCCCCCCCCTCCCTCCTCGCATCCTTCCCTCCTGCCTCTCTCCAGGAAATCTCTGCTCTTCTCTCTTCATCCAACCCCTCCACCTGCCCCCTTGACCCGATCCCCTCCCGCCTCCTGACCTCTATTGCTCCCACTGTCGCTCCCCCCCTTCTGCATGTTGTCAATCTCTCCCTTTCCACAGGCTCCTTCCCCTCTGCCTTCAAACATGCCACTGTCTCCCCCATCCTCAAAAAGCCTACCCTGGACCCTTTCGATCCCTCTAGTTACCGGCCGGTCTCCCTCCTTCCCTTTGCTTCGAAGCTCCTGGAACGTGTCGTCTACTCCCGCTGCCTGAACCTCCTCTCTGCCAACTCCTCCCTCGACCCTCTCCAGTCCGGCTTCCGCCCCCTCCACTCTACTGAAACTGCCCTGGCCAAGATCACCAATGATCTACTTGTCGCTAAATCGAAGCGCCACTACTCCGTTCTTGTCCTCCTTGACCTCTCTGCTGCCTTTGACACTGTCGACCACTCGCTCCTCTTGGACTCGCTTTACTCTTTGGGCTTCCGTGGCTCTGTCTTTGACTGGTTCTCCTCCTACCTCTCTGACCGCTCCTTTAATGTCTCCCTCCCCGAGTCGACCTCCCCCTCCCTTCCCCTCTCGGTTGGGGTTCCCCAAGGTTCTGTCCTTGGCCCTCTCCTCTTCTCTATCTACACCCGGTCCCTTGGTGAAATTATTGCCTCCCACGGGTTCCAATACCATCTCTATGCTGATGACACCCAACTCTATCTCTCTACCCCCTCTCTCTCCTCCTCTGTCCGCTCACGCCTCGTCGACTGCCTCTCTGATATCTCCGCCTGGATGTCCCGACGCCAACTCAAACTGAACATGGCCAAGACTGAACTCCTCATTTTTCCTCCATCCCCCTCCTCTCCCTCTGACCTGACCATCTGCATTGATGGGGTCACCATCCGTCCTGTTCTCCGTGCCCGCAGCTTGGGCTTCATTTTTGACACGCACCTCTCCTTTAAACCTTACATTGACTCTGTGGCCAAATCCTGCCGATTCGCTCTCCTCAACATTGCCCGCATTCGCCCCTTTCTATCTGTCTCCTCGGCCAAAATCCTTGTTCATGCCATGGTTATCTCTCGCCTCGACTACTGCAACCTCCTCCTTGCTGGCCTCCCTCGCTCCCACCTGTCCCCCCTTGTGGCGATCCAAAACTCTGCCGCCAAGGTCATTCACTCTGCCCGTCGCTTCGACCATGTGACGCCTCTCCTCCTCTCCCTTCACTGGCTCCCCCTTCCTGAACGTATCCTGTTCAAACTCCTGGTTTTCACGTTCAAATCGCTCCATGACCAAGCTCCCCCTTACCTCTCGGACCTAATCGCCCTACGCGCTCCTGCGCGCGCTCTCCGCTCTTCCGCTGTCCCCTCCCTCGCTCTCCCTCGCTTCTCCTGCTCGCCCAACCGCCTTCGTCCCTTCTCCCTCGCTGCCCCGCATGCCTGGAACTCCCTCCCTGCCGACGTCCGCCTCGCCTCCTCCCTCCGCTCCTTCAAATCCCTCCTCAAGACCCACCTTTTCCATGCTGCCTTTCCCAATGCCCTCTAGTCTTTCCCCTTGCTCTTACTGTCAGCCCTCCTCTGCTGACTGCTGCTACCGACCACCTTGTAACCAAGCCAAGTACACGCACCTGAGACTTCGCATCCGCCTGAATGTTTGTTTGTCTTCTCCCATGTCTCTCCCACTGTCCCCTCTCCTTGTCTCCCCCTCCTTGTCTTTTAGATTGTAAGCCACAGGCAGGGACCGCGTCTGATTGTATGTTCTGTACAGCGCCAGGTTTTGCAACTGGCGCTTTATAAATGTTTAATAATAATAATAATAATAATAAACGTATGGTCAAGACTGTACTGATTAAAAGACTAAGGCTGCTTTCAGACCTTCCCCTCCCCCAAAGCATATTCTGGCTGCGGGGGGAAATGCGCAGTCAGGATATGCGTGGGGTGCTGTTGGACCAAATTATGTTGTTATTTCTAGTTTATTCATTGATCCCCATATGCTGTGCAGCCCCTACAGGTTGAGGTTCTCTGTGCTTTGGGCTCTGGGGCCATATTTTATGCCAGTGGTTCTCAAACCCCTGTTGTCATTTCAAGTTTATCCGTGGAACCCATGATTTGCTCCCATTCCCTTCCCAACATACAGGACCTTGTGTAATTGCAGTCAGCACTATTCTGGATGTAGCCCTTTCAGCCAGGCTCTTCCTAAGCACGTGCTTTATTTGAAGTGCCCCAGGTTGCCTACGTCGGCAGAGCCCTGTCCATTTAAGCACATACAGTCTCTCTGGCCATTACAATGGAACCTTTCCATGTGGAGAACACAGATAGCAAAGTTCAGACTTCTGCCTTTCTCCTTCATTCCTCTCTTCCTCTCAGACACTTGTTGTCTGTACAGACCGAACAGGCCCCAGATGCACTTAGCCAAACATCTAGCCACAATTGTTAGTGGTCAGTTGCTGACCAGTCTGGAAGCCATTCCTGTCAGGATTCACCCCGGACTGCATCCTGCCATATGGGGTCATGGCAATATGCAGATGGGGTCCTGATGCTGATAGATACTTGATATACTTGCCTTGCCTGGGTAAGTCTCATAGAACAATATTTGCCTCAAAATGGGGTCACTCAGGCAAAATGTTTGGGGACCACTGGCATAAAATAGGAAGGGGAATAAATCACTGTACTGAACTTGACCTTAACTGAACTTAGCCTGAGATACAAATGACTGTATTATTCCTGTCTTCCATTTTGGAGACACCATGGAGCCACTCCTGCATGAAACAGATTGGTGTGGGTTATATACCCAAATGTACACCTGCATCTGTGAGGATCTGTGAGACTAGTACAGCCCTAGCTACAAGTGGTGAAGATTACATGTCTCTGGCTCTGTGAGGAGCCACTTGGAGTCCAGGGAGAGTAGGGACAGGATTGTATTCAATTTAATTTCAGTGGCTAATGAGGATAGTACTGTCATGGGCTTAAATTGGAGGAGAAAAGATATACTACGGCAAATACTGGGATTTTTTTTCTAACCATGAGGACAAGTAGGCAGTGAAACAGATTGCTTAGGCAGTGAAACAGATTGCTAAGAGAAATTAGAGTCCCCATCACTTGAAGGTTGTTGTTTTTAAGTAGGTAAAATAAACCCATTTCAGAGATGGTCCAGGTGCTATTGGTCTTGCTTAAAGAGAGTGCATAGCCTAAATAACTTTTTAAGATGATTTCCAGCCCTTAAATGCTATGATCCGTATTGTCCTAACCATCAACGTGTATCTGGCAGTCCGTAATATCTGATGATTCAAAGGAAGAAAAATATACCTGCCCCATTGTACAATGGTGCTACACAAATTTCCTTCCTGATCCTTACAGCCTTTGTTTAAGGAAATGTATTAAATGGAGCTATGCTGCGTTTCACCAGCTCAGAATCTGGCCTCATGGCTGTTCCAGAATGAAATTTTGACCTAATCAGATTTCTAAGTTAAGAAGTAATTTGCCTCTTCGCTCCCACTGGACTGGACGTGCCTGATCCTGTCGCTAAGCAGTCCCAGGCCCGGCTAGGACTTGGATGGGAGATTGCCTGGGAATCTTGGGTGCCGAAGGTGAAGGTGGCTGAAAGGGGGTGCTGTAAAGGGGGTTGCTGGAAGGCATTCCACTGAAGTATTGTTTACATCTGTGATCATCCTCTTCTCTCAGGTCTAGCAGAAGTTCTGGGAGTCTAGAAGCGCATGCTGAAGGGGGTGAAAGGGGTTTCTGGAAGGCATTCCACTGAAGTATTGTATACACCTGTGATCAGCCTTCTCTCCCAGGTATAACAGCAGTCCTGGGAGCCTAGAGGTAGCAGTCTCTTGGCGGTGGCCAAAGGGTTCTGGCCGTTTGGTGACTGGTGTGGCTGAGGCCATGAGAGTGTGTTTTAAGAAATTAATTGTATTAATGATTAGTTTTGAAAGATTTATATTTTGTAATACTGTAATTTTATTTGAATGTTTGTTTGTTTGTTTATTTATTTATCCAATATTCTTCTATCCCGCCCCCTCCTGCTCACAGAGCAGCTCGGGGCTGCTCACAAAATAATATCTGCTGCAGAAATGAATAGTCAGAAAACTTTGATTCCTCTTCTTCTCATAAAGATTTACCTACTTAGGTAAAAATTGCAAAATATGTGGTACAACCGCTCTTACATGCTTTTTGGAAACCCCTTCAGTAGGGAATGATTCAGTGGTTGTAAATGATGGGCATCAAGATCATCTATGCTCTTCAAAAACAGTTTTCATTACATCTAGTTCAGATAAAATAGATCTTTCCACTCAGGCATTGTCATTATCTTTGGATTTAAGTAGGCGTCTATTGGGTAAATGAAGATAGTGTCCTCTTTACCCTGTAGTAAAGATAGTGATAATATTGAACCAGCGTTGTCTTCTCTTTATCCCCCTTTTATTTATGAATTTTTCTCTCTGATTAAGGGATTAGAAGAATATAGTTTTTCAGTTCTTGAAAAAACGAAGAAGAAATTGGTGCATCCAGAGGAAAACAGTATATTGATAGAAACCTTAGCAGTAGAGGATTTTATTACAATTGATAAATTATCTACCTTTGATTCTCACCCCCTAAAGTTATAAATACTTACTTAACTAATAGCTCAAAAGTTCAAAAGATATTTTATTGTGCTGGTACATTGGCCTTGACAATTAACAAAAAAGATAACACACAATAATACAAGAAAACTTAAAACGCTTAAATGCAGCAAATTAAAATTAAACAGCATATAAACACCGAAATTGGAAAAACAAAATCTAAATTCCCACAATCATTTCCAGAGCGTTTCAGAACCCCCCAACCAGCCTTCCCCTAAGCTGACTGGGAGATCCTTTACTTAACTAATAACTTTCTGCCAGTTAGGAGTGAGATTCAAAAGTTGAGAAAACAGCATATAATAAATTTTCAAATTTATCCATGGGAAAATATGTTTTTTCCCGAAGAAGAGATTAGTTATTTTTTGGTGAGTAGGCTTCATATTTCTACCCAGTTTTTAGAATAAAATATTATTTTTGCTGCAAGATTACAAGGTCCTAATGTTACAACTAGCTCAGTTCCAGTAAGGATAGGATGTCGGAGTTTGAATATACAATATTTGATGATGATTAAGGTAGTAAATGAGTGGTCCTTATGGAGGAGTAAGGTTAACAGAAGACAATTATCTCAGTGGCATTAAAATAAAATAGCTCAGACTTAAAAAATAAATAAATCAGTAGAGGATATACATTCGGAGTCAAATCAATGACTAAATACTCAGCCACTCCTTTGATATATTAAGAGAACTTAATATGTTGTCATGGAATATTGCTGGTTTAAAAACTAAATTAAATGATCCATCATGGAGATTTTGTATTAGTGAATTGATAATATATGTTTTAAAGAGACGTGGTGTAATGAAAGAATTTCAATTCCTTGGTTTATATAATTCTTATTTATTTATTTAGATTTTTATCCTGCTGTCACAGGAGGGGGGGGGCTGCCAGGGGGTAAGTTGCTGCAGGATTAAGGCCAAATCAGCATGCTAGGGAATTAACTTCCTTTGCCTTTATTTCTACAAGTTATGTACAGTCACCACATCCTGTGTATCAAGCTCAGTCTTACCAGAGTCTCAGGCTGGTTCTCTCAGTCACACACTCTTTGAGTTACCCAGTCCTCTCAGGTAGCCTTTCGCCTGGCTACTGACTATTGACTCCCCTCTCCGGAGCTAAGGCATGCTCCCCTTAGTTCCCAGGTGCTCTCTAGTGCTCTGGCTTCATCCTGGCACTAGCTTGCTTCGCTCCGTTGCTTGCTTCCCCCTTGCACTGGCTTGGCTGCTCTCTTAAATAGCTGGAGCTACACCCTGAACATTCTGACTTCCTGTGGCAGACATTTTGAGTTCAGCCAGCAGCCATCTTAGCCTCTCTTAAATGTACCTCAGTCCATTGTGACTCTTCCCTGCCACACCTGCTGTTCCCTCAAAAAGCCTCGGTGTGGCTTACAAAATAAGCATAACATAAAAAACACATATATAAAACATAAAAGATAAAAAGATTAAAATACAAACAACTCATTGATATTGGGTATTTTCAGACATTACGAGATCACAGTGAACCACGGTGAATACCCACCTGTGGTCAATGTGTCTCGAACGTCTGTTTGGCGGCCGCCAGATGTTCGCCACGGTCAATACCCGCATGGGGTCAATTTGAACCACGCTTCCCGGGCTAGCCGGGGGAATGTCCCGGGAAGCGTGGTCAAAGAGATCCCCAGCGGGGACCAAAAAAAAGTAATGTCTGGCCAGGTGCCACGGCCCGGGATCCCCGGCGGGATCCCAGGCCGTGGCAAATCCGGCCTGACACGGCGGTCGCATTGGCCCCACCGCCCGCCCGTCTCCCCAGAGGGCGGGCGGTGGGGTGCGTGGAGGGGGTGGGGCCGTGCAGCCACACGTTCTGCCGCAGGCCCCGCCCCCTCCCAGATTCCCCGCCGGGATCCCCCGGCACGTCTGATATGGCGTGACGGGGTGATCCCAGCGGGGAATGAATTGGGTGATTTTGGTACGGGGCCAACGGGCCCCGTAATGTCTGAAATCACCCATTAATGCAAGGTAACAGACAAATACTGAACTTCAGTAACATTCCAAACTATACTATGGGTGTTTTCAGTTGAGATGCTACCCCGCATGGCCCCCCATAAGCTACAGATTCACCTGCCTGTCTGAAGGTGGAGCAATTGGATGCGCAGTGCCACAAGTCATGGAGTACCCACTATCAGCCACTCACGGAACCATGCCAGGAAATCTGTAGTGAACCATGTGGCGCAAGCCAAATATGTGGTGGCTGCCACCGTAGTCACGCTGGGAGCTGCCCGTTTG
The DNA here is from genome assembly GCA_003113815.1 of Sphenodon punctatus. Taxonomy (NCBI): domain Eukaryota; kingdom Metazoa; phylum Chordata; class Lepidosauria; order Sphenodontia; family Sphenodontidae; genus Sphenodon; species Sphenodon punctatus. The sequence continues at coordinate 6,794,752 of QEPC01010657.1, forward strand.
ATTTGGTCCCCATACCCTCCACCTCTGTTGGTGCTCCATGGCAGAGCCACACGGCGGCCATGGACCCCCGTCCCCTGTCCCCGGTGAACTTGCTCATTTGAAAACATCCTGTGACTTAAACAAGTACAGACAAGAATTAAAAAGTTCAGGGTTTAATAGCTCTGAGAAATAAAGACCCAGACCAAGAAGGTATCACAAGGTTTACAGACCCCACTCTAGAACAGCAGTTTAATGTTTAAAAATCCAGGGCTGCTGATTGACTCTGGTAGAAAGAAGTAGAGTTAAAGGCATGGACAGATCCATGATTTGAATCCTCCTCTTTCTGAGCATGCCCCTTAAACACCCTCACTTCCACGTGCCTCTTGGAGCTTGTGCTAAGTGGCCCCTGGTTGGGGAAAAGTTTCCCCTCTCCTGTAAATAGTGATAAAACACAGGCTGATGTACAATCTAAAAACAGACCAGAACTACAAGTGCCAGTGCCAATGCCATTTGCTTGGAACCAAAGTTAAAAAACCCAATATTATATCTGAAAAATTTGACTGCTTCCATGCAAACCCTGCACATGCAGGGTGTGTGATTGGGTGAAAACAGACATGACGCTAACCACCCTTTAACCACCCTTGGTGGTCATTTATGCATGGGTGTCTTCAGACGTTACGAGATCACGGTGAACCACGGTGAATACCCACCTGTGGTCACCGTGTCTCGAACGTCTGTTTGGCGGCCTCCAGTTGTTCGCCACGGTAAATTCCCACATGGGGTCAGTTTGAACCACGCTTCCCGGGCTAGCCGGGGGAATGTCCTGGGAAGCGTGGTCAAACGGACCCTGGGCAGGGACCAATGAAAAGTAACGTCTGGCCGCGCGCCACGGCCCGGGATCCCCGGAGGGATCCTGGGCCATGGCGCTTCCGGCCCGCCGCGGCGGCCGCAATGGCCCCGCCGCCCGCCCGTCTCCTCGGAGGGCGGGCGGTGGGGTGCGTGGAGGGGGCGGGGCCGTGTGGCTGCACGTTGCGCCACGCGGCCCCGCCCCCTCCCAGTTTCCCCGCCGGGATCCCCCCGGCACGTCTGATATGGCATGACGGGGCGACCCCGGGGGGGAATGAAGCCGGTGATTTAACGTCTGAAATCACCCCATGTTGCAGGACTGCATAGGGCACCAATACAGCCGTGCAACATGCATAAATAACCACCAAGAGTGGTTAAAGGGTGTTTAGCGTCATGTCTGTTTTCACCCTGTGTGTGTGTAAATGAATCCAAAATAGACAGAAAGAACCCGCCACATAGGACAGGAGTCTAATATTGTGATGGTCTTTAAAAGGAAACTTAAATATGAAAAGAATCACATCTTTAACCTGTCAGAAGCAGGGTTGGCATAGTGTTGGGGTATTTTTACCAGGTAAAAACTTGATTTTAACTGTCCTGAGAAAAAGGTAGCTTTTCCCACCCCAGGGAAACTAGTTAGTCCTAGTATAAAGCATTAATATTTTGTGTTATTTAAAACTGCTTTATTAATACACAGCAGAATGCAATGGTGATTACACACAGGTAATAATCACCATTTAGAAATATAACTAAAGCGACTATAATTATCTATAATTAATGATATAAGCCAAAGACAAACATTAGATTATATGAAAAAGAACGATGCAGAGAACACTAGACTTGAAAAACAACAAAGCCGAGCTCAAGACCCAGCCAGGATCCATATTAAGCCCCCCCTCCTTTTCTTCCCCTCAGATGGTCAGGTCCCCCATTAACCCCCTCCTTTCCCTCTCCGCACTCCCCTTCCCTCAGCTGGCCATGCCCCCCCCAACCCCCTTCTTACCCAAAAAGAGTAGCAGCTGCTGAGACAAATGCCAACCAGGGCGGCATCTCTAGCTGAAGAAGGCAGTGGGGCAGATCAAGTGAGGGCTAACAGGCAGGGTAAGCAAGGGGGGTATGGAAGAGATGGGCAACAAGAATAAGGCCACTTTTAAACTGCCCTTTGCCAGCAGAGACGCGTGCGGGGGGCGGGAGGACTTTCAGAATGGCCAATCCCTGTGCATATTTGGGCTGTGCATTCCCCCCACAGCCCAAATATGCATGGGGGGGCATGTCTGAAAGTGGCCTAGGTGGGTGGCTGGACAGGCAGGCATCAAGGCGGGCAAGTGGTCCTGTGTGTGGGCACAGCAAGGGGAAACAATCAGGCTTGCTGCATAGCACAAGGAAGGGGGCATGACTGCATCAGCATGGGAACCCTGGGAGATATTGCCTAGGCTTCTCGGCTGGCCCCATCCTCTTTCTCCACCCCCTCCTTCCTCCCTCCCTCTTTTTACTGTATTGAGTGCTGTGGGGAAACGCTCTCAGACAGCACAGCTAAAGAGGCTGGAATGGGACAGGCAGTTGCAGTGGCATTGCAGGACAGGACAGAGGCACAGCTGATGCAACTGTCTTGTATCTGCGCCCAGGCTGCACTTGTATCCCCTATTATAGCTACACCTCTGCCCTGTGAAGTGGCTGCAGCAGCTCACTGAGCGTCCCCCTCTGTCAGGGCTCAGTTCCCAGGACCCTCAGTGGCGCCAGGGGGCGGGTCCAGTAGTGGGACTCTGTTCTTGTGCATTCCCGCCCCTCTACAACCCTGGACCAGTTGTCAGCCTCCATTTTCTGGGCACCAATAGTGCCTAGGTGCCTGCACATTTTGCATCCTGGTGACATGAATGTACATGTCAAGGAAGATGAACTTTATTTATTTTTATTTTATTTTTTATTTTATTTATATTTCTTAGCCACCCCCTCATGCCCATGGCATCTCGGGGTGGCTCACAATATTAAAAATAACAATAATTTAAACAGCAATAAAAGACAAGAATTAAAACATCTAAAAATCCTTCTAAAAGCAACTACCCCCCAAAATTTCATCCCAACCCCCCCTCCCCTCCTCTGAAGGCCTGGGAGAGCAGCCAGGTTTTACAGGCCCGGTGGAAGACCAATAAATTTGGGGCCAGATGGGCTTCCTCCGGGAGGGAGTTCCACAGTCGCAGTCTGGCCACCAAGAATGCCCTCTCCATTGTGGTCCCCTGTTTTACACAGGGGACCTCCAAGAAGGCGCTCCTGGAGGACTGAAGAGGCCGCTCTTGGGCGCGGAGGGTGAGGCAGTCCCTGAGGTATGAAGAGACAAGACCATGTAGGGCTTTATAGGCCAAGACCAATATCTTGAATCTGGCTCAGTACGCTATAGGCAGCCAGTGCAGCGCGCGGAGCACGGGAGTTATATGATCCCGTCAGCTCATTCCCGTAAGGAGATGAGCCGCTGCATTTTGCACCAGCTGCAGCCTCTGAACCAGCATCAACGGAAGCCCCACGTAGAGAACGTTGGAGTAGTCCAGCCTCAAGGTGATGAAGGCATGGATGAGGGTGGCCAAGTCGGGTCTGGAAATATAGGGATGCAGCCTCCTCACCAGATACAGCTGGCGGAAGGCAGCTTTAGCCACTGTCTCCACCTGTCAATCCAGGCAGAGATCTGAATCCAGTAACACTCCCAGACTCCGAACCTGCTGGGCTACAGGAGGGCGGAACCCCTCTACAAGGGGAGCTGACACCTCTTTCGCCCTACCCACTGCCATCACCTCCGTCTTGTCAGGATTGAGCTTCGGTCTCCTCTGTCACAACCAGTCTGCCATGGCATCCAAGCATTGGGACAGTACTGAGATGACAGGACCTGGGTCGGTTAAAAAGGAGAGGTAAAGTTGGGTGTCATCAGCATATTGGTGGCAACGCACACCATAGCCTCTCACGATCTCCTCCAAGGGCTGCATATATACCTTAAACAATAATGGAGACAGAATGGAACCTTGCTGAATGCCACATTCCAGGGCCCAGGGGCTGGAAGATTCAGCCCCCAGGACAACCCACTGGCTTCTCCCCGAGAGGAATTAGTGGAACCATCCAAGGACAGTCCCGTCCAGACCCCCCAGGGCTCGCAATTGTCTCAACAGCAGCCCATGGACTACTGTATCAAAGGCGGCTGAGAGATCTAGCAGCATCAGAAGTGTTGACCATCTTGCATCCATCTCCTGGCGGAGATCGTCCACCAAGGCCATCAATGCCGTCTCTGTACCATAGCCGGGTCAGAACCCAGGTTGAAATGGGTCAAGGAAACCGATGCTGTCAAGATGCACCTGGAGCTGCAGTGCCACTGCCCATTCAATAACCTTCCCTAAAAAGGGAAGGTTAGAGACAGATGGATAGCTGGTGAGTGCGTCGACATCTAAAGATGGCTTCTTCAGCAGGGGGCACACCACAGTCTCCTTGAGACCAGGGTGCAATCTCCCCTGCTGAAGGAATGCATTGATTACTCTCGCCTGCACCGTCCCCAATGTCTCCCTGGAGGCTTTCACCAACCAGGATGGGCATGGGTCTAATTCACAACTGGTGGCTCTAACAGACCCCAGAACATCCACAGCATCGGCTGGCATCACTTCCTGAAACTCAACCCAAGAAGCCGGACCAGACAGGGCCTCCATAACCTCGCACTCCACCTCTACTGCTCCTAATCCAGTGTCGAAGTTGCTCTGGATCCGAGCGATCTTGTCTGCAAAGTAGGTGGCAAATTCCTCACAGCGGGCCTGGGACAAGGCCCTGTCCAGGCAGAGGGAGGTCGGACTGACCAGCCCCTGCACCACCCGGAACAGCTCCACTGGACATGACTTTGCAGACGCTATGAGGGCGGCAAAGAACTCTTTCTTTGCCGTCCTCGCAGCCTCAATATAGGACCGTAAATGGGTCCTATGGAGACGTTGGTCGGATTCAGCACTAGTTCAACGCCAGCATTGCTCTAGTTGCCTACCTGCCTGTTTCATACACCACATACAACTTAATGGAATCTGGGGCATTCCTCGGTTATTTTACAGGCTAGGAAATAAATATGGCAGGACAATTTTGGGGAAGTTTCTGATGGAAGAGAATTTTAGATTATTATATTAAATGGGCATACTTGGAAGGAAGTTCCAGGAATTTACACCTTTGTTACTAGTAGATCAGCAAATATAGTAGACTACATACTAATTGACCTACAGAAATGGTATAAGTGTATTTAGATCCTATCTTATGCAGAGTGTGTTCATTTCTGTATTTCTGTACAAATACCATTAGAGGAGCAAAGGATTCTTTACCCAAAATGTACACATTTAGATCCACCTTTGGAATTTGTTAATAAAAGAAAGGTTTTATTGAGTAGCAGCATAAAAGATCGCTGCTTGATGTTTTATTTAGAGATAATATGCTGGTTATTAAGCCTCAAATTCTTCTTGAAAATGAAACAGATAATATATTATAAACATGTTTATGAGAAATTTGTTCACTTCTTAAAAGATCTTCTGTTAAAAACGAAGGTAGTAAAGAAAAGCAAACAGACAGAATAGCTGGCATAAATCTTGGTTTGTTCAAGACGGCTTTGTAGTTAAGGAATCCTTCCGTGTAGCATTGCAAATATTTAGACATAATAATAGTAAGTAGTTTTCTTTTGTGAAATCAAGAGTTAAGCTATAAAAAGTTGTTGGCATAAAAAAAAGATGAATATCAATATAATCTCTCGGAGGATTTGATGTTGGCTAGCAAAAAGAATGACAAGAGATGTTTCTGGCAATTAATAGGTAAATGTACAAATAGATATAGTACCATACCAGACACCTGTATCTCTGAAGAGACTTGGGTTAATTTTTTCAAATATAAATTTAACCATCCATCTAAAAATAGGAAAGGATGTTGTTTTAGAAATATCAGAAAGTAGAGTGCAAATGGACTTGGTAGAACAATCCCAGCTGAGATCATATATATTTACTTTACAGAATGGAAAAGCTCCTGGGCCTGATTTACTTCTGCCAGAAATATTTAAGGAATTTGTCGATTGGTGGTGTCCAGTTTTAGGGGGGAAATTAATATTATTATACTGCAAGGTATTATTGCAAAGATAAATTGCAAGGATATATTGGAAAGAGAATATAATTATTCCATTTTTTAAAGGTGGTGATAAAAGGGATCCAACAGTTTATAGATCTATTAATTTATTGAGTATTCCAGTTAAAATTCTAGGAAAACATTTGCTTTTCCATCTCCAGAATTGGGTAGATGATGATACTATTTTTGGGGTGAAGAACAATATTATGCCTGTGCAGATCATTGTTTTGTTCTGCATTATCTAACCACAAAATACATTAAAAAACAAACAAGAAATGATGTGGTTTTTATAGATTTGAAAGGAGCTTTGGACTCTGTTAGTAGGTCAATAGTGTGGGAAAACTGGCAGCTACTTCAATTGATAGTGCCTTGTTAGATCTTCTTATAACATATGATTCTAATAGTGCTACCTGCTGGATTTGTTATGGGACACATGGAACCCTTTTCAGAGTTTCTTAACAACGTTGGGGTATGGCAGGGATGTCTCTTGGCTCTTATGTTGTTTATTTTATTTTTAAATGATATTACTACTTATTTATCAGGGAATCAGTTCCATGCACCTAAGTTACTGCAGGATTTTGTTCTTCTGTTACTTTATACAGATGATTTAGGCTGTTTATACACAGGTCCCGCAGGGTGGGTGTCCGTGTGCGTGCCGGTGCGTGGGTGGTGGGTGGGTGGAGGGTACATACAGGCACAAATGCATCCCCATGCACCCCCACTCATCAACACGCATGAAGCAACCTACATTTTTTGCTGGTTGCTCTGTGCATGAGTGGGGTGTGTGTGGGGATGCGTGTTAGGTGGGAGCGCACCCCCCCCCCACTCACCACGTCCTCGCAGCCGCCATGTCCTTCACACAGGACTTACCCACTCATGAACACCCAGATTTCTGGGTGTTCAGGAGTGGGTGCGTCTCATGTAAAAAAGGCCTTAGTTTTTGATGTCTCCGTCACCAATAAGTCTTCAAAGACTGCTTAATGCTTTTGAATAATATTGTAATATGAACTGCTTGGAAATATATATTGTTAAGACCAACAATATTTGATTTTTGGAAAGGAAAGAAAGATTATACTACTTTCTACAAAATCGGAGATTGGAATCTGATACATCTTTAAATACGTAGGGATCTGGTTTCATCAAGAGCAAATATGAACTACACAGGTTGAGAGAAGTTGTATTAAAGCTAGACAGTCATTAGGAGGAATTTTATCATTTTATAGTAAAACTGGATGAAAAGCTATAACAGCAGCAATGCAGGTTTATAATTCTAAGGTTGATTTCCTTTTACTCTATGGAGCAGAAGTGTGGGGTGGAGATTCTAAAGTGTATTTAAAATCAGAACGCCTTTCTAATCATTTTCTTAGACATTTATTCTCTCTCCCCCACTCTGTCCCTGGAGGCTTAATATGAGCTGAAACAAATCAGATTAATATTGTTACAAAAGCACAATTAAGATTAATCAATTATGTGATCAAAATAAAAGTGTCTTCCTCAATACTAGGTAAGTGCCCTAAAATGTGCCTTTTGGAAACTGAAAGTTTTCAAAATTCATCTTTATTTACTTCGTATATTGCTCTAGTTTCTCTTCTTAAAATAAATGTTTTGGGGAATTTTATCACTACTGTTGATTCAATTATTCCCCCTCAGTCTAAAAATGAAATTAAAGTAAGATTTACTGATATTAGTATGCAACTTGATATGGCATTAATGAAATCTTTGTGGGTGTCTCCTTCTTTGAATCTTTTTAAAACTTCCTTTTGGATTGGAGCCATATTTACTTTTAAAACTATAAATTAAGGGAGGTTATTACAAAAGCATGTTTTAGTTTGGTGGATTCTGCAGTGATAAAATGGTAGGTGGCTGGATACACCATATTGCCCCTGCACTAGGAATAAGGCACAGACACAAAGGATATGGGTAAAATTGGCCTCAGCTGTTTTATTGAAGCCTAATTTAATTAATAACCTGTTAAGAAACAAGAAAACCAATTAAGCCAATTAAACTCAATCAACAACCATGAATAACGGTGGATAGAATTGAAAGCCAATTACCGTAATTCGAATCCTTTCCATGCCAAACTGTGAGGTAAGTTAGAATATCCAATTAATCAGACGCTTTTCAATTAGAATGCCAATTAAATGCTGATTAGAATTATACCCAATTAACTTGGGTCAATACCCAGGGGGGTGACGAGATGATATAACTTAACCCTTCAACTATCTCTCACTCCCCGCGTTCAGTACCATAATGCCAACCATTCTGGATTGGAGATACCAGTCCAATCCCACTCCAATGGACCGACTTGATCCATTTTTCAGAAGGACAGATGCTGGTGATGCAAACCTCGGGACCGCTTAAATCCTACCCGTATGCACACAATGCCTGCCCTTCCTTCCTGTGATAATTTGGGGCGCCCATCCCCATAATTACCCACCAGGTACACCTTGCAGAATGAATCCCATCATCTGCCTATACCCCCAGGCTATAAAGCCCGTACCAGTTTAACCCTATGGTACTGAACACCGCCACAAGTTCAGCAGCTGTGCTTGCTTGAACACCCCCATGACACAACCCAAATCACCCAAGCGAATTATATATATGCCCTTCAACGACTATCTCATACCAGCCTTTGCAACAACCTTTTTATGTTCCCGATATACAAGTCTAATCCCATTGCAGATAAATGAACCCCGTCTTTCCAGAATAGTTCTGGCCTGTTTCATCTTATTTCAGGATGGCAGAGCTAAATGCCACCCAGGGGGGCAATCCATTTTCTGACCTCCCCGTTAACCTTTTTTCGAGCTCTACAACCACCCTAGGATTAGTAGCTCCCGGCCACTTAATCCTTTGCAACATTTCTATAAAAACCAGAGTGGCCTGTGGGAAAAGCTCCCACAACCTGAGCCAATCCTGCCTTTTCATTATCGATAGATCCAACCCGGATCCCCTTGTGAAGTCATTCTCACCCAGATGGATTAATATCACATACGGGTGAGATCCACGTGCACAACCCAACATTAAGGGCATAAGATGAGGCCAAAGCATCCCTCTCCTTTCCTTTCACACAACGGAACCCCTTGCAGCCAGGCCAAGCTGTGTGCCCCAGTTAGTTGCCTGAACTCGTTTCGCTGCCCACCTGACAAAGCTGTGGCTGATGATCCAAGTTACCTTTCTCTGGGGATTACAGCCACCTCCTATGAAAAAGAATTAAAAACAAACCATCACTTATGCACTACCCGGACCCGAATCTATAATACTGGGAATGGGCAAATATAAGACTTAAACACCCCGGACCGCCATCTGCCCACCGTCTGAATCTCGGGTGGGGGCGGAACTGGCTGTGGCCGCAGATGAGGCCACCCTGATCCTAAATGAATGAGACCTAAACACTACCCCAGACAACCCAAGTAACATCAAACAACATTTTAATACTGCCACAAACTGATAACGGGTCAAAGGGAGACCCGACTGGTGCATGAACAGTGATCCGGGCAAACCTGGTCTCACCTTTAAATCATTTTCCATGCATACCACCGGGCAGATAAGTGGCTCAGTAGACCTGGCCAGTGCCACACTCGAGCCCCTTCCCAACTGATCAGTCTTAGAAAAACGAATCCAAACCTTCATACCAACCCCAGTCATAGTTACATCTCCCACTGGCAACTCCCTTCCTGCCTATCGTTCCTGGAACTCACAATCAACTCGCCAATTCGCATGGCCCCGAAAAAGGTCACCACGAACGCAACCTGAAACAGACATAGCTCCCCCGGATCATGGCACAGCTCCCCCAACTTGCTTACCACATCAGCCAAAATCTTGGGGGACAATGGGACCCTGCTATCAACCCAAACACGGTCCTGCCTTTTCCATGCAACAATCATTGCCTTAAGTACTGAGGACACATCACAATCCTAAATGCCAACTAACTTAGCCATGAAAGCCAAAGTGGACCATCTGGTGGCTATAGTACCTGCCGCTAAACCCTTCCTGTGAAATTCGAGCCTGAACTTCACCCTCTGGTCCAGAGGAACCAGGATCGCTAATGCCTAGCCTCGGGCCCGGGCAAACCTTAAGAATTCCCTGATCACCCTCTTGTATGCCAGCCAAGTCGCAGAGGACACAGAACCCTTCACCGTGTCCATCAGCTCTAGCCTCCCAGGCTCCAAAGCTTTCTGGGGACAAAGTCCTGCTCCTTCCTTGCAAAGGGAGCAAGCTCCCAAAAACGCTGCATCTGCAAACAAGAGAGAGCATTAGCTATCTCGTTCTGAACCCCTGGCACATGCCTTGTACTAAACACTATATTATACTGCAAGCACCACAAAACAAAAACCCTAACAAGGCGCATAACTCTCTCTGACTTGGAGGAAAGCGAATTAACCACATGAACTACAGCTAAATTATTATTATTATTATTATTATTATTATTAACAAACATTTATATAGCGCAAGCAGTGTACCTGGCACTTTACAAAGTAATAAAATAGATTATCGCACCAGAACACGACCTTCTTATCTTGAAAGCTGTCCACCCACAGATGGACAGCAACCATGATAGGAAAGAACTCCAAGAAGGTCAAATCCCTCAAAATACCTGAATCCTCCCACTGTGCACTGCAGGTCATCTCTCGGCATGCCAATGACCCTGAAAATAAATTCCCAACCCAGCCGCACCGGCTGCATTCGAGTGAACCTGTAATTCTGCCTCAAGCAAGTACAACTCGCGCCACAGGCTAACCCCATTATGTGACCTTAAAAACTCTAGCCAAACATCCAAATCTTCCCTCATTTCTCTTCTCACCCAGATGTGGTGGTGAGGCAATGCTACCGTAGTTGCCTTGGCATATAACCGTGATAAAAATGCCCGGTCTGGAACAACCGCACGGCAAGCAAAGTTCAACTTATCAAGTAATGACTGCAGCGCTCTTAAGGTTACTTTACTAGCTGCTCTACATGCCTGTACCTCAATCTGCAACTCGATGAGCTTGGCCTCGGGCAGCTGTGACAATTCTCCGACCAAGTCTAATTCTATGCCTAGATAAGTCATCGCAGGTGCAGGTCCCTCATTTTTTTCTTCCGCTAACGGCACACCCACCAAATTAGCAACTTCCCTGACAAATCACCACATGCCGAAGACCCCGCTTCTCCGATAAACAAATTATCATCTAAATAATGTGTCACATGACCAGACCACACCCTACGCTTCACAATCCACTCTAATGCGGTGCTAAATTTCTCGAAGGCTGCACATGAGATGGAACATCCCATGGGCATAGCCTTGTCATATTAGAACTGACCCCCAAATGAAAACCCCAGCAGGTCAAAGTCCTTAGGGTGGACTGGCAAAAGGCGAAATGCCGATTTGATGTCGCTCTTTGCCATGAGCGCACCCCTTCCACATTCACGAACCTGTTCTACTGCCACATCGAATGAAGCGTATTGCACCATCCAAATTTCATGCGGGATAGCATCATTCACAGAAGACCCTCTGGGGTAAGACAAATGGTGAATAAGTCTGTACTCCCCAGGGGCCTTCTTGGGAACAATACCCAGTGGTGATATTCTTAAGTTGTCCATAGGCAAACTCTGAAACAGGCCAGCTAACCTGCCTTCCAAAACTTCCTTATTTATCTTCCATTCCACAACTTCCTCCAAACCAATCACTGACTTTGGGTTTCGCGTGGACATGTGTTGGCGAACCCCTTGAAACAGAATCTCAAAACCTCAACGAAACCCTTCAACTACATAACGAGTGACACCCTCTAACGGATAATTGGCCAACAATTCCTTAAGACCCCACCACCTAACTGGCTGTCACTAGGGGGGGTCTCTTGGCTACTCCTCCCTGGCGCTCTGCTCACGGTCACCCCACTCAGGGTCAGGAACACTCGTGGTCTAATGCCCGTCAGGTTAGAATGGTGGCCGTTACCTCCGATTAGGGAGAACAGGCCTCTATCATCATAGGGCGCCGCTGAGTGGGGTTTCCAGAGCCAGCCCCCACACGCACACGAATACAATTGCTTCAGGCACAGGGTTTTAGGAAGTCGGGGAAGGTACACCCCAGTGGGGGTAGGTGCCGGGGGCCCCACAGGAGGGGGGTAACGGGGCACGCACACACAGAGTCGGGTCCAAAGATCAGAAGCCTCAAGGGGGGAAGGAACGGGGCAACAGTCACTCACACTCCACACACTCAACCTTCACGTACACCACACTTACTTCAGGGAGGTCAGGAAAGGGTCACTCAGACGTCGGGGCTCCACACTCACTCCACACTCGTTTAGGGTTCTCTCAAATCACTCAGGCACACGCTAAGCGCTCGGCCGGTTTCCCAAATCACCAGCGCCGCCGTTCAGGCGGCGCTGGGCTTTATCCTCAAGGCCCCGCCCCCGTGCGTGCTCGCAAACGCTCCGAGCGTCGCACCAGGGGCGGCGGCACTCCCACGTCACGTTCTATGCGAGGGGGCGTGGTTTCCCGTCCTAAGACGTCCGCACGTTCTACGGGCGTCGGCAGGGGCGGGGCTTGGTGTAGCGGTGACGGCGGGGGTTGCATTGGGGAGCCCGGCGATGGAGCCTGCGCTGCGGTCCCCCTACTGGGGCTGCGCCGCCGCGCCCCTCTCCCCTGCCTACCTCCCCCTTGCCTCTGAGTCCTTACAGTACCCCCCCCCCCGAGGCCACCGGCCCCGGAATCCAACAGGGCCGGGCTTGAGGGGGTGTCTTAAGTGAAATGTTCGGATCAACCGGGGCGCCGACACTTGGGGCGCTGGTTCCCAGGAGCGTTCTGCGGGTCCGTACCCCGCCCAATCAATCAAGTAGTAGAGCCGTCCCCGTATTCTCTTTGCGTCAAGGATGGCTCGAACTTCATATTCGGGGCCGGCGGCCGTAATTATGGTGGGTCCTGGCGCGTGTCTCGTGTCCGTCTGGTGCGTCGGTTCTGCCTTTTTCAATAATGAAACATGGAACGTAGGATGGATTCGGAGGTTAGAGGGAAGCTGCACGGTATACGTGACTTCGTTGACCTTTCGAATAATGGGGAAGGGACCAATGAACTTGACGTCTAACTTTGCGGTTGGCCGGGGTGACGGGTAGTGACGCCGATTGATCCATACTAAGTCTCCGACTTGGAGCGGCGGTGCTTCCCGTCGGTGTCTGTCCGCTTGGTTCTTGTATCGTTGGCGGGCTTGTTGCAAGACCGTCCGGGCCACTGCTTGAGCTTCATGAATTTTATGGGCCATGGCTCCGGCGGCTGGCACAATGACTGAAGGGGTTTCAATAGTCCCCAACTGGGGATGGAACCCATATGTGAGAAAGAACGGGGAGTTTCCCAAGGAGGCACTAGGGGCATTATTGTATGCGAATTCGGCCAGGGGGAGCCAAGTGAACCAGTCGTCTTGTAAATAATTGATATAACATCGGAGATATTGTTCCATGTTTTGGTTCACTCGCTCCACCTGGCCGTTAGCTTGGGGGTGGTAAGCGGTGGTGGGGTGGAGCGTCACATGAAGGGACTGGAACAGGGCCTTCCAAAAACGCGACGTAAATTGGCTTCCTCGATCACTAAAAATCTCCCGGGGACACCCATGTAATTTGAAGACATGGCGAAGAAATAAAAGGGCGGTACGTTTGGCGGAGGGTAAACCCTTGCATGCGATGAAGTGGGCCATCTTTGTCAGATGGTCCACCGCTACCAGCACGGTCGTGTACCCCCGTGAGGGGGGTAGTTCCACTACAAAGTCTAGGCCGACTCGCTGCCATGGTCCTTGGGGTAGGGGAAGGATTTGTAGCATGCCGGCGGGGGTACAGCGGGGGACCTTGGTTTGGGCACAAATAATACAATTGGTTACGTGTTGCTGAACATCCTTACTCATGGTTGGCCACCAGAAGGAGCGTTGGAGAAGTTGTTGGGTTCTTCCCTTCCCCGGGTGTCCTGCTGTCGGGCCCTCATGGTGGGCCCACAAGACTTGGGAACGGCAGGAAGGGGGAACGACTATTCTTCCGTCGTGCCATTGCAACCCATCATGGAACGAATTCGTAGGGTCCTCTTTGGAGTCACGCTCGCGTTGGGTAGCGGCACGGAGCTCATCTAAGGATACAAAGGTCGCGGCGAAGGTTCGTTCTTCCAAAATCCGCTCGGAGGAATGCGGCTCTGAAGGGTACTCCTCGGTGTAGCGGGACAAGGCATCGGCCAACACGTGGAGTCGACCGGGCCGGTAACGGATTCGAAAGTCAAAACGGGCAAAAAACAAGGCCCAGCGGGCATGTCGGGCATTGGCTATATGGGCTGTTTGTAGGTATGTAAGATTCTTGTGGTCGGTGATCACCGTCACGGGGTGGCGTGCCCCCTCCAGGTAATGCCTCCAGGTCTCGAAGGCTGCCTTGATGGCGAGGAGTTCTCGGTCTAGTATGGAGTAGTTGCGTTCGGCAGGGGTGAGCTGCCGAGAATAGTAGGCACATGGAAGGGGGGTGCGTGTGTCGTCTGGGGATTGTAGCAGCACCGCCCCTAGGGCTCGTCCTGACGCGTCGGCCTCCACACAAAAGGGTCTCTCGAAGTCAGGGTGCTGTAAGAGCGGGGCCGAGGTAAAGGCTTGTTTCAAGAACTGGAAGCTCCATTGTTGTTCCTTTCCCCAGCGGTACTCTTGCTGCTTCTTTAGTAGTTGTGTCAGAGGGGCGGTGATCTCGGCGTAATTGGGGATGTAGTGTCGGTAGTAATTGGCACTGCCCAAGAAACGTTGGAGAGGTTTTACAGCCTTTGGTGGGGGCCAATCCTGTAGGGCTTTTACCTTTTGGGGGTCCATCATCACCCCACGGGGGCTAATGATGAACCCCAGGAAACTGACGGTGGTGAGGTGAAAAAAGCATTTTTCTCTCTTGCAATACAATTTATTGGCTCGTAGACGTTGCAAAACTTCACGTACTTGTTGGATGTGTTCCTCAAGGGAGGTAGAATAGATCAAAATGTCATCTAGATAAGCGACAACATAAATGTCCAGGATATCTCGGAAGATATCATTGATCAGGTGTTGGAAGGTGGCGGGGGCATTCGCCAACCCGAAAGGCATGACGCAATATTCAAACAGCCCATATCGTGTGCGGAAAGCGGTCTTCCATTCATCGCCCTCGCGTACCCGCAGTAGATTATAGGCCCCCCTTAAATCCAGTTTTGTAAATATCCGGGCCCCCTGTAGTCTATCGAGCAGTTCCGGGATGAGAGGGAGTGGGTATCGATTCTTGATCGTCATGCTATTTAATGCTCGGTAGTCTACACAGGGGCGCGAGCCGCCATCTTTCTTGGGCACAAAGAAAATGGGCGCCCCGGCTGGAGACGTAGAGTGTCGAATAAACCCCTGTCGTAGGTTCTCATCTAGATATGTCCGTAGGGTCTGCAATTCAGGGCCCGCTAGGGCGTAGATCCGTCCAAATGGTGGTTCCGCCCCGGGTATTAAGTCGATGGGGCAGTCGTAGGGGCGTCGTGGTGGTAACTCGGTGGCTTGAGTCTTGCTAAAGACGTCTCGAAGATCGTGGTAAACTAGTGGGAGTCCGTCGTTTTCCTCGTAGGAGGTTGACGTGGTCGTGGTACATCCAACCGACACGGGGTTAGGGCGGAGACAACCTTGTCTACAAGTGGGGGCGTCAAACCATAGTTGTCTGGTGGACCACACTATGCGTGGGTCATGACGCTGGAGCCACGGTGCCCCTAGGACCACTTGAAATAGGGGGGTGCACACAACATCAAAAGATAATTGTTCATAATGCATCCCGATGGCACACTCCAGCGGGGTGGTGCTCAAGGTGACTGGACCGGAGACCAGTGGAGAGCCATCGATAGAATGCACCGCCTCTGGTAATTGTTTGGGTTGAGTGGGGACTGCCCATTGGGTAGTTAGATGGCTATCTATAAAATTCCCAGAGGCTCCGGAGTCCACCAAGGCCCAAACGACTAGGGACCTCCGGGGGGACAGACGCAACGTTACGGGAATCCGAAAATGGGGACTCTGCGGGGAGGAACTACTGGGGTTTTTTAGGAACTTGTGGGACGAGGCGGCCCCTGTCCGCCTCGGCCCCGGGCATTTCCCGCCTCCCGCCGATACGGGGGCAAGGCCGGGCATTCGCCAATGAAGTGCGAGGGTTCTCCGCAATAGAAACACGAGCGGGACGCTCTTCGTCGTTCCCGCTCTTCTCTGGATAGAGGGCCTCGGGAGGCCCCTAGCTGCATTGGCTCAGGGTCTAAACCCTTAGGGGAACTTACGGGTAGGAAGGGCCTCGGGGGCGCTAGACGGGGTTCTTGCCTTCTTTCCCGCCTTCGTTCTAACAGCCGCTCTTCAATTTGTAGAGACAAATTGGCTAAGGCTTCCCAGGTGGCTGGGGTGTCCACTAGGGCTAACTGGTCCTTAATCTCTTCCCCAATCCCTCGCCGAAACATCACCTTGAGAACACTGTTGGGCCATTGCAGCTCCAGCGCTAGTTGCTGGAACTGCGTAATGTACTCTAGGGCCCCTCCCTTGCCTTGTCGGAGGGTTAGGATCAGGGCTTCTGCATCCCGGGCTCGATGAGGGTGGTCGAACAAGAAGGCAAACTCTTTAACAAAATCCTCATAGTGGGATAGGAGCGGGCCGTCACCTTTAAGCAGGGTGGTAGCCCATTCCAACGCCATGCCCCCCAGGTTCCCGATGATAAAGGCAACCTTCTGTTCCTCGGTCTGGTAGGTTGCGGGCTGCACCTTAAAGGTAAGGCGGCATAGGGCCATAAATCCCTGAAAGGCATGGCGGTCCCCTGAAAATTTCTCTATCTTGGGGCCCTTGGGTTCTCGGGGATGTAACGGGAAAGGCCCGACGGCTCTCGGGGGTGAGGCCACTGCGGCCACGGGGGCCGCCGTACCTTGGAGTTGGCCTACAGTCGTGGCCAGGTCCCCTTGTTTGGCCTGCAAATCCTTGACATCCATGGCCAAAGACTGGACCGCATGGACCAGCCTTGAGATCTCCGTAGCTACGTCCATGGTGTCACAAGCCCGTACCGGGGCCAGGGGTTGCTGGTGATTTCTGTCACTAGGGGGGGTCTCTTGGCTACTCCTCCCTGGCGCTCTGCTCACGGTCACCCCACTCAGGGTCAGGAACACTCGTGGTCTAATGCCCGTCAGGTTAGAATGGTGGCCGTTACCTCCGATTAGGGAGAACAGGCCTCTATCATCATAGGGCGCCGCTGAGTGGGGTTTCCAGAGCCAGCCCCCACACGCACACGAATACAATTGCTTCAGGCACAGGGTTTTAGGAAGTCGGGGAAGGTACACCCCAGTGGGGGTAGGTGCCGGGGGCCCCACAGGAGGGGGGTAACGGGGCACGCACACACAGAGTCGGGTCCAAAGATCAGAAGCCTCAAGGGGGGAAGGAACGGGGCAACAGTCACTCACACTCCACACACTCAACCTTCACGTACACCACACTTACTTCAGGGAGGTCAGGAAAGGGTCACTCAGACGTCGGGGCTCCACACTCACTCCACACTCGTTTAGGGTTCTCTCAAATCACTCAGGCACACGCTAAGCGCTCGGCCGGTTTCCCAAATCACCAGCGCCGCCGTTCAGGCGGCGCTGGGCTTTATCCTCAAGGCCCCGCCCCCGTGCGTGCTCGCAAACGCTCCGAGCGTCGCACCAGGGGCGGCGGCACTCCCACGTCACGTTCTATGCGAGGGGGCGTGGTTTCCCGTCCTAAGACGTCCGCACGTTCTACGGGCGTCGGCAGGGGCGGGGCTTGGTGTAGCGGTGACGGCGGGGGTTGCATTGGGGAGCCCGGCGATGGAGCCTGCGCTGCGGTCCCCCTACTGGGGCTGCGCCGCCGCGCCCCTCTCCCCTGCCTACCTCCCCCTTGCCTCTGAGTCCTTACACTGGCGTTGGTGCTCTTGTTAGCACCTGTCTGGGGAGCACCCCCACTGCGTGCTCCACCCCCAGGGAAGGGGCGCTTACCTCTCTGTCCCCCACTCTTCCATCTAGGACAGTTAGAGAAGGGATGGGGCCCACCGCACTGCAGGCAGGAATGCCTAAACCTGCAACTTGCACAAAAACACCTAGACCCCTTGTTGAAGTCCCAGCACGCCAGTGCCGGACCCCCTTTCTTGAATGGTTCACCATGAAAATTACATCCAAAGGTCTTTTACATCCCATCTGACCTCTGGTGTGATGGAGGCATTCTGTCTAAAAGCCTCATCATACCTTAGCCACCTGAACCCTTCCTTAGTAAAGTAGGCTCACCTCATGATATCGAAATATTTCCAGAGGGCTACAGCCCTCTCCGGAAAAACCTGCATGACTACATCGGCATCAATTATAAATGCCAACTCCCAGTTAGCCCAGTTCTGGTCTATCTTCCTGCGCTTCACTCTTTCATAATCCCTGGGCTCGAGCTTCGCATTGGGATCCGGCCCCGGGTCACAAAACAAGATAGCAAACAAATCAATATACTCCCCTTTCCATATCTTTTCACGCGTGGACTGAGTTAAGTGCACGCCCATGGGAGCAGAAACCCTAGCATACCCGCCCTGCAATGGGGGTACCTCAACTGCAGGCGCTACTGGCATTGCTGACGTCCCTGCCATACCTCCAAACCCTTCCTAAGTTTGCCCTTGAGGAGCTTGACTTAGCACGACCTGACCTTGGCCCCCTCTAGCCGCTTCAGTGTGGCTAGCAGGACCCACCGCCGATTGTGGGCACCATACGTTGTCCACCCACAGCAATCTGTTTGGGTCCTGCTGCACCCGCAGTTGCTGTCAAAAGGAGAGAGCGGCAGGAGTCACGGTGTCATAAGGGAGGATCAAGGTCTCAGTGAGGACTAGGAGCTGCAGAGTTAGAGAAGAGGTCATGAGTTATTATTTATTATGTATATAGCACCTTTATTAAGGAGCTTTATATAGGAGATTTATTAATGGAGGATCATCAGTTCCACTCTTAAATCTCTACTGGTCTTAATTGAATATGCCAACATTGTGGATGTAAAAATGGGTGTGAGGGAAAAGATGGCTGTCTCCTGTAAGTCTGGGGTGCAGTAGACAGTACCCCCTTAATTTTAGTCTTTCCTGAAGATCTTTCCTCCCTCACCCCCACCTCCAGTGGTGGAGGCTAGGGCTGAAGCGGCAGCAGCTTTTACCACACCGTGATTCCATTCCGCCATTTTGGAATTGCCCGCGCCACACCGCGGCTTTTCTGCCGACATTCCGCTAATTCCGCCGGCATTCTGCAAATTCGGAAACTATCGGGAAAATTTTGGAATTGTCGGAAACTGTCAGAAAGCCGCTGTTCCGCTATTTTGTGGTGCTGGCGGAATGGCGGAAGTAGCGAAAATGGCATGTTTCTGCTATTTGTGAAGCCTGTGGAAGTAGCGGAATGAAATTAGCAGAACTGCGGAAGTAGCGGAATGAAACTAGCGGAATGAAAGCCTTTGCCACGCCGTACCACTAATTGCAGAAATGCTGTTTCCGGAGGAAATAGCTACTGCTGTGACTCTACGCTACAGCCCTCGTGGAGGCAGCCAAGAATATAGAAGAAATTGTATCCTGTGCCACTTTGCTGCATGCCAAATTCACTGGTAGCTGGTGAAGTGGGTAGAGCTGCTGTCCTCCTGGTGGGTTCAAAAAGGTGTGTTTTGAGGTAGTCAAGGAGGAAGGAGCCATGGTCACCTCATTTTAGGCTGTTTTTACCTTACTGGTTTTCAATATAATTGCTCTGATTTGTCTCAGTGAGGCCATATAAGTACTATGTTATGCTTTCAACTTTAGGCCATGAAGCTCCTAATCTATTCCCCCCCCCCTTTCCTCCCTCCCTCCTTGCTCTGTGTACCCTGTTCTACCAGCTTTTTTTGGTTCCTAAACCATACCTGAAACCAGACTGATTGATCAGTGAGCATGATTTCCGTTTGATGGCAGTGTGAGATGTGTCAATAGCTCCCTCTGGGCTTTTCATGAGAGATTTACCTCAGTCACGGAAAATGCAAATGCTGTATTTGTTCCTGGCACCTTTGATAATTCATGGTGTGAAACAGGTCATAAGGACAGCTTTTCTTACAGAGATACCTGGGTGATATATTCTAAAGGGGCATCATTTCTATGCATTGTCCTTGCTTTTATCTTTACTAAATTCCATGGGATCCTTTACAAAGGGGTCAGCTATTTCTTTCTTGGGTGAACACAGTTTCCAATGAATAAAAGCAATTTCAACAAATTAGTGCTGAAACTAATAGTAGGGTTTGTATTCACAGATACTATTGACATTTTTGGATAGCCCTCTGAATATCCAAATTACATCTGCTACCAAAACAGAAATTTGCATATCCCTTTATCTGGTTTTCAGCTGTTCAGTGATTTGGTTTTTCAGTTATTCAGTTGTTGAGATATTCTGTTATTCCTTTGTTGGGCTATTTCATTTTCACTACTGCAAATAAGCAAATAACTGAACTGAAGAAAATGAATAACCAAATATCCAAACAATCAAATAACAAAAAAAATAATCCAAAATGGATATCCAATGAAGATGCACCTGACTAGCAGTTATCATCCCTTTTGGTGGATACATTTTGAATCCAGCAAAATCAACAGATATGATGTTTGCTGTTGATATTCATTTCAGCTTTATAATGAATTTGGTCCATTCATTTTGGTTTAAATGAAATAAATGGAGGCACTATTCACTTCCATCTTCATTTTGTTGATCTAATATTTGTTTGTTTTTGTTTTGGTTCAGTCATTTTGGTTACTTTGGTTATTGGTTAATCCGGTTTCAATATTTGGGTTCAGTATTTTGGGTTCAGTCACTTTAGTTAACTTGGGTGAGTAATATGTTTCCAGTACTTTCATTCACTGTACTTTGCTACCACTGCACAACAGTATGATTTGCAATTGTGCTATGGTGCACTATGCACAATGATGGTATAGTAGGGATGCGCGAACAGAACCAAGTTCGGAAATTCAGTTCAATTTGTTTTGAAATTTGAGTTCGGTTCAGAAGTTTGGTTCGGTCAACCAAACAGACCGAATTTGGCCAAATTCCAAACTTCCGAACTGAGTTCAGCCATTCAAAACTGAGGGGTTGGGCCTTTTTTGGCCTTCTGAACTGGTTCAAATTCGACCAAATTGTTCAGTCAAATTCGAGTTCGGTTCGGAAGTTCAGTTTGTTCAACCAAACAGACTGAGTTCGGTCCGAACTCTGAACTTCCGAACCACGTTCGCACATCCCTATGGTATAGCCCTAACAGTAATAGTCCAATATAGCACCACTGTGCACCATGCTTTTGTGCAGCAGGACCAAAACAAAGCAAACAAAACTACCAGAACTAAAACAACAAAGTAACCAAAGCAAATGAAGTGACTGAACTGAAATAATCGAATTAATGAGTGATTATGGGTATTTTCAGAATTGATGCTACCATGCTTAACCACACTTTGGAGATTTTCAGACATTACAAGATCACTGTTCACCACACTGAATCACAGTGGATCCCATGTGGTGGCAGAGATCTCGTGAACGTCTGTGTGACCCCCCCACCAGATGTTCACCACAGTGAATCTCTGGCGGGGGTCACAGCTAACCACGCTTCTGGACCTGCGTCCGGCCACAGGACCAGAGCTGTGGTTAGATTGGCCATGATACAGAAAGGGGCAAAAGTTATATCGGTTACCTTGCCCCATTCTGGAATCATGCCCTGAACCACAATATGGGATCGGGTGCAGTGGCATCATTGGCCGCTACGCCCGCCCATCTCCCCATGGGCGGGTAGCTGAAGGAGTGCGGGGGGTGGGGGGCAGGGCTGTGCGGCCTCATGTCATGCCATGCAGCCCCGCCCCCTCCCCAATCCCCCTCAGAGATCAAGCTGGTGCATCAAAAGAACGGTCAACCTGACCAGGATCTGAGACAGATTCTGGTCCAGGTTTCAGCGTGGCGGGCTGAGAGGCCCGTTATGTCTGAAATTACCCTTTACCACACTTAACCCCACCCCAGGATCACAACCACCATCACTTCTGTTCGGCGGCTGCCAGATGTTCACCACTCTTTGCCCCAAACTGGGGTAGCAGTTATCACCGGTTGTGATATCAGAAAATCACGGGGAACAGCTTGTGGTCAGTGCTACTATGGTTTGGGACAAAGTGTGGTAAGGCACAACTTCATGTCTGTTCTGGGTAACGGCCTACCCAGGGGGTGTGGGGGTGTGACGGGTGTTACCCCGGATTGTGTCTAAGTGTGGTAGCATCAGTTCTGAAAATATCCAATATGATTATCAACTGGCACATGAAGATGCATTTGGATATTGCTTGGCCATCCAAATATGAGAATACTCTTTTTGAATGCAAACTGGTGCACTTGTTTCAGTGCTGCTTCTTTCCCAGATTTAATTAAATTAATGTTTATTTGCAGCCGAAGTCAAACAAAGCATACAGCATAAAAACATACAGCATTAAACTGTCTATTATCTTGAATTGGGTGGAATAAACAGGTTACCCAAGAACCATGACACTATATACACCAAGATACCTCAACCGAACAACAAAAAGTGCTCGAGGAGCAAATTTGCTCCCGTACATATCAATCAGGACAAATAGTAAGCAACAGATAATAATTTCAAGACAAATAATGTAATAATGATATTAGTAGCAATAATAATAAAATAATGATAACATTCCTAAAAAAAAGATACCACAGACTAACCCTCACTCGATGGGTTGTTTAAAATTAACAAACAAGCTCCGCAAGTTAAATGCTCGCATCAGAAAGTGAGCCACAGCACTTGTGATGGAGAGGTCCACATCAGTCAAGGCCAGTAGCTGAAGGCTCCACTCATTTCTACCCGGAAATCTCCAGAAAAAGGGAGAGAGAAGCTCAGTACGGATTGAGTCATATAAATGGCAGCTACATAAAATATGGTGGACTGTCTCCACGCTTTCCCCATCAAAGGGGCACAAACGATCTGCAAAAGGAATAGCTCTCAGACGTCCCTCAAGTAGGGCAGAGGGTACGGCATTAAGCCTCGCACACATGAATAGGTACTTCCCCCTAAATGGGATGTCAGCGAGTAAATATGCCGCCATATCCAGAGGAAATTTCAAAAGGGGGAGGTAACCCACCATATGGGCCGAGGCTCTAATTTGCGCTCTCTCCTCCTGCTGAGTCTGGTCCTGCAACCTTCTTAATATGGTATGCTGGATATCTCCCAGGTCTTTACCTGCAAAAAAGGCAGGGGAAAAGCCTAATTTGCGCAGAGCCTGCTCTACCATACGTTGCCACTGGCTCCTATACGTATCCTCCCTCCAAAACTTGATCAGCCCCCTCCCCTGAACAGTGTGGCGCTTGGCCCAGAACTTTAAGACCAAGGCCCAGGCATCCATTGACCAAGGGCATTGGCCTAGCTCTGCCCTAATTAAGATTTTTAGCCTCTCCCCACTTTTTTTTCCATGTAATACAGGCAAAAAATCATTAGACCGTAAGCAAATAGTTGTTTTTTTTCAGTATTAGTCCCAAAAATTAAACTTTCAGTAAGCAGCAAGAGGTATCTATCTCTAACATTATCCATAAAATACAGAAACATAAATAATTATTAATATAATATATTCATTTTTTCAGACAGATACATTTCTTATCTGAATCCTCCCACTAAGTGCCTTGTGCGCTGCGGGGGATTTTGTGCCCACCTCCTTGAGGAATGGGGCACTGGGTTGGGGCGTCTGTGGGAGCCTTCCCACCATGCGGAACCAGGGTTCAGCTGGCTGCAGCATTGCAAGCTGCAATCTGCTTGAATTGCAACTTGCAAGGCATAGACGAAGGCGCGAAAAGGCACCTTCCTGATTGGCTGTTCAGGCCACGTGGTGCAGCGTGCTGCGCAGCCCCTCATTCCGTTGGCAGCGCACTGGAGAAGAGGCAGCAAGGAGAAGCTTCTCCCCACCCCCATGGCTGAGCCGGTGTTTGTGGTCCCTCAAGGGGACCGGGCGTATGAGGGATGCGGCACTGGGCTTGGGCGCAGGCTCAGGCTTGTTTGTGACAGGGGGAAGAGGTTCCCTTCCCCAGGGAGGAGAGGCTCCCTCCCCCCACGTGAAGGGAAGCGGCACGGGGATCAGTCTCGGGGGGCATGGAGGAGAGGCTCCCCCCTCGCACTCCCTGATGTGGGGAAGTGTACCCGATCAACGGGAGTGTTCCCGTGGTGTTGGGGGATTGGGGGCACAAGGGTTGCCTGGCACTGTTGGAGAAGGGTGTGTGTGTGGAATTGACTTAGCGGTTTGGGGCTGTGGGGTGCAGGCAACATGGGAAGAAAAAAGGGGATGGGGGGCAGTAACCCCATGAGCAGTGGTGGGGGGGCCAGGGGGAGAGGAATGGGTAGAGGCAAAGGGGCTTCATCGGACCCTCCTCCACCGGGTCAGTTGGGGTTTTTGGATCCGGACCAAGGCCCTATGATGGCCAGGATGGGTCTCCCCGCAGGGGAGGGGGGGTTTCAAGAAGGGATTGGGCCTTTGGGTTTGGGGGACTTGCTGGGGCATGCTGTGGCCGGCGATCAGACAGGCGGCTTTGTGCCCCATGGGGGGGCAGGGGGGGGCGTTCTTGGCAATGCAGTCAGAGAGGAAGAAAGTGAGCCAGGACTCGGAGTCAAACTCAGAGAGGAAGGAGGAAACTAGACCGAGGGGGGGAGGGGAGGGCAGTAAATGATGGCTACACTGAGGTGGAGTGGGGAGTGAGCCTCGAAGGTGGACAAAAATAGAAGGAGGGAGGAGCAGTGAGAGGTTGGAACTGGCAGGGCTTAGAGAGGAGGAAACCAGCATTAACCCCACAGCCTTCAGAGTGGAGTGGGTGGGTGAAGGTCAGGCCCTCAAAAGCTGATGTTCCTTCTCATCCTGCTGCCTCCTGCTTCCTCTCTCTTACTTCTTCCTTTGACCTCCATCTCTGGGGTTGCTGCCCTACACACCGTGATGGCTACTCCCTCGACCTTATATTCTAAAAAAAAACCTGCTCGATCTCTGAACTCTCTATTGATGCCCTCCCCCTCTCTGATCACCATTTTGCCTCATTCCAGACCTCCCACTCACCCCCTCCTCAAACTCTACCTCTCACACATTTTGAGACTTTCGATCAATTAACCCCCTTGACTTTGCTTCTTCTCTCCCCCTGCTTCTGTCATCAGTCTCCTCCACCATCTGCCCTGATTCTGCTGTCTCCACTTTCAACCCCTCCCTATCCCCTACCCTAGACTCCCTTACTCCCCTCATCTCCTGCCCTACCCTGCCCATCGACTCCCAACCCTGGCTCACCCTGTCCATCCACCATCTCCATTCCTGCTCTCATGCTGCTGAGTACCTCTGGCAGAAAACTCACAATCACACTGACTTTCTCCACTTTAAGTTCACCCTTTCTGCTCTCAGTTCTGCCATTTCCCTTGCTCAGCGGTACTACTTTGCTGCCCACACTGAAACACATTCTCACAACCCCTGCCGTCTCTTCTCTGTCTTCAACTTCCTTCTCAAACCCCCTGTCCTTCACCCCCATCTTCCCTCGCTGCTCAGGATATCTTCTCATTTTTCACTAGCAAGATCGATAAAATCCACCAGGATATTCCTTCCCACTCCCCTCCCTCCCCTATTTGCCTTCCCCCTTCACCTCCCCCTCTATCTCTCCTTTCCTCCTTCCCACCAGCTTCCCTTGATTAGATCACCGCCCTGCTCTCTACATCCAACCTCTCTACCTGTCCCCTTGACTCTTCCGCCTTCTGACCTCTATTGCCCCCACTGTCTCACCATCTCTGCTGCACATTGTCAATCTCTCCCTCTCTTCTGGCTCCTTTCCCTCTGCCTTCAAACATGCCACTCTCACCCCTATCCTAAAGAAGACCTCTGTTGACCTTTCTGACCTCTCCAATTATCAGCCCACCTCTCTCCTCCCCTTTGCCTCAAAGCTCTTGGAGTGTGTTGTTTACACCCACTGGCCCCAATCCAATGCCTTGTGGATCTCCGTGCAGCTTACGCATGGCACAATGTGCCGGCAATGCGGATCTGCATGGGCTTTGCATGGCTGTGTGCACATGCAGCTCTGCACGGAGATCCACGGGGCATTGGACTGGGCCATTGTCTTGACTTCTTCTCCACCAACTCTTCACTTGATTGCTACAATCTGGCTTCCGTCCTCTTCACTCAACGGAGACTGCTCTCGCTAAAATCACTAACAGGGCCAGCCCGAGGCATGTGCCACCATGCGCCCAGGCACATGGCCCTGTGGCGGCCTCCAAGGGAGGGGCCCAGGTTGGAGACAGATGGAGTTGGGTCCGCTGCCCCCCCTCCCGCTGCCAACTTCTACCTCCTGCACCCTGTTTCCGTGGCCCCGAGGAGCACGCCGCATTGCCAGTGTGCCTGGCTGCTCCGGACAACTGATGGGTCAGCAGCTGGGATCCGGCTGGAGAGGGAGGAAGCGGTGGTTCAAAAGATGTGGGAGCGAGTGTCCACCCTGATTGCCTCCGTGCACGCCTCTGCCAGCCCGGAGCACCCCCGCCCCACTAGCCCAGACTAGCCCTAGAAGGAATCCTTGCTCACTCTCCGCTCAGCGCTGCAGTCTCCCTGCCCCGAGCTCAGTGCCCTGGCTGCCGCTCCTGTCCCCTCCTATCCCCTGCTCACTCTCTCTCTGGCACTGCTCCTCTCTCTCTCTAGCTCGCCTGCCCGTTCTCTGTTTAAACAGCACGCAGGTAAGTCAGCCCCCCCCCCAATCCTGGTGTGTCCCCAGCCCGTTTCTCCCTCCCTTTCATCCTGGTGTGTCCCCAGCCCATGGTCATTCTCCCCCCCCATCCTGGTGTGTCCTCAGCCCGTGGTCATTTCTCCCCCCCACATCCTAGTGTGTCCCCAGCCCGTGGTCGTTTCTCCCCCGCAAATCCTGGTGTGTCCCCAAGACTGTTAGTCTTCCATTTCCAACATTTTCAAAATGTTAGAAATGTGATGTGATAAAATTGAGGTTTTGAAATCCTGAGATTTAACTGGTAGTCTTGTGACTTAGGTGTTTTCAAAATGTTAGAAATGTGATGTGATAAAATTGAGGTTTTGAAATCCTGAGATTTAACTGGTAGTCTTGTGACTTTTAGGTGTTCTCAAAAATGCTGGAAATGTGATTGTGTGTGTGGTGGGGGGAGTAAAATTGAGGTTTTCAAATAGTGAGGTAATCAAATATTGAGGTAATCAAATAGTGATTATTGTGATAGAATTGTGAGAATTTGTGCTTTCAGCTCCTGAGAGTTTGCTGGTAGTCTTGTGATTTAAATATGTGAACAGGATTTTTTTTATCCTGCTATGGCACTACCACTGATGGAGAGAGAGAGAGTTGTCCTACTGGACTCCCATCCACTTACGGGATGAGATGCTAGTAGGAGGGTTCTCTCAGTCTCCAAGTGGCAGGGTTTTACTCAGCAGCAAGGAGTTCCCAGTGTAAACTAATGTTCTGTTCATCACATCTTAA
>QEPC01010657.1:6822718-6844102 GCA_003113815.1 Sphenodon punctatus
CCCCCCCCCCCCAATGCCTGGAACTCTGTTCCCTAACACCCCACAGTAAAACAAATTACCCCCTACTCCACCCTAACCCAACCCATGTCCCTCAGGAAAGACATGGCGGAACAGCCAGGTCTTACATTGTCTATGGAAAGGGGGAAGACTGGTGGTCTGCAGCCTGAAACCTTACACCTTCATTAATGTATCCTCGTCTCTTCCTCTGTTGCTCCACCGCTCACCTCCTGTTTACTCTCAACAATTGTAAAGCACCAGGTACATTGCTGGGGCGATGCAAATACTTAATCATAATAATAAAAAAGAAGATGACTTATGTATTTAGTGTTGTATATTATTAGTGTAGCTGTGTATAGTAATTCCATAATCAGAAAACCTCGAGTTTACAAGAAGAGTTAAGGCTCTTACAAATTCAATCATGCACTAAAAAGCATGGAAATTGCAAGGTATGGCTCCCGCCTTAACTTCCGTGCCATGTTAGCAGTAAAGACATTGTACAGTCTTGCATATTGTGCTCACTTACAACTTAGGCTCCATGCACCCACACTCTGCCTTTGTCTTTCAGCCCCAATCCTCTTCCTCTTTGCAGGTTGGGGGCAACACTGAAGCTGGGGACAGGAGAGCGTGAGCTGGCCCCTCACCGCCTCCGTCCGTTTTCTCTTTAAGAAAGAGAGAACCTAGGAGTCCTGACTCCTGCCCCTTCTCTCTGTCTAATCTACTTGGTCCCAACCCTTTTACAGAGAACTCAGGACTCCTGGCTTCCAGCCTCTCCACCCCACTCTAATCCAGTAGGCTGCACTCCCTTCAGGGGCAACTCAATAGTCCTGGTTCTGAGCCTGTTCTCCTCTCCCCTGCTCTCAACCTTGTAACAGACAATCCAGGAGTCCTGGGTCTAAGTTGCCCCTCTAACCCTCTAGCCCCCACTCCTCTCACAGAGAACTCAAAAGTCCTGGGAAATACAGTGTTTGTCTGTATGTGTCATATGGAACAGAAGTGTGTGTGTGGAATGACAAAAAAAACCAAGAAGAGAGGAAGTGGAATAACAGGGAAGGAGGTTATTGGGAGTCAAAGGATAGGGAGTCAGCTATGGTAAGTGGATAAAATGATAAGACTGCTTCCTCAGATATCCCATCATACTTCTGAATCAGTTCTTTCACTCAGAACCTTGTTATTGTAACTATTTCTAATTCCTCCTTTCATTCCACCCACTTACTTGATCCTGCACACTCTTTGTATTTTTTCCTGTCATTCCAACCATTCCAGTTACTGCATCTGGTGACCTTCTCATCATTTCACACCCTCTTGCCTTCCCTATGTACTCCCACAGATGCAACTGTGTTGTATAATTTCACAATCACTTAATTGGATGTTGGAATAACAATAGTATTTATTTAGAAATTGGCACTGCTTTTGCCTCCATTCCTTCCAATGTCTATTCCATTTTATTAATTTCAATACATACCCAACTTACTTAAACATTTGTATACGACTGTACCAAGCTTCACTTTGCTCTGGGAGCGCAGTGGAGACTAGTGGGTAAGAGGGATGGTTGTGAGCCATTAATCAGCTGTCCCATTCTCCCTAACTGAAATGGAAGGATAGAGGGAAAGGAGGGGGTGAGGGGCCCAGTAGAGATGGGCGAACAGAACGCCATTAGGATGTTTGGTTCAAAACCCGAGTTCGGGTTCAGCTGTTCGGTTCGGTGGAGTTTGGTTCGTCGAACTTGGCCGAACATTTTAAAAAGTGCTATTGGTACCGAAACTGATTTTTTTCCGGTATCTGTATTTTTGGCCCTGAAACCACCCCTGGTGTCCACCCCTGGTGCCAGGAAGTCTGCTCCTCAGCTGCCTCCCCCTTCCAGTCATGGTTTTCCCGCCCCCGAACTCATCTGAACTTTTCCGAACTGTTCGGAAGTTTGAGTATCTGGTTTGGACGTTCGGTTCGGTCATCTGAACAGGCTAAATTCAGGCCGAACCGCGTTCGCCCATCCCTAGGGCCCAGCTCACGCCCTCCTGTCCCCAGCTTCAGTGTTGCTCCCAACCTGCAAAGAGGAAGAAGATTGGGGCTGAAAGTGTGGGTGCATGGAGCCTAAGTTGTAAGTGAGCACAATATGTGAGACTGTACAATGTCTTTACTGTTAACATGGCAAGGAAGTTAAGGCAGGAGACCTGTTTTTAGTCCTGTGTCTTAGTTTTCCAAGTTCAAGACCCAGCAGCTGAATCACAGCTGCTCCTGAGAAACTTAATATCCAGGAACACAGAACACCAGCTGTGCCAGCCAACCACAAAGCAGGAAAGGCTCAGTCTGGGAGATGGTTCAAAGAGACACGCACCTGTGTCTTTTGGCCCTCAGCCATAGAAGATTTTGATATGCAGCTCTTGGGAACATTGCACAGATCCATGATCTGGAGACCCTCCTCTTCCTCCCCCCCCCCCATCATGAACACACCCATGAACACACACACACACACACACACATCCCAACTCCTACCCAACCTGCAGAGTTTGTATTAATGTTCAACATAGCCCACAATAGGCAAAAAGATTCCCAACCCTGCTCTAAAATCACTGACAATTCTCCACTTACCACAGGGCTAAATTAACCTTATTGTGAATCATAATAACACAGAACAAATGCAAATGCATTAATCTTTGTTAGGTTTAAATAGTAAAGGAGTGCTATTTTATACTTCAGTACCAAAAGGTTATTCATATCACAGCTGTGGAGGTCTACAACTCACATGCTAGATAGGTCCCTTAAATAATCCCTGAATACAATACACGATGTCAATTGAACACTTTTAGCAATCTCATCTATTTAATTATAGAGTGGCAGGATCCATTCTATAGTTAGGGCATGTTGCATGCTCCATTATAAAGCCCAAACATTCTATTCATTATAACACTGACATGATTAAAGTTATGAGTGTGAAATTTGTGGTGAAGGATCACTGGAGTAGGCGGTTCATTCTGTCCACATTTCAGTCGAATCAGTTGTACAACAGCGGAGATATTGCAGTTTGGAAACTGCACTGTGAGCCTGTTTTTTCAAAAGTTAGACCGTCGGCAGGGTAAAGGTGTTTTGTGTTGGTTGGGAAGAGGTGTAAGCCTTTTAGAAAATTCAAGGAGGCTGCCAGGGTGCCTTCTGGTTTACTTTTCGTAAATCCGGTTCGTAGTTTTTAATTTATGACTTCTTGAAAATTCATTGTTAGCCTATGGACACCATCCTGAGTGTGGAGTGCTTGTGAACATTCTATGTGTAATGCAGAGATTGTTAAAAAAACCCTCCAGTTTACAAGAAGAATTAAGGCTCTTGCAAATTCAATCATGCACTAAAAAGCATGGAAATTGTAAGTTAAGGCTCCTTCCTTAACTTCCTTGCCATGTTAACAGTAAAGATATTGTACAGTCACCTCCTTCACCTTTCTGTTGCTGTTGTCGCAAACATTTACTCCCCCAATAGTGCTGGAGCTGGACGGTGGCTAGGGTTGATGGACAGTGGCTAGCCACCCTGATGGTTTTTCAGGGAAGGGTTGGATAAAAATCTAAGTAAATAAATAAAATAAATAGGGTTACCTCCCCTCTGGATTTGATTCAGAATCTTTGGGTCAAGGCTTGGAATGAAGACCCTAGCACCCCAGGTTATCCAGGGAACTGCTAGATTTTTTGAAAGGGAGGAGGGATGTGGCCATCAGAAAGCGGTGGTCTGAAGTGGTTACTGAAACTCTGTTGTGAATTAGATTCTTGCCCATTCTGGCTAGTGAAAGCCATCTGGGAGAGACCTCCCTATGCAAGGGGAGCAAGTCGGACACCCTTAAAACAGTGGTGGTATGGCCCCTGCTTAAGAACCTGTCTCTGGGTGCTGACTCCCCAGCCATCTATCAGCCTGTCTCTGATTTTCTCTTTTTAGGGAAGGTTATTGCATGGGTGGTTACCCGACAGCTCCAAGCTCATCTCGAAGCTGTCAGATTCTTGGACCCATTTCAGTCACGTTTTTGTCCTGGGTACGGTTCGGAGACTGTGCTTGTGGCTTTGGTCGATGGTTGTTGAAATAGACAAGGAAAATTCTACCCTGTTGATCTTGTTAGATCTTTCAGTGGCCTTTGATACAATCGATCATGGGGTGTTGTTGACACGACTGCAGGACCTGGTAGGGGTGTGCGGGACCACTCTTGAGTAGTTCCACTCTTTCCTGTCTAGGAGGTCCCAGCAGGTGGTGATTGGCAATTGCTCATCGTCCCCTCAGGACCTCCTTGTGGTGTCCTGCATGGTTCTATTCTCTCTCCCCTCTTGTTCAATGTGTATCCGGGCCACTGGGCCAGATCATTTGGAGGTTTGGGGTGAGTTGTCATCAATATGCTAATGACACTCAGTCCTACCTGTCTTTTTCATCAGACCTAGGTCCTGCAGTCTCGGTGTTTACTCAATGCCTGGCTGCTGCAGGGGACTGGATGAGGGTGAGCCGATTGAAGCTGAATACTGACAAGACTGAAGTGATGCTGGTTGGCTGGCCTTGTGACTTGGAGGGGATTGGGACACCTGTTATTGATGGACTCTGGCCCTCTCTGGATGATCAGGTTCTCAGCCTTGGAATGCTTTTGGATACCTCGCTGTGCTTGTGTCGAGAATGTGTTTTATTTTCTTTGTGTAAACTATTTTAATTCCCTGCAACCTCCTATAGACGCCAGCTTCCAGACCACTTCATGCATCAGAGGAAGTCAGCTTTTGCGATGAAAATTCATGCTGAAATAAAGAGATTTTCTTTATTCTTTAAGGTGCAACAAGACTCTCTCTCTCTCTCTCTCTCTCTCTCTCATTGTTTTAGAGCTATAGACTAACACAGCTATTCTTCTGGAATAGTGAAGAATGCAGACAGTATTCTTATGATATCATCAGTGACCAGTGTCTCCTGCTACAGTCTTTGTTGCTTCTGCCCCTACAAGCTACCAGGAGCTTTCTCTGGTTCCTGGGTTTGTTGCCTCCATAATATCCCTCCTCCAAGTACATACGCTGGTTTCAGACTGAGCATAGATACTACATAGCTTCCAGTGCCCTCACCATGTTAGGAAGTAATCCCTGAATAGTTCTGGTTGTAGGGACTGTTGGGAAGGGGACATACAGCTGGGCCATATACTTATCTACCCATCAGCCATAACGTTTGTGCTGCTATAGTTCCTATTGCCTTCCTTTCCTCCCATTTTCCTGTGGAAGAAAGATGCTGTAATCCAAACAGAAGACATAGGGCCATATCCCTTAGACTTTTGCACCCATGTAAACTTTCTTAAACTGGTAAAACAATGTGAAGTTTTCGCACACTGTTTTATACCCATGTAATTTCCCCTTAAACTGGTTTAGTGTGGTCAGTTCTGACTCTGACCTTAGACTACACCAGCATACTTAAAGTGTTTTATGCACATGTTGATGCTAGATTTCCTGAAATATTTGAAGAAGACTGACCCAGTTGTGTGCTGAAATGCCCACCCGCAAGTCACTGGATTAAATATTCTCTAAGGGGTGAAGTCAACATGATAAATGGGTAAATGCAGATAGGTTTGTTCCTTAAATTGTTTTAACTAAAAATTGGTTTCAAATTAAATGGAGACAGGCTGTGGTGCAGACAGGCCCAGAACCATTTTTTACAGGTATATCCCAAGAGTCTTAAAAGAAATGCCATTAGTATCCGCCAAAGGGGTGTCTTCATTTTAAACTCTGAAACATCCAAATATAGCTCAAGAGAGACCAGTCAAAAATCATTTGCTGATATAAAATGATAGAACTGAGAGATCAAAGATAAAAGAAGATGGAAGTGATATCTTGTGTCTTTGTTTAAGCTAAGAAAGCCTATTGTGTTTTCCAGGGAGGAACATTGCCACCGAGGACAGGACTGGAAGATAGATCAAAAGATCATCCAGTCCACCCTCATGTGCAGAAGCAGAATGAAAGAGAAACCAGGCATACATCTAAGTTTGTGCAGTGATCTCATGGGTGCAATTATAGTGGTGGGCATGGGAGATGCATCCCTCACAAATTTAGTGTTGTGGAGGATATCTATAGCCCCATTTTCCATTACATTTTCAGTCGCCAGCGAAGCCATTTTTGGTTCTGCTTGCAATGCCCCGTTTCCCGCTTGGGGAAGGGTGAGAGTAGGGCTTTATACCTTGTAGACAACCAGGCCTGGGGAACCAATGAGCTGCTATTTTGGCTGCTGGAAGTTATGGTAAGCCCTCCCAAGAGTCATGCTAACACATAGACCCAGCTGCTGGGGACCTCTCTGTTGCTGCCGCCCCTGCCCGCTCTCTGCTGCTGCCACTGGGCTGCCGGAGGGATGTGTATTGTGGGGGGGGGGGGAGAGTGTGGTAGTGAAGTGAGTGTCTGGGAAGAGAAATCCAGCAGGACCACTCCTTCAGGTATTGGACTTGGGGGTGGCAGGGAGCTGCAGATATTCCCCACAAAACGTAGTCCAAAATTACACCACTGATGATGATGGCCGCAATCCCAAGCAGGATCTGCATGAGATCTGCTCAGGTCACTCGCGAGATCCGCACGGCACAATGCAGTCCCTGTGGAGATGCCTGCAGCTTGCATGCACCTGCACACATGCAGGATGCGTACAGCCTGCATGGGGCATGGGATCGGCCCCGATGACTCCACAACCATCCTTGGTAACCTAGTCCTACTGCTCAGCTATTCACTGGGAGTCTGTCGGTTAACTATATGTTGTGAGTTTAGCGGGTAAAGAGAATATGAAGAGTTGTCCCAGAGGCATAGATAGATAGATTGGAATGGGCCTAGGGTGGCCACTGGCACATGCCCAGAATACAGGACACGGGGGGAGAATCCAGGACATGGAGAGAGGAAGAATACAGCTGGCTCAGGGCTTGTTCTCCCAGCAAGGGCAGAGCAAAGAGTGCTGGAGAGGGGTGGGGAAGGGGATACAGTGGTACCCACAAAATCCCACCCATGGGTACATATTTTAAAAATCCACCTGGATGGGGTTTTGCAGATCAAAAAGGTTATCCTGGAAAATCTGGATGCTATAGTAACCCTAGCCCCCCCTCCCCCCCAGTGATGGGACCGCTGGCTCACCTCTGAATCCACATGCTCTGAATCCACCATTGTTCCCACCCGGAAGTCATCAGATCATGACTTACAGTGTGTTTTGTGTGTGTGAAAGGCAGTGCCGGCAGCATGTGGAAAATACAGGACAAAACATGTAAATAAAAGACAACTGACAAACCCTTCCCAAAAGAGGACCATGTGGCAGAGTAGGGCCATAAAGGGCTATTGAAATGTAAAATGGCTGCCGAAAGTCCACAAAATGACCACCAACTGGAAGTTGGTGGCTAGGAGGCATGGCTTCCTGAATAAAAGGAAGTGGCCCAGCCAAAAACTGGCAGTGCACAGCAGGAGCTCAGGGAGAGAGGATGTGCCTCTAGGAAGCTCCTGGGAAACCAACCCCTCTACAGGATCCTGGACTTGGAGACCTTGCAGGCAGCATGGGAGACGGTCCCTTCACTGCCAAATGGTGGTGATGGAAAAATTGTTGCGCCCCCCCCCCTTGCAAGAGACGCAGAGAGGGAAGGGCTGTTCACTGAGGCTGAAGGAAGCCTCCCTATTGGAGAAGACTGTTGCTGGGCAAACTGGCCAGTTTGAGCATGCAGAGGAGCGCATTTGAAATGAACAGGGAGGTCTGCCCCTTGTAGCAGGGGTGAACCTCTGGGCATGGAGAGAGCAGTGCCATTGTACAGGGTGGAAGCCGAAGAGTCAGCAGCAAGAACACTTGCTGCTGTGCTGAACTCCAAGGAATCGACCCTTGCAAGGTTAGGATGGTGCGGGGCAGAAAAAAAGGCGGTGCCAAAAAGAAAGTCTCAATAACGAGCCCAGGTAATCGAGGGGCTGTGGGGATACCCCCCACAGTTGAGGACCAGGTGGAGGCGGAGGCCCCCCCCCGAGCAGTGATGATGGCTTGCCTCAAGCAGTGCGAAGCTCTGCTGTGGGCCCAGAATCCACCCACCACAGGGGTGGACATGGAGGCCCCCTATGTAAGTAGGGAAGCGGGGAGCGGGAGAGAAAGGCCTAGTGATGCCCAGGAACCTGAACGGCCTGGTAGGGATGAGGACCCTGGGTCCCAAGAAAGTCTGCCACAGGGGCAGCAAGGGATGTGACAGGGGGCATGATGGTCACTCCGCCAGCCCATTTTAGGGACAAACAAGAATGGGAGGGTCCTTGCAGCCCCCCAATAGGGAGAAGGGGTGCTGGTTCACGAGGGTCAGAAGCGAGGGTTTCAGACCCTCTGCAGACCACCCGGGGGGGCAGGGAGGACTGCATGGCCCTCCCACACATGATTACCCGGTAAGGGAAGAGGTGGCAAATATGGGCCCCTTATTGCAGGCCCTATACCTGGGGAGCCCTGCTCCTCCCTGGAGGGATGTGGGGCAGGCAGGGCCAGTGGTAGACCCCTATGGGATCCCTGGACTGGGTAATTACAGGTGGGCGGCTGCTGTTCTGGCCCCAGCTCTGACCCAGGGAGTCAGCCTAGGAATGGATGCCCAGGGAGGGGGCCTAGCGACTGGGGAGTCTTTGTATCTCTATAGGTAGATGGGTCCCCTCCAGCAACAAGGAGACGGGTCAAGGACCAGGTGGACCAATGATGCCGAAATGTGGTGCAGGATTCTTGCTCTGGAGCGCGAAACACAGGAAGGCACAGGGGGGCGTGCAGCAGCGGTCCCGATGGTTGTACCAGGGATGACCCCTGGGCCGAGAGAAAAGGGATACGGTGAGTATGCCTACTCAGGTCAGCCATTTGCATGGGGAAGTGAGCCTGTTGAGCCATGGCACACATCGGGAATTGTGCTAGGGGCAGAACCAGGGCCCGTGCTAATAGGGGAGGTGGCGACACACCAGTCGGAACCAGTAGCGGTCCATGCTAGGGGGAATACAGGGGTTGCCCCCATGCAAGGGGTTCAAGTAGGGGCCCCACAGGTGGGAAATTGGAATGGAGCATGGGTTTGGATGACGTTGGCTACACCCCCAGCATCGGGTGGGGGAGGGCAGGCGGTGACAGTTGGTGATGTCGTGGTTGGGCAAGGGATCCCTGTAGAGAAGGTACCCGACAAGGGCATTGAAAAGCCGCCCTCAGAAGGGGCAGGACTGGGAGAACAAGCAAGGAGTAGGCCTCCCCCACCCCCTGGGAGGGCAATACCGAGTGTGGCCGCCCCGTTTGGGGCGCACCTAATGCCTGCAACAAAGGAAAAAAATTGAAAGGGTGAATATATCGATCTTTACACCCTCCTGTTTAGCGATCCAATCGTGAATCACCAAGAACAGGAGGATGGGAAAGGGGAAAATTCAGACGCCCAAAGGCAGACAGCAATTGGGAGAATTGGACGGCTGCCTACACAGTGTATATGGTGTTGATAATACAAGCGGACCCAAGCTGTGGCTTAGAGCTGCACAAATATGCAGACATTGTTAGAAGGGCTTAAAATAGAAGGGCTTAAATAAAATAAAATGTTAGAAGGGCTTAAATAAAACAGGAGCAATGGCCACCCTAAATGGGCCCTGATACAGAAGATGGTATGATCCCCACCCAGTGGCTGGGGATGCAGCTGCATTAGGGAGTGTGGACCTCTGTCCTCCAGACTAATGGATCCCAGTGCAGATACGCTGCCTGTCCCTTATAGTAATCCTCCTACCTAGCCTAAAAGCCTGTGTTTGTCTAAAAGCTACTGAAATGTACAGACCAATAAAACAAAGTCTGAGATCAGCAACTGAGAGATCATGGAAATGTTGAATAGCAGGCAGAATCGAGGGCTAAATTACTAATCTTATCGTAATATGATGACCTAATCTGGAGCTCCATATGGTTGAGATTGTATCCAAACCATGGCAAATTCAGCAAATTTACTTCAATTGGCTTCCACTGCTGAGATATCAGTTGCTTAGTGTCTTGTTTGTTTTTATACACTGTGCAGTTGTGTTTGATTAACTGGAGGATACATGCTTTTATTTCATAACAAATGCACAACAAGATTTCTAGGGAAGAATAAATAATGTTATCTGAGGATTTATCTTTCCTAATAGTATTAAACATATGAATTTGTCTTTGAAAGCAGCCTTTTTAAATATTACACGTGCCAAAAGTGACTTTTAAAATATTAGTACAGAAGAATCTCCTTAAGTTGAATTTAGTGGGCCATCTAAAAGTTTGAGTTATCAAAACTTTTGAGGAAGACTAAGACACTAGGAAGTCAAGAGGTCATCCTCCCCATCAATGGACTGAGGTTTTGGAAGCCTAGACTAGAAGCCAGTATTCCAGTGCAGCAGAGAAACACAGAAGAGGGAGGAATGGAGGAAAGTGGCTTCCCATGTGAAAAAGCTCCCTGACAGTAAGGATCAAGGAAAGGAATGGACATGGAGGAGTAATTATCACTGGAGTTCTGCGGAACTCCATGAAGATTTCTGACAAGAGAAGATGCCATCCAACATCTATCTAGAACATATATCTATTTGACCCATCCTACATCCATCTGTACCATCTCACTAAATCTTTATTATTAATATAGTGATTTTAGTGCTCAAAGTACTTTACACTCCTTATGTAGTTCACCCTCACAACAGCTGTGTAAGGTAGGTCATTATTATTAATCACATTTTACAGATGGGGGAATGGAGGTTGAGAGATAATGACTTGCCTGAGGCCACCCAACGAGTTCATGCCTAAGATAGAATTTGAGCCCTGTTCTGCTAAGTCCTAGCCCAAACTCTGGCAGTGGCTAGTATTTCCGAAGCTTCAGAGATAGCCCTTGTTCAGCTGATTCCACACCACTGCTACTATGACTAGGACGCCTTGGCCAAAGGAGCTGTTTTTACAAGTGTGTGATAACATTTTTAATTCTTGAGAACCTGAATTTCACACAGTTTTGGAAGGAGCGACCTTACTGCTTTGCTGAGATTTGCTGAAACAACTTGACCCCTATCTGCTCGGAATATAACTGAGAACAGAGATGCTTATCTAAATCAAGCCCACAGGCACACAAAGTAAATACAAACCATTCACCATGTTGCCTTTGTTGTCATCAGGAGGAACTCTGGTAATTATTCACAGCAAGCACACAGGAGACGTTTTGAAGAAGGGAGTAACTGAGCATCATATTCACCGTGGACAATGCTTTGTGTTGATTTGGGTCATGATGAAAAACATTGCCACCCAGTGCGTTCTGATAAGAGAAGGAAGCAAAAGAACCGTACCTCAGCTTGGTCTGTGTAAGCTCAGGGAATGGGACCAAACTTGTCAAGCAACAATGCTTCAACTCTGTGCAAGAGTGCATGAACATGGATGAAAGATGGTCTTGTAGTTAAGTCACTGGCTGGGGATTTGAGAGCTGTAGAGTGTTACTAGATTTAATGCTACCCACTCATTTGGATAACAAATATTCAGAAGGTCATCATGTCTGTTTATGACCTGCTGTGTATTTGCTGCCCAACTGGTCCTCGTTGGTTGCCTGCAAATCCTGTCGGTGGTCAATGAGGAGCAGGTCATACCTGTAGCTGCTGTTCTATCTGGTACCAGCAGCTATGGGCAAGGCATGGAGGAAGGATCAGTACAGGGGCAGAGCTTAATAATGCTCAAATGAAATTTTGTTGGATTCCATCTTTGATGAATCCCACCATTCCCATCCATTGGTTGAAACACATTTCTCCAAAGATCGGAATTGGCTGTGGTGCTGTACTGCCCATGTGCAATATGGGAACCATCATCTTGCACAGCATGGGCACTACCATCTTGCTCATGCGCAGCATGGGGTGAAAAATGGCAGTGCCCTATCTGTGGAATGTTGCACGGAGTTCCGACATAAAGTCATGTTAGAATTCCATGCAATGTTCTGAAATCACAGAAAAAAGAAGATGTGAAAACAAAATGACTGAATTGTTTCGGAACTGGGGCTTACTTGGAGATGAGCCCAAAAGCAGCAGTGGCAAGTCTCAAGGAGCAGAAGCAGTGAGTCCTCTGATGTGGTGGTGGCAGAGGCAGAAGCAGAGGCATTGGGCTCTAGAAACAATGCACCTGACATGGCAGCTGCCCCCTGGCATCTGCTCACACTTCCAGTGCCATTTCAGATGTTGCTATTGCTCTGTGGGACTCACCACTGCCCACACCATTATCAGATAGCTGCTGCATTTACCAATGGCTACCAATAGTGGCAACACTGACAACCCGTAACCAGAAACATGGGACTGATTTATCCCATGTTTCCCATTACATTTGGCAAGCCTCAATGTAGCAGCACTCCATAGTGGTGGGTTCTCTTGTCGTAGGGGAGCCTGACCAGGCCTGAGTCTGAAGAACTTGCACTGGGAAGACTCCCAAGCCAAATTCAGCCTTTGTGTTCCATTGGGCTGTATTGAGAGTATGCAGGGCTGTACTGAGAAGTTTCAAGAATTTCATGAACCTTTTTGTGGTTCCTCCATGAATTGGATTGGGGGCCATCCCTGGGACTCTGACAATTGATGAGGAACAGGAACGCCTAGGCCTGTAGCGAAAACTTCTGCTCCTGTCCCGTCATTCCATACCGATATGGCGGAAGTGATCTCAACCTTCTGTTGGTTTACGGGCTTTCTGCATTGCCTGGCCAATGGTAACAGCTCCCGCGATTTTCCACTTCTGGTCATCTGTGTGGCTTGATTTCTGCTGGAATACCTAATTAGTGGAGAAGTCAAGCTGTGTGGTACTGGTGCAGGATTACCAGTGCCACAGAAAATCATAGCTGTGCTCTGTAGCTGCATTTCCAAAAACCTACCGCCTGGTGGAGCCAGCTGAGTGAGGATGTGTGGGACCAGACCTGGGGCTTAGATGGAAAATTGGATGGAAACCAGGGCTTGGAAAGATGGAAACTTAGGGAATGAAATTAGTGAATGGATTTATGGAATAGATAGGGTGCTGAGTGGGCTGGGTGGGCCAGCTGCCAGACCTGGGGCTTAGATGGAAACTTAGATGGAAACTATGTTGGATGGAATCTTGGATGGAAACCAGGGCTTGGAAAGATGGAAACTTAGGGAATGAAATTTGTGAACGGATTTAGAGAATGGATCGGGTGCTGAGTGGGCTGGGTGGGCAGGCAGCAGGAGCTGGGGCTTAGATGGAAACTAAGTTGGATGGAAATTGGGCCTGGTCAGGCTTGGATGGAAACTCAGGCCACTTTTAAACAAGGCACTTAGAAGCGCCTCCTGAGCCCCGCGTTCAGAGGAAAGCCACACAGGGAGTGTTTACACGCTCTCTGCGCTACCAGAAGTGACATTCTGTCTGTTTTCGGCAACTGGAGACGCGGGACTTTGAAGAGGCGCATTCTGAAAATCTTCAAAGTGAGGCTTTCAGAATGTTCCTTTTCAAAGCCCCGCGTCTCCAGTCACCACCGCTGCCGAGAATGGGTAGCACGTCACTTCCGGTAGTATGGGGAGCGTGTAAACACTCCCCACATGGCTTTCCTCTGAACACAGGACTCAGGAGGTGCTTCTAAGAACCTCATTTAAAAGTGGCCTTAGGGAATGAAATTAGTGAATGGATTTAGGGAACGGGGTTTTTGCTGCTTGTGATGTTGTTTCACCTTCCTTCACTTCAGTGACAGTGAGAGACTAGTCCCACTCCCTCGCCACGATCATGTTCAACAATTAAAGAAAATAAACACAATTATTAAACTACAGAACCAGAAC
The DNA here is from genome assembly GCA_003113815.1 of Sphenodon punctatus. Lineage (NCBI taxonomy): Eukaryota > Metazoa > Chordata > Lepidosauria > Sphenodontia > Sphenodontidae > Sphenodon > Sphenodon punctatus. The sequence goes on from QEPC01010657.1 coordinate 6,836,428, forward strand.
TATTTAACTACAGAACATAACAGAAATTAAAAAAACATACTTACAAATTTTTGGAAGGAAGACACTCAGTCAGTCTCTCTGATGGAAGGCTGGCTGGATAAATTTGGGCTCAAACCTCCTCATACAATATTAGTAACTCTCAGTGTGGTGGCAGAGCAAGAAGGGAGAAACGGTGTGGCTAGCACTTTTATACGGTGTGGGGAGGACCGCCCCCCACCCCTGCTTGCTTGCTTGCTTGTTTGTTTGTTTGTTTGTTTTGTTTTAGAACTGTTTACCCCACCCATCCTGCCACAGGCAGCTCTGGACAGCTTACGGTCAAACCTACTTAACCCTGTCTGCTCTACGAGCCCATACAAATCAAAAGCAAATCATGGAGAATATTTCTGCCGGAAATATTGCTTCCACAGGGCGTGGAAACTCTGCCTGCAAGTTGCCAGCTTCCCGCGCCAAAGTAGCGGGGGGGGGGGGAATGCGGAAAAGTGGTCGCGAAAACAACAGAAATCAAGAGGGAAAGTAGCAGGACGAAGTGCAGCTTATGATCTGAGCCGCTCGGAGCAGAAGAGCAGTTTCCGATGGAAAAATTTGCCACAGGGGAATGCCATTTCAGACCTAGGAATGCCCACAATCCAGAAGAGTAATTCCTAGCTGGAACTTCTGTTGTGAATGGGTTTCCGTCTTTTCACCAAATAGCTGATCATCTCAGAACAGGACAGCTCCCACTTTGGGCGAGGTTTGTGTGGAAGTGACAGGATAGGTAAAATTTATTTTGTTTGGGGTGCCCAAAGAACTAGCATCAGCCTTAGAGTTAGAACAAATATTTGTGAGAAGAAAGGTAAGATGCCTGCTAATTTCTTGTCTCTCTCAGACATAGTGCCCTTTGGTTCTTGAGGAAAGAATGAAAGTGTTTGCTCGGCTGAGCGTGCACATATGCACTTTATTGATGGACTAATGTAAGCTTGATAGGCTGCAGATGTCGAAGCAGATTTAAGCATTGGGCCTGTGTCAGAATTCCTTTAAGTCTGCTAATACAGTAAACTGATTGATGAATTAGCTTCCAAGCCATCTGACTTCCTATTTTCACAGAAGTATCTGTTGTAATATCAGATTTCTTGACAGTGAGTAGAGAGGGAAATATGCAAGATGTTGTACATTTCAAAGGTGGCAGATTTTTCATTTCATTTTATTATTTTTAAGCAGGAGAATAAACATCTCATGTGTTGATAGAAAGATTGCTTGCTTAATGATCTCTGCAGGACAATTGAATGCAAACAAACCAGCAGCCAGCTCTTTGTTGTGCTGCTTGTGGCTCTGGGGAGACAGCTAGAGGCATTCATGAGGATGGCAAGTGACAAGGAGACTTTATTCCCCCCCCACCCCCAGAATACTTCAATGACCTATTTTTCCTAGAATTGGTGTTGGAATTTGGAGAATGAGAAATGGACCCCTTGGTGTCTGAGCCACAGAAGATATGCAGACTTCTTACTTCCTACCTACAGAGCAAGTGAAGAGTGTAGCCATGCACTTAATGGGTGTAGAGTTGAACCAAATAGTAAATTTATTATCCATGGTTAATATCCACCATTTTGGATAGTTTGGCAGTTATCCAGCTGTTAACAGATTGCCAGGATGGCTGACAAAACGAATGAATGGACAATACTGCTATGGTTAAACAGTTTACCCGCATGTAACAGGGTGGCCCTGGTCAAGTCCTCTCAGAATCTACACCCATGGGAATTAGCTCTCCACTTTGTTTATTTCTCGTTCACCATGTATACAGTGCATGGTGAACCAGGCACCAACCCTTTGGCTATCAAATTCCTTAGCTTCAAGTCATCCAGCCAGACACCACCCTCTGGCTGGCTAGGGTCCAGTCTATATAGCCAGGCAGCTCACACTCTGACTTTCTTGAGGTCTTTCTGGCCAGGCACTGATTACTCCCGTAACCAGACTCCTAGCCCACAGGAGCAACCCTCACCCCGTAGCTGCCTAGTCCTTGAAACAGAGCTTCTGCCAGTTCCTGCTTCCTTCATAATCTCTTCTCAACTGAGCTCTGCTCAGAGATTTTGGACATTGCTGCCTCTTTTAGGAGTGTGCATTTCACTTTCATTGTTATAATAACAAAAATGAAATATGGATTTTTCTTTTTTGTTCTTGAATAACAAAAATGAAAGAGCACAATAATGAAAAAACAAAAAATATTATTTTGTTATTACAAATTAATAGGAAAAACTTGAAAAACACATTGGGTGATTTCAGATGTTATGGGGCCTGTTGGCCCCGTACCGAAATCAACCCATTCATTCCCCGCCAGGGTCACCCCATCACGCTGCAACAGACGTGCTGGGGGGATCCCGGCGGGGAATCTGGGAGGGGGCGGGGCCGCACGGCGCAACGTGCGGCCGCACGGCCCCGCCCCCTCCACGCTCCCGCCGCCCACCCTCTGGGGAGACGGGCGGGCGGCGGGGCCAATGCGGCCGCCGCGTCGGGCCGGATTCGCCACGGCCCGGGATCCCGCCGGTGATCCCGGGCCGTGGCGCCCGGCCAGACGTTACTTTTTGTTGGTCCCCGCTGGGGATCTCTTTGACCACGCTTCCCGGGACATTCCCCCGGCTAGCCCGGGAAGCGTGGTTCAAATTGACCCCATGTGGGTATTGACCGTGGCGAACATCTGGTGGCCACCAAACAGACGTTCGAGGCACATTGACCACATGTGGGTATTCACCGTGGTTCACTGTGATCTCGTAACATCTGAAAATACCCATTTTCAGCTGTAACATTTTTGTTTTACATCCAACCGAGGGTATTCCATGTACGAAATATCAGAGAGATTGGATAAAGGGATACGATTATATAAGCAGTTGAAATGCTTTATTCTACAAAAATCTGTGAACACATTTCTGGCTGTATCGACTTTGTCTCCCATCTGCTTTGAATGAAACTGGGCAAGGTTATACCCCTCTCTAAAAGTAGTATGTCTGCAAATTTTCAGGAGGATTGGAAAAAGCTTTATTATGCTTTAATCAATTTACTTGTAAATGCATTACTGACTGTAATATTTTTTTGTCTACCCATTTTACATGAAATTTGGAAGGATTGTATCACAGATCTTTCAGATAATCTCTGCCAAACTGAAGTAAGATTTGATAAAGGGTCCAAATTATAAGCAAATGATAGCACATGCAGGTAAATAGCACATGCAGTGCCATTCAGAGACAGGCATGGAAGGGAGGAGAGGGCTGTGGAAGGGTGGGGAGCAGCCCAACAGACTCTCAGACACATTCACTAGGCAATTACTACATGCTTCCACCTTTACAGGAGGAAGAATTGGGGGTGGCTTCAAGGCAGGCATAGGGAGTAGATATGAGTTGCTGTTCTTTGGGCTTGCTTTTTGTCTGTGGTTAGTTCTGGCTTTGGTCAGAGAATGTTCTCATACTTTTCTGGCAGACTTTTTGTGTATGTGTGCTAGAGCTCACTGTAAGAATTCAGCTAGCTACATAAATCCAATCCCCATGCACCTGGGGTGCTGCCCAATATCCTCCTGCCCCCTCCTGTGGTGTTCTCTGCAACTTGACGGACACCCCCATGCACTCAGGGTTCCTGCTGAGACTGTAGCTTGTGGCAAACAGCAGAGATGAGAGATGTATCCTCTGACCAATTGGCTTGACATTTCAAAGACACCCTGGCTAGGACAGAGATGCGATTGCCTCTCTTACTGCATGCTTCCAGCTTTCAAGGACAAATCCTGGGTGGCTCTGAGGTGGGCATAGAAGGGACATAACTGGGACTTCATGCAACAAGGCAGTAGGCAGGTGGAAGCATCCCAGAAATAAGGAGACATGGTTCACACATCCAGGCTGGCCAGTTGTCATCACAATCCCATCCTGCAGCTCTGTGACAAAGGATGTAAGAGAATCCCTTACTGGCTCTTTCCTAAGCAGATGCTTCCAACTTCCCAGTAACAAGTATGGGAGAGGGGTTGGGGTGGTAACAGCAGAGAATTATAAATGGGTGACATTTCTCCTGGCCAATTGCATCACAAGCACATCTTGTACCACAGTAACAAACAAGAGAATCCCTGAAATAGGCTCATACTCTCAATATCATGTGCAGGCTTATAACTTTGGTTCCCTTTATCATATATTTATCATATTTGGCAGAGATAATTCTGGAGATTCAGGATACAATTATGCTAAATTTCATGTAAACAAACTGAAATACAAAAACGTTACAGTCAGAAATGAATTTACAAGTAAATCGCTTATAACATTGAGACCCTTTATTAGGGGCGGGAAAACCGGTAAATCCGGTATCCGATAATGCCGGTACCGGGCGTACCGGCATTATCGGATTGGACCCAGTAATCTGGTCCAGGTACCGGATTCCGGGTACCGGATTTTTTTACATTGCAGCCATTTAAAAATGGCTGCAATGTAAAACTTAAAGCCCCACCAAAAAAGTTAAAAAAACCAAACCCTCCCTGAGTCCAGGCTGCGCGGGTGAAGGGGGGACACCCCCCACCCACCCTGCGCAGCCTGGATTTTTGTTTAAAAAAAGACTCAGAGGCGAGCCCACCCCCCAGCACCAGCGGCCGCGGCGTCCCCGCAGCCACCGGTAAGTATGACCCGATCCCTGGGGGGGGTGTTTAACACCCCCCCAACCCCCCAGGGATCACCCCTACTAAAGTTCAGTGCTTGCTTACCTTGCGGAGCTCCGGGTGCGGCGGCGGCGGGCAGTCCGGCGGCCTCAGCGCCGGCTGTGGCTGCCGGCGTCAGAGACGCTCTAGGCCTTCCGGGGAACTTCCGGGTTTCCCCGGAAGGCCTAGAGCGTCTCTGACGCCGGCAGCCACAGCCGGCGCTGAGGCCGCCGGACCGCCCGCCGCCGCCGCACCCGGAGCTCCGCAAGGTAAGCAAGCACTGAACTTTAGTAGGGGTGATCCCTGGGGGGTTGGGGGGGTGTTAAACACCCCCCCCAGGGATCGGGTCATACTTACCGGCGGCTGCGGGGACGCCGCGGCCGCTGGTGCTGGGGGGTGGGCTCGCCTCTGAGTCTTTTTTTAAACAAAAATCCAGGCTGGGCAGGGTGGGTGGGGGGTGTCCCCCCTTCCACCCGCGCAGCCTGGGAGGGGGAGGGGGGAGGAATTAATTTATTTCATTGATTTCAATGGGGACACAGCGCCCCATTGAAATCAATGAAATAAAACCGGTACCGGTATACCGGATTTAATCCGGGAATCCGGTTTTTAGAGAACCGGTAACCAGTAAATCCGGTAGCCGGTAATGGGCCCGGGGTCCCACCTCTACCCTTTATGCAATACTTATATAACTTGACAGGAATAGTTTAGAGGTATAATCATGCCAAGTTTCATCTAAATCAAATGGGAGAACAATTTGTTATATAAAAGAATGTGTACACAGAATTTTGTAAAATAACAAGTTTCAACCGCTTATAAAATCAGGTCCCTTTATCTAATCTTTCTGAAAATTGGCACACATAATACTCTACATCGGGGGAACAATCTTGTCAATTATCATCCAATCTGGATAGGAAATAAGAGTTACATCCAAAGATGTGTTTTCCATTGAAATCAATGAAAATAGAAAACAAAACAAAGAATAATGAAATATAACAAAAACAAATGACATTTTAATAATGAAAATGAAATGTATAATGAAAGTGAGTTACTGTGCACATTTCTAGCCTCTGCCACACATTCAGGCAGCTGTCCCTAATTAGCCCTTTAGTTGCCTCTTACAAGGTTCCAGTTTACCCCTCTTAAAGAGCCAGTATGCTTCAGTACCCTGCTCCCTGCTATACTGCATCACCATGAACCAGGCCTGGAGTAAATGGGAAAGGAATTATGGGCAAGCAGTAAACAGCAATATGGTGAAGAACACCATGTATCCATTAAAAACTCTGTTGCCAGGGTCATCCACCTCTCCCATTGCTTCGACCATGTGCAGCCCCTTCTTTCCTCTCTTCACTGGCTCCCCCTTCCTGAATAAATCCTGCACAATCTCCTAGTCTTCACCTATAAAGCTCTTCACAACCTTGCTCTCTGAGCTAATTTCCCGCCGTACTCCAGTCCATGAACTCCCCTCCTCCTCTTTCCCCTCTCCTGCCCTCCCACGCCTCCCCTGCTTCCCTAACTGCCTTTGTCCCTTCTCCCTAGCTGACCCCCATGCCTGGAACTCCCTCCCTGCCAACATTCACCTTGCTCCTCCCTTCATGTCTTGAAATCCCTCCTCAAGGCCCACCGTTTCTGCTCTGCCCTCCCAGACTCCTTGCTCCCCTCACCTAACTCCTGCTGATACCCTCCATCCAGTACAATCTGTTACCTGAGGTCTGTGTACTCATATCCTCACCACACAGACCAGCCAGCCAGCATTCTCGATATAACCAAACCAAGCACGTGCACCTGGAACCTCGCATCTTCGTGAATGTTACACTCCTTGTCTCTCCCTCTGTTCCCCTTCCTTCATCTCCCCCACCCCCTCCTGTCTCTCAGATTGTAAACCTTAGGGCAGGGACCGTGCCTATGCCTTTACTTTGTAAAGCGCCCGGTACATTGCTGGCGCTATATAAATGCTTGATAATAATAATAAATAATAAATAATTAATAACAACAACAGTAATATGGAAAATGTTGTCCTGTGGTATTATGTAGTCAATCAGTAAAATGGTTAACTGGTTAAACCTTTGAACAGCAAATGGATACTGCTCAGTAACTGAATAGTGGTGGATAACCATTTCAGCTTCACCTGTTACATCCTGCTTATGGAGCAAGTGAAGAACTTGGGACTGTGATGAATAGGTATAGTCTTAGCCAATCATTCAATGTGTGATCATAAAAAAGTCACTGTATCTTATTTTATATAAATGAATACACCACCCTCCCTGTAGAGACTCAGGTTGGAAAACAATGACAATAAAATGTAAACAATAAAAACTCCCTCCCCCAACCTACCCAAAACCCCAACCAAACCCTATCCCCACCCACCAAAAGCTTTTTCGAATAAAAATGTTTTACACTGCCTCTGGAAGATGCGTAGGCTCTTGGGTTCAAGTGAACCTCCTTGGAAAGGGAGTTCCACAGAACCAGAGCAGCAACTGAGAACGTACTCCTGTGCATCCCTGTCCCATGGACAAAGTTTACAGATGGAACCTGGAAGAGGGCACTCCTGGCTGACTGTAAGAGATGCAATGGGATATGCTAGGACAGGCGGCCTTTCAAATATATGGGACCACCTGGACCAGTTAGGTCTTTAAAGGTCAAAACCAGCATCTTGAATTGTGCCTGGAAAGCTATAGGGAGCCAGTGCATATTTTTGAGCACTGGTGTAATGTGTTCCCAGAGACTCGTCCCCAAAAGTAGCCGAGCCGCCGCATTCTGCACCAGCTGCAGCTTCCAAACTGTCATCAAGGGCAGCTCCACGTAGAGTGCACTGCAGTAATCTAGCATCAAGGTGATGAAAGCATGGATGACAGTGGCCAGATTGGGGTCAGAACGAAAAGGCTGCAGCCTCCTTAACAGGTGGAGATGATGAATTCTTCTTAGCCTCTATTCCCAATTGTAAACTAGGAATAAAAATACTAGAGCTAAAATAGGTAGTGAGTTTATTATTTGCATTTTTGGTACCCCTTCGAGTATCTGCAATTATTTTGAATTTATACCCCA
>QEPC01010657.1:6844158-6859879 GCA_003113815.1 Sphenodon punctatus
GTTGCCGGCGGCGGCGGCTGGAGACATGGGGCTTTGAAGCAGCGCGTTCTTAAGCCAGATAATTGAACTCTTAAGAACGCGCCGCTGCAAAGCCCCGTATTTCCAGCCGCCGCCGCCGCCGCCAGCAACGGGGAGAACGTCACTTCCGGCGGCTTTGCTTTAATGCGGCGTTGAGGAGGCACTTCAGCGCTCCTCGTTTAAAAGCAGCCTAAGACAGGTACTTGTATATTTGCTTGTCTGGGAATTCTGGTTTTTGTGATGTGGAATTCTGGTGTGTGATGTGTTTTAGTTTGGTTATTTTAGTATTTCAGTTATTTTGGTTATATACTTTTTGGCAAATGTGCATACCCAATAGTGCCGATACTGTCAAAATGATGTAATTGGAATACCAAACTAACCAGAAAAACAAATAACCAACATCTATCTGATGAGTGTAAATCGATGTTAGTTATTGCCAGAACCATCATCTTTGTTTGGTATAGACAGGTTTGTCCACTTTTTCAGGTGTACATTCTAGCTTTAAAAAAATACCTACCGCACAGGAATGTTGTAAATTAATGTAATAATGACTGTGAAGCACTGTATACATTGCATATATAATTAGTAGAGTTGAATGAATTGTCTACTGCATAGCTATAAATTCAATTCATATACTTGCATGCCTCAGTGAATACCTGAATTTGAATTCAGGCCCCTTACAAAGTTAACCAAGGTTGTTTTCAGACATGACGCTAACCACAGTTTAAACATTTCTTATGCATGTTGCAGGGCTGCATAGGGCACCAATACAGCCCTGCAACATGTATAAGAAATGTTTGTGTGGTTAAACTTTGGTTAGCATCATGTCTGAAAATGCCCCAAATTAGGATACGTCACGTATTCAGTACTTCAGCAGTTTGACTTATCGTTACTTTTTAGGGATGGGAATTTTGGTTTTGTATTAATCCATAACTGCCCAGAATTGGCAGTTACAGACCCGTAAATTGGGGCTCCCAGTTACGGATCTGAGTTTTGGATCAGTATTCCTCCTCATTCCTATACCCCGGGGCCCTGGAGTGGTACTTATCAGTCTTTGAGAGCTTGATTTGAAGCCCTGCCGCTACTATGGGGCCTGTGGCAGTCTCCCTCACCACAGCGCCATCCCTCCTCCTTATCATGCATCTGAAAAATGACCACTGGGGCTGCTTTGCGCATGCACAAAATGGCCATTGCTCTTAACCGCAATGGTTGCAACATCATTTTGGCCGCCACCATTTTGGGTAAGGGCTGTGGCCATTTTGCACATGCACGATAAGTAGTGAGGATGCCATGGCAAGGGAGCCTGCCAGAGCCCCCAAAACAGCAGCGGTGCTTCAATCAAACTCTCGGACGCTGGCAAGTATCACCCTGGCGCCCCAGGGAATGGGGGTGGGGGAGGTCAGACCCCCTGACCTGGGAGTCAGGATGGATGGGATTCAGTATGGTTCCTTCCGGTTTGGTTTCCCATTGACTTCAGTGGGGAAATTTCCCATTGGCTTCAATGTGAAAAATGATATGAAACTGAAAATCCAAGTCTGTAGAAAGATCTGGATTTTCAAAAGAACCGAACTGGAAAAAATAATCCGTAACCATAATTCTTTCTGAAGTCCCACCTCTTTTACATTGTTGCATCAGGTATTAGTTCTTCACTATGTTGGTGGAACAATAGAACGCTAGTATATTATTGTGCTTTCTCATCCAATTGATTTATGCCTCATTCAGCTTGGTTAATCTAACCGACCAAGAGTGGTTAACCTAACTGACCAACTTGTCTTCAGTGGCAATGGTGAACAAATGCTATTAATCTTTCATCATCCTGTCCTCACAGGACCAGGATTGCAGAGGACAGAAATGAAAATCATAATGGATGTGGAATATAGTTGTGGTACATTGTCATGGAAGAGCAGAAAAGAAGCAGTGGTTTTAAACTGAAGGAAGGTAGGTTTAGGTTAAATATAGGACAAAATTCCTAACTGTTAGAACACATCAGCAGTGGAACAAGCTGCTTAGGAATAACTGTACAGCCAAATAAATAAAAAAACGGAATAAATGGAAGCAAAATATACAGTGCAGATACCCAAAGAGAGATGGACAAATAGCCACTTTGTCGTGGTCCATTCAGAGCAGCCAAATTTGATGTATAATATTTGTTTCGCCTCTGCTCCTGCCCTTTACAACATCCTATGTCAATGTGTTCCCCAGGTTCATTGTGAGTTAGGTGAAAAAGTTCTCCCTTTTGCTTGCTTTAAATCTGCTGCAGATCATTTCATGGGGTGGCTCCTAGTTCTTGTGTTATGAAAATGGAGAATAGATTTTGTTTACACTTTCATTGTACTGGGAAGTGTACTTGTTACTGGGAAGTCAGAAACATCTGTTTAGGAAAGAGCCAATAGAGATTATCTTATGTCCTCTGTCGCAGTGCTGCAGGATGTGATTTTAATGATAATTGGCCAGCCTGGATGTGTAAACTATGTCTCCTGATAGTTGGGATGCTACCCTCAAATTCCCAGTTATGTCCCTTCTATGTCCGCCTCAAAACCACGACCGGTTGGTCCTGTAAAGCTGGAAGCATGCAGTATTTGTCCAGTGAATGTGTCTGTCAGTCTTTTGGGTTGCTCCACATCATCCCTCCTACAGCCTCCCTCCCACTGCCATGCCAGGTGTCTGCTTCTGACTGGCACTGCATGTGCTGCTATTTATCTGAATGGTCTTCAAGGGGACACATTCAATTGCTTATAAAATTGGGTCCATTTATCAAATTGTTCTGTAGTTTGGCAGAGATAATAGGGAAGGTATGTGATACATTCCTGCCAAATGTCTTGTAAACAGGATGGAATATAATAATGTTACAGTTGGAAATGTATTTTAAAGTTAATGTCTTATACCATCAGGACCCTTTATCCAATCCTTCTGAAAACTGGCAAGAGTGTTAAGCTTGTGGAGGGACATAATATTGACATGTCACATGCAAATTGGATGGAAGATAAAGGAGTTGTAGCCATGAATGTGTATGGAGCTTTTCTTAAAATCACAACATTCAATTACTTCTAAAATGGGTTCCCTTTTTCTAATAGTTTCACAAATTGGTGCACATAATGCCCTCCATTGGGGATACAACCTCCCAAAGTGTCATCAGAATTGAATAAGAAACAAAAACGTTATAGCCAGAAATACATTTTTCACCAGTGTTTTCCCTTTATTTCAAAAACAATGTCATTTTTGTTTCTATTTTTGTTATTATTTGTCATTTTTGTTATTGCAACAACGATAATGAAAGTGACAATTTTCATTATCATTATTGTAATAACAAAAATGACATGCACACCCTTCCCCACCACTTCTGCTTTATTAGGCTTGAACATACCAGTCATACTGAACCTCACAATCTTGGTAGTGCCATTCACTTACATTTCTGATTGTTTCTTAAGGAGTTTCATTGCTTTGTTAGAAGCTTTCAACCTCATCTTAATTAAAACTCCTATTAACTGGGAGGCTTATGAAATGAATTTTCCAGGGCCCTCTTTATGTGAGATAAGGGAAGTGTAGTGAACGACAAATGGTAGTTCACCAAAGAAAAAACAGCCAATGAGGGCTGAGTAATTTTCATACACTCTTATGGAGTGTATTAACAGTAGATATATATAATAAACAGTAGATGTTCAGTGGAAGTGTTTACTTCCATTACATGAAATTAGGGTCAATGAAGTCAGGGATGTATACGTGTCTGTTGGTAAAGATCAGAGTACGATTCTAAAATAGTCTAACAAAAGGAGAAAAACTCACCATAATCTAGGAAGTGGTGGGACAGTATTGGTTGTCCAATTCAGTAGCTATCTGTTTTGTTTGGCTTTTACCTGTGGATACTGTCTTTGCTTTGTGAAAACTCCTTTAAGGAAAGTACATTTGAAGGGGAGTGATTACTTGATATTGTTAGATATGGCTGACAGAGAAGAAAAAGATCAGGAGTTGAAGTCTACGGCTGAGCTCTGAAGATAGATATTCTTGATTGGCTGTTGGAGCTATGTGGCTGCCAGGTTTGTATTTGGCCACTGGATCTATTTGTCTGGCTGAATCTTTGCAGTATTTTTTATGTAAAGCCTCCTTGTGGTATCAAAGACTTCAGGATAGTGTCTTATTCCTTACTGAGTGTATGTGTCATTGGGGCCCCTCTGGGTCTAGGGACTCAGTGCTCCAGAGTCATTAGGGAATTAGCAGAACCCTGGGCCATGAATGTGCACCAAATGTCTGAAGACCTAGGATCCTGATCCTGACCAGGGTAAGTATGGCACCATTATCATCAGCACAGGGGTATTTGCATAGGTCCTGACCTCCTGTCTCCCCTCTAGTCAGGCCTGACCCACCAGAAGTGCAATATGGGCTTCAGCCTAGGCTGCCTAGCTCAACAGAGTCCATGAGCCAACTGGCTCTTAGCTGGAACAATCCCACCTGGTGTTCCAACTCATATGAGACCTTTTTGCTGAGTGCCCCTGGGCATGATTCAGGCCCAACCCGGCTCTCTGCTGAGTGGGCCAGGGAGCCCATGCCCCACTCCAACCTAGCCTCTGTGTCTCCCTGGAATCAGCTAAGCTGCAATGACCCCACCCTGGACAGCACCTGGAGTAGGGGGAAGCCCCCCTCTGCATGGTTGGTGCATGCACGCGCTCACCACATGGAGGGGTAGCATAGTCTGGAAGTGGGGGGCAAGGGGCAGGCTGTGGCACCAATGGTCCGGGCATTGGATCTTCTTCTAGGACCTCCCCAGGTTATTGTGTGAGCTGGGGTTGCCTGGTGGCCAAGACTTGTACCATCTGCTCCAGAGTCTCCATTTTCAGAAGGAAGTTCTCAAACAGTTCAAGTTGAATGTGGTTGAACTAATTCTTTGGTCACTACATGATGGGGCTCTCGTCCCTATTTCTGACAGGGTAAATGGTGCCTCCCCTCGGCCTGGGTGGAGGTGAGTCTGGAGGTGGGGGCCTCTAGCCTTTGGATTGGGGCACTGCTGGCATTCCCTGTTTCACTTCCCCAGGTTGGCCAGGGAGGGGAAGCTAGGGTGTTGTCCTGTGGCCAGATACTGCATCACTACCTCACACTTCCACATTCTCTCCTGGAGTGAGGTAAGGATCACTTTGATCAGGTCTTTCTTTGGCACATGGGTGGGGTCATACCACCGCACTCTACGTCCCTTTCTTAGGAGGGGTCTTTTTTGCATAGGATTTACCCTTGCTGCAGCCCCCTCCCTTCACCATTGTTACTTTGTAGGCACTGGATATTGCTGGGTTCTGCTGCCTGTGTCTTTTCCCCTTCTCCCTGTTTAGGAGAGCTGGGGGGGCGGAAGCCTTGGCAAACAGGAGTCAGTCCCCACTTGATGCCTCAGGGGCCTGGCACCCCACTTTTTGCAGTCCTCTATCAATGCCCCCAGACCACACTGCGTTGTGGTTAGAGGGGGTTGTCACCACACTTGATGCATCCCTGTAACCAGGTCCCCAGGCCCCACCATGTGGCAGACTGGAGGCTGGGAGATGGGGGAGGTGTGTCCAGGATCAGAGGCCCAGGTGAAACTTGGGGTGCAACCTGCAGGCCTGTTGCCATCTAGAAAGGCTGTGTGGGAAGAACACTCCTGGACATCCCGCTTTCCCCAAGAATCATGTAGCGTGGCCAGGCAGAGACCACTGCTCCCTGGGTTGCCGAGCGTGCGTGTCGCACCGGCCTGATGTCCCTGCTGAGAAGGGCATGGAGGGAGTGAGGCTGCACAGTCCTGGCCACTAGGACTGTGAGAGGACAGCATGGTGTAGAAACTGTAGTGTGGCTGAGCAGAGGCCTACGCCACTGTTGTGGTGCTCAGTTGGGGGGGGGGAGGGAGGAGACCAAGAGGGCCCACGCCCTTACCTAGGCCAGGTTGCCACTAGGCAAAGAGAAAGCACATGCGCTGGAAACTGCCCCGGTGCTCTGACTGCCAGTTTGGCTTGTTGTACAGGGGTGGGGGCTGCTCTGCTGCCTCGTGGCCCACGCTGCTCACTCGGGTCAAGAGAGAAGCCAACCTGCTTCTGTCCACTTGGGGATCCATGGGCGAACTTTGGGAGGCTCGCTCTGTCTGCAAAATGGCACCTGCAAGTCCTGTGATATGTGATTTGCTTTGCACCAGAAATGCTTTCCCTAGCAACACGGGCAGTCAGGCCACAGGGCTTGCTGCTTGTTCGCAGGCCCCTCCCCTTGGTCTTCTTCATCGTAAGTGGGGGCAGGACAACCCCTTCTTCCCACATAGCCTGCCTGTGGACAGGCATGGCGGGGTGTGGGGGGGGTGTGTGTGAAGGGAATTCATGTGGCTGCTGAGGAGTTAACCAAAGGCCATATCTGCATGTAGGAGAAACCGTGATTTTCAGTGAGATCATCCAAAAGTGCCACGTGCAAAGCTACAGCTATTGCTTCATAAGGGAGTGAAAGTACTGACTCACGAGCAGCTCAGCCGGTCCCTCAGAATCACAGCCAGCCCAGCCTGCTTCCAGCAACGTCTGACTCAGAGCAAGTGTCCCCTCCTCCCATTCAGCACAGGAATTATTATTCATTCTTCACACAATGCCAAGTTCAGATATTTATTGTGGAGCAGGGAATGCCATGGTAGTGAGGGCCATGGGAACTCCATTCATTATACAACTTCAAATTACAACAATTCCGGATGAGAAGATGGTGAAGCAATGAGTGTTATTTTTCTGGGGTGTGTGGCGATAACTGCATAGCTATGATGTCATTCCTGAGATCTGCAAGCCAGTGCCAGATCTGCACAGCCTTCTTTGAGCAGCACAGCAAGGCATGGAAGGAATCTCCATGGTTCCTAGGTAGTGCTCCCCTTTTCATTCCATTTTATTCTCACATACACACCTTTATTCTGGATCTTGGAGAAGGCAGTTTTGTTTTTTTGGTTATGTCATGAAAATTAGAGAAAGAGAAGGTGACTCTTGTGTTGGCCCAAAATGTGGCCCTTTTTACATGGGCCGTGTGGGGTGATGTCGGGGTTGGCATGCACGGTGGGTGTGGGGTGGAGATGGGTGCACAGCCATCCCCATCCACCCCTCATTCATCAACATGCACCACTGGTTTTGCCGGTTGTTCTGTGCGTGTTGATGGGTGGGTGGTGGGTGGGGATGTGTGTTTGGCAGGAGCACACATACACACCCCGGCCACATCTTTTACACAAGACTCACCCATGCATGAACACCCAGATCCGTTTTATTGGATCAACTTCTATTGGCGAAAGGATACAAGCTCTCAGACCACATAAATTCCTTCTTCAGGCATGTAAAACATCATAAGAAGAACATAAGGAGTGCCATACTGGATCAGACCAATGGTCCATCGAGCCCAGCACCCGTCTCGGACAGTGGCCAATCTCGGTCACTTGGAAGAAGTACCCAACAGGTCACAATGGGGTGATCTGTTTCCTGTTGTTCATGCCCAGCTCCCACAATAAGAGGTTATGTCCCCTAAAACCTACCCAGATAACAGCTGCTATTGGACCTATCCTCCAAAAACTTGTATGATCCTTTTTTAAACCCAGCTATATTACTGGCCTAGACCACATTGTCTGGCAATGAATTCCACAACTTACTTGTGCATGGAGTGAAAAAAATACTTTCTTTTATTTGTTTTAAATCTGATACCTTAGTTTCATGGGGTGTCCTCTAGTTCTAGTAGTATTTGAGAGGGTACCATTCCCTGTTTACATGTTCCACACCATTTATGATTTTATAAACTTCTCTCATATTCCCTCTCAGTTGTCTCTTCTCCAGGCTGAAGAGCCCTAACCTATTTAGCCTCTCTTCATAGGGGAGATGTTTCATACCTTTTATAATTTTGTTGCCCTTCTCTGTAACTTTCCTATTTCTATTATATCTTATTTGAAATAGGGGTTACCAGAACTGAACACAATACTCAAGGTGCAGTTGCTCCATGGATTTATATGGAGTGGTTCCGGATTGCCCGTCCTTCTATAAAACCTGGCTGTTCCGCCTGGCTTTTGGCGAGGGAGATTGGGTGAAGGATGGGAGGAGGGGCGGTTTGGTTTGTGCCTTTTATGTATATTAATATTGTAAGCCGCCCCAGGCTGCTTGGAGTAGGAGGGGTGAGGTATTAAATGATTTTATAAATAAATAAATATAGAGGCAATTTGATATTTTTAGTTTTATTCTCTATCCCCTTACGAATAATTCCTTGTTTGCTTTTTTGACCACCACCATACACTGAGCTGAGGATTTCAGTGTATTGTCCTTGTTGGGGCCAATCCCAAACCCTGTGCACACCACATGTGCGGGCACACAACTCGCACGCCCCCCTGTTACAGAACTGTGTGGCACGTGGGTGTGCATTGCATACAGGGGGTTTGGGATTGCACCCACTGACTTCAAGGTCCTTTTCCTGACTGGTAACGCCTAATTTAGAACCCAGCATTGTGTACGTATAGTTTGGATTATTTTTCCCTGTGTGCTTCACTTTGCGCTTGTCCACGTTAAATTTCATCTGCCATCTAGATGCCCAGACACCCAGTCTCACAAGATCCCCCTGCAATTCTTCACAGTCCACTCGTGTTTTAACTACCTTGAATAACTTGGTGTCATCTGCAAATTTGATCCCCTCACTCCTTATTCCCCTTTCCAGATAATTAATGAATACATTAAACAACACGGCCCAGTACAGATCCCAGGGGTATGCCACTATTTACTTCTCTCCATTGTGAAAACTGACCATTTAGTTTACCCTTTGCTTCCTATCCTTGGCTGTTACCAGTCCACAATAGGACACTGCCTCCTGTCCCATGACATTTAATGTCCTCAAGAGTCTCTTATAAGGGACCTTATCAAATGCTTTCTGAAAATCCAGATACGCTATATCAACCAGCTCCCTCTTATCAACATGCTTGTTCACACCTAAAAAAATTCTAATCAGTTAGTGAGGCACGGCTTTCCTTTGCTAAATCCATGTTGACTCTTCCCCATTAAGCCATGTTTATCAATATGCCCTATAACTTTGTTTTTAATAATAGTTTCCACCATTTTGCCTGACACCAACGTGAGGCTCACTGGTCTTTAGTTTTCAGGATCACCTTTGGAGCCCTTTTTATATATTGTTGTTACATTTCCTACCTTCCAGTCCTCAAGTACAGTGGCAGATTTTAGCGAGAGGTTACAAATTAGTAGGTCTGCAATTTCATATTTGAGTTCCTTCAGAATTCTGGGGTGTAAACTATCTGGTCCCAGTGATTTATTACTATTTAGTTTTTCAATTTGCTCTAGAACTTCTTCCAGAGTTACATTGATCTGTGACAGCTCCTCAGATTCATCACCTACAAAGAACAGTTCCAGTGTGGGTATCTCCCCAACATCCTCTGAAGTCCGAAACAAAGAATTCATTCAGCTTCTCTGCAATGGCCTTATCCTCCGTTAGCACCCCTTTTATCCCCTGGTCATCTAATGACCCAACTGATTCTCTAGCAGGCCTCTTACTTCTGATGTAATTAAAAAAGTTTTTGTTATTTGTTTTTGTCTCTTTAGCAAGTCTCTCTTCAAATTCTCTCTTGCCCTGCCTCATTAATGTTTTACATTTAATTTGCCAGTGCTTATGCTCTTTCCTATTTTTTCATTAGGACTAGCTTTCCACTTTTTAAAAGGATGTCTTTTGGGGTCTAATAGTCTCCTTCACCTCACCATTTAGCCATGTTGGCAGGTGTTTGGTCCCCTTGCTACCTTTTTAAAACTGTGGAACTTTTTTAAAACTGTGGAATATATTTAATCTGGGCTTCCAAAATGATGTTTTTAAATAGTCTCCACACTTCTTTCAGATGTTTAATCCTTGCCACTGCTCCTTCTAGTTTCCTCATTTCAGCATAGTGTTCCTTTTTTAAGTTAAATATTACTGCGGTAGTTTTATTTACCAGTCTCCATCCAGTAATTATGTCAAATTTGATTATAACTTGATTACTATTGCCAAGTGAATCCACCACCTTTACCCTTGCACCAGGTCCTGTGCTCCACTTAGGACTAGATCTAGAGTCGTTCCTTCTCTCATTGGTTCCAGGACCAGTCACTCCAAGAAACAGTCATTTATGGCATCTAGAAACTTTATCTCCATATCATGCCCAGAGGAGACATTCACCCAGTCAATATTAGGCTAATTGAAATCATCCATTATTATGGTTACCAATTTTTAGTAGCCTATCTGATCTCTGCTAGCATTTCATAATCAGTCTTGCCATCCCGTTCAGAGGGATGATAGTTTAACCCCACTGCTATACACTTCTCCATCAGGCATGGGATTTCTATCCATAGGGATTCCAGAGTACAGTTCCCTTCCTGTAAAATTTTAATCCTACATATCTCAATGCCATCTTTAACGTATGGAACCACCCCACCACCAGCTCAATCTACTCTGTCATTTCGATATATTTTGTATCCTGGTATTCCACCAGGTCTCTGAGATGCCTATTATGTCTAGATTTTCATTTAGTGCCATACACTCTAACAGCCTCTCATCTTACTTTTTAAACTTCTAGTATTTGCATATAGATACTTTTTATTCTTATTCTTAGTCTGACCATTATAAGTAACACTATCAGGTATTTTGGAATCATTTATATTTGTCTGTTCTACACTGATTTCCACCTGAGCTCCCTCAGCTTCTTTCCTATCTATAGTAGGATACTCTATTTTCCCTGAATTAACAGCAGCCCCTGGATTCTAGTTTAAAAACTGCTCCAACTCCTTTTACATTTTTAGCTATCATTATTTACCACTGCGGTATGATAGCGATGAACTGTTTACTATTCTCCCCAAAGTAAAAAACGCTGAGATCCTCAAAGAAGAAATGAGGGTTACTTATCAGTAACTTGGAGGCTTTTTTATGTCTACGCTTTCCAGGGGTTGGAAGGAACTGAGGTGGGGAGAGCTTCCCCCCCCCTTTTATCCTTTCTTGCTTCTTGTGAGCTTTTAAGCGTGCACACATGGAGGTGGGGGAAGGAGTGCCAAGCAGAGCCCTTGGCTATATTCTAGTAGATTCCAGGCGTTCTGCCTGGAGACTGCTGATGCAAGAGGAAATTCCGGTGACCTGCGGACTCGGAGCAGGATAAGGATCCCAGAAGTGAGAATACGCAGAGTGTCGGGGATGGACATCTCAAGACAACAGAGATCTCTGTGAAAGAACTGAGTTACTGGTAAGTAACCCTCATTTGGGTGGTCTGACTATTACCTCGTGCCTTTCTCTGCGGGTGCAGCTCACCCAATCAACAACACTCCAGCTAATCTAATATTTTATGGCCATGGAGACTGCTGAATCCAGTGGCCAATTCAGCATTCTTATTAGGAGTGCTTGAGTGTCTGCCCCTTCCAACTAGGGGGTTGACAAACTCACCGATGGTTATTTTCAGCTGTTAGAAGGGGCCCTTAATTTCCTGGCTCTTGACTGTCCATAGGCCACTGTGGTATGATAATGATCTGGTGGACTTATAAGAGGCTGCGGCATTGATTGTAGAGGAGATGGGGTGATTTCAGATGAGACAGGGTGGCATTCGCCCCGTCCCGGAATCACCCAAATGATATCCCGCCGTGATCACTCCGGCATGTTCAACAGACGTGCTGGCTGATCCCGGCGGGGAATTGAGGAGGGGGGGCCATGTGGCGCAACGTGCGGCCACTTGGCCCTGTCCCCCACACGCTCCCCTGCCACCCGCCATCTGGGGAGACGGGCATTCACCATGCGATTGGCACCGGCCCCGCCGGTTCTGCCGATCACATGGTAAATGTGATTCCCCGCCGCGATTGACCATGGCAAACATCTGGGGGGGAACTTCGGTTCCCCAACAGATGTTATGGGACCATTCCCCACCACAGGTGACTGTGGTTGAGCGTGATCTCGTAACGTCTGAAAATACCCAGGGTCAGCTGTAGAAAGTGTTTATGTGGGTGTACTGAAAGGATATTATTAAGGCCAAGTGGTTGTCCTTTGTCCTTGTGCATAAATGGTGTTTTGGTTTTACACAGCTCGGTGAATCCAGACTGCCTCGCCCCATCTACAGTTTATTTAATAGAGTGCGGTGAAGAGTTTGTGATGTTCTTTGCAGGGAAGATAGACTCTGGGTGGGACTTGTTGGGCCTTTTGGTGAGTGTGGGATCCCAAGGGACTGAAATCCCATTGATGACTTTGATGTGATCAGTGATGCAGTGATCTATGCATTGTTGGGATCACTGAAACTCACCACCTGTGGCTTTGAACCACATGTTGGCTATCAAAGGTGAGTGGTGGGGTGGTGGTACCACTATTAATGGATGTTTCTAGTGCCTCCTTTATGGAGAAGATGGTGCTGACCAGCCTTACTACAAACTGGAAGTGGGTGGTGCACTTATTGATATGTAACAGGGAACAGACAAGTATTTGTCTGAGATTTTTCAGATCCCAGTTTCTGACCAAGGAATAGTGAGAGACTGTTAGGTACAAACAGATATATAGCAACTGAACATGTGGTTAACTCTGAAAAGGAGTTGCTAGCATTAGGTCTAGTAACAGTCCTAGACGTGGCAGCCCAAAATGGGCAACTAACTGACTTGCCAGGATATTACTTACTCTGATTTCCTGACAGACCATCTCCTTCAGGCTCGTTTTAGGAAAATCAATCAAATGTGAAAACATGTTGAAATAAACAGTACACACTAAAACGCTGCTTTCCTTGTTTTGCTTAGTAGGAAGTCAGCCAGCTGCCTGCACTTTGATGTGGAAATGCACATTGGATGTCAGAGTTATTGAGAGACCATCCAATCTCTCTCTCGTGTTTCTCAAAGGATGATCTAGACTTGCCAAATTGCCCCAGTTTGCAAAAACTGATTTGGAGATTTCACAAGAACTGGTTCTTTCAGGAGATTTCTGATTCCTCAAGTTAAGACTGGAAATATTCTCCAAACTGCCCAGCTGTGATATTTAGATGTTTCTGTGAGGTGTCCTGGACCCACTTGCGGCCCTATGTTGAGGCTGTGAGGATGGCAAAGAAGGAGTTCTTTGCTGTCCTCATAGCGTCTGTGAAGTCGTATCCAGCGGAGCTGTTCTGGGTGGTGCGGGGGCTGTTCAGTCCGGCCTCCCTCTGCCTGGATGGGGATTTGTCCCAGGCCCGCTGTGAGGAATTTGTCATCTACTTTGCAGACAAGATCGCTCAGATCCAGAGTAACTTTGACACTGGATTGGAAGCAGTAAGCGAGGGGCATGAGGTTATGGAGGCCTCGTCTGGTCGATCTTTCTGGGATGAGTTTCAGGAAGTGATGCCGACTGATGCAGTGAATGTCCTGGGGTTTATTAGAGCCACAAGTTGTGAATTAGATCCGTGCCCATCCTGGTTGGTGAAAGCCTCCAGGGAGACTTTGGGGACGATGCTGGCAAGGGTAGTGAACACATCTCTTCGGCAGGGGAGGTTGTCGCCCAGTCTCAAGGAGGCTGTGGTGCACCCCCTGCTAAAGAAGCCATCTTTGGATGTGGACGCACTCGCCAGCTACCGCCTCGTCTCTAATCTTCCCTTTTTAGGGAAGGTTATTGAATGGGCAGTGGCACTGCAGNGATGGTTTCTTCAGCAGGGGGCGCACCACAGCCTCTTTTAAGCAAGGCGACAACCTCCCCTGCCGAAGGGACGCATTCACCACCCTCGCCAGCACCGTCCCCAACGTCTCCCCGGAAGCTTTTATTAACCAGGACAGGCATGGATCTAGTTGGCAACACGTGGCCCTCACAGACCCCAGGACCTCCACCACATCGGCTGGTGTCACTTCCTGAAACTCACCCCATAAAGATGGACCAGACGGACCCTCCGCCCCCCCGTGCTCTTCCCCTACTGCTATCAACCCAGCGTCGAAATGTTATGGGACCATTCCCCACCACAGGTGACTGTGGTTGAGCGTGATCTCGTAACGTCTGAAAATACCCAGGGTCAGCTGTAGAAAGTGTTTATGTGGGTGTACTGAAAGGATATTATTAAGGCCAAGTGGTTGTCCTTTGTCCTTGTGCATAAATGGTGTTTTGGTTTTACACAGCTCGGTGAATCCAGACTGCCTCGCCCCATCTACAGTTTATTTAATAGAGTGCGGTGAAGAGTTTGTGATGTTCTTTGCAGGGAAGATAGACTCTGGGTGGGACTTGTTGGGCCTTTTGGTGAGTGTGGGATCCCAAGGGACTGAAATCCCATTGATGACTTTGATGTGATCAGTGATGCAGTGATCTATGCATTGTTGGGATCACTGAAACTCACCACCTGTGGCTTTGAACCACATGTTGGCTATCAAAGGTGAGTGGTGGGGTGGTGGTACCACTATTAATGGATGTTTCTAGTGCCTCCTTTATGGAGAAGATGGTGCTGACCAGCCTTACTACAAACTGGAAGTGGGTGGTGCACTTATTGATATGTAACAGGGAACAGACAAGTATTTGTCTGAGATTTTTCAGATCCCAGTTTCTGACAAAGGAATAGTGAGAGACTGTTAGGTACAAACAGATATATAGCAACTGAACATGTGGTTAACTCTGAAAAGGAGTTGCTAGCATTAGGTCTAGTAACAGTCCTAGACGTGGCAGCCCAAAATGGGCAACTAACTGACTTGCCAGGATATTACTTACTCTGATTTCCTGACAGACCATCTCCTTCAGGCTCGTTTTAGGAAAATCAATCAAATGTGAAAACATGTTGAAATAAACAGTACACACTAAAACTCTGCTTTCCTTGTTTTGCTTAGTAGGAAGTCAGCCAGCTTCCTGCACTTTGATGTGGAAATGCACATTGGATGTCAGAGTTATTGAGAGACCATCCAATCTCTCTCTCGTGTTTCTCAAAGGATGATCTAGACTTGCCAAATTGCCCCAGTTTGCAAAAACTGATTTGGAGATTTCACAAGAACTGGTTCTTTCAGGAGATTTCTGATTCCTCAAGTTAAGACTGGAAATATTCTCCAAACTGCCCAGCTGTGATATTTAGATGTTTCTGTGAGGTGTCCTGGACCCACTTGCGGCCCTATGTTGAGGCTGTGAGGATGGCAAAGAAGGAGTTCTTTGCTGTCCTCATAGCGTCTGTGAAGTCGTATCCAGCGGAGCTGTTCTGGGTGGTGCGGGGGCTGTTCAGTCCGGCCTCCCTCTGCCTGGATGGGGATTTGTCCCAGGCCCGCTGTGAGGAATTTGTCATCTACTTTGCAGACAAGATCGCTCAGATCCAGAGTAACTTTGACACTGGATTGGAAGCAGTAAGCGAGGGGCATGAGGTTATGGAGGCCTCGTCTGGTCGATCTTTCTGGGATGAGTTTCAGGAAGTGATGCCGACTGATGCAGTGAATGTCCTGGGGTTTATTAGAGCCACAAGTTGTGAATTAGATCCGTGCCCATCCTGGTTGGTGAAAGCCTCCAGGGAGACTTTGGGGACGATGCTGGCAAGGGTAGTGAACACATCTCTTCGGCAGGGGAGGTTGTCGCCCAGTCTCAAGGAGGCTGTGGTGCACCCCCTGCTAAAGAAGCCATCTTTGGATGTGGACGCACTCGCCAGCTACCGCCTCGTCTCTAATCTTCCCTTTTTAGGGAAGGTTATTGAATGGGCAGTGGCACTGCAGCTCCAGGCACATTTGGACAGCATCAGTTTCCTTGACCCGTATCAATCTGGGTTCCGCCCTGGCTATGGTACTGAGATGGCGTTGGTGGCCTTGGT
>QEPC01010657.1:6872744-6894306 GCA_003113815.1 Sphenodon punctatus
TTGAGGAGGCGCTTTAGCGCTCCTCATTTAAAAGCAGCCTAATACTCCAGTGAATATAATTATCTCAAGCAATTATAATACTCCATCTTTGTCATTTGTGAAAACAGCCTAAGGCTTATTCATAATCCCATGATTTATTTCTGATGCTTACACACTTCCACGTATCACTGAGTTCTGTACTAATTACAGAAATCATTAAGTTCTGTAATAATAGTCAGCCAGACCTTTGGGGATGAGGGGGAGATGGGCCCAGCCTCTGGTGAGGGATGGGCTTTTGGGTCAGGTGGATCATGGGAGAGCTGTATGGGACGAAGGGTTTAGCCCCTGGGACAGGCTGTATTGATTACATTTTAGACAGACTTTAGATGATTTATTGTAATACAGTAATTTCTATCAATCCCACACAGGGCCCAACTTTTCCTGGATCTAGCCCAGCAAGTTGCAACAGAGCTTGAGACACCAGCAGTAGCAGGTAGGAGGCAAAGCTGCAAGAACAGGTAAGAGAGAGCAGCACAGTCCTAGGGGGAATGTCAACTTTGTTATTGGTATTTTATTGATATTTTTGTGGTTGTACTGTTTTGTTGTATTTTGTATTTTAGTGGTTGTCGTTTTATTGTATTGTGTATATTGTACATTGTATTGTGCATATTGTACATTGTATTATATCTTATTTATTGTATTTTAGTGGTTCTACTGCTTTATTGTATTTATTGACGAAGGAGGACTTCAGACTTTAGTTGGGTTCTGTAAGCCCAATGAAGACTGAAATCCTGTTGTATCTGGAGGCCTCCAGAATGCGAGCTGTTGGGCCTCAACAGATCTGACCAGCTACAACAACAGAATGTATGTAATATCCCCACCACCACTGCACCTCCAGATGCATTGCTGCCTTCAGACTTTAGTAGGGTTCTAGAGGCCCACTGAAGTCATGCTGAGTCTGGATCCTACCTTAAAAAACTACAGGCAGCAAAGAAGAGCACGAAAATCAAGTGGGTTCTGGATAACAGTAAGTGATGTAACCTAACAGTAACCGTTGCTTTGGCTCTGCCTACCTTTGCGTTGGCTCCGCCTACCTTTGCATTGGCTCCGCCTACAAGGGCCACCCTCAGAATATTTTCCAGGGCTGTTTTAAGTTCCCAATCCGCCCCTGCAAGTGGTATCCAGGTTCTACAATGATGCCCATTCCATCCCCGTAATTCAAGCTCTTCTGAAATTTGTCTGAAGTTCTCCTGAAGCTCTGGCCCGGGAGGGGCTGGTCCAACCTCCATTCAACTTAATACCGCCTGTCAAAGACAATCACGAGCAGGCATTCACTTCTTTTGAGAGACGAAATCTGACACCAGCCCCTCATTGTAAACAAGTCATTGAATTGAATTGAGGGATGGCAGATGCTTAGCCTCGCCTCACCTCCTAGCGATCTACTGCAAATGAGCTGATTATCCACCAGTAGACAGAGATTGATGTCCTGGATGCCTCTGCTTTAAGCGTCTGTTCTCTAGGCTCATCATACCTAGAGTCCTTCAAATGCATAGTCTTGCACTGGTAAGCCTGGTCTCCTAGTAAGTGATCAGAATCTCCAAGACATATTGGTACATCTGCACAGAGCTGAACGTTGGCCACCTCAAGTCAACTGGTTCTGTGAGGTTCCTATAGCAAAAAGAAGATCTCAACCTTGTACAGTTAACCCAACCCATACGTAGTCTCCAAAGTTTGCAAAGCACTTGAGCAAGTGAAATGCTGACTCCCGAGGGCATTTAAAATTGTTGATGAGATTAGTGAAACGATACTTTGTGCTATAAAAATTGGGGGAAATCCATGTAATGAAATAATTTTAAAGTGATCTGTTTAAAGCAAGCCATTTCCCCAGTTTCCAGTTCCAAAAACCATGCATCTACTGAAATAGGTGTCCATGGGAGAGACTGCTGCTGCTGGGCTAGGAGCCAGTGGTCTATTTTCTTTAAAATATTCTTTTTTCGCTGGTAAATTCCAGCAAAGTTAAAAGTTGACAAACAAAAGATACCTCTCCTCAGCCCACCTGCAAATGATGTCATGGAATTTCTCCTTTGCCTGAACTGAGCTTTACAGTTAAATGTCTCATTAAAAAAAAAAAAAGAACGAAAAAAGAGAACGTTTGTTGTGAAATAACAAAAGGGAGTACTTAATGGGTCAGACTTATGAAAACTCCGCCAGACAAGCTGGGCCAGTTGGGGTCAGTTAAGCCTCCCATGACACAGGACATTAGCAATATTTTCCATGGGCTAAGCACAACAAAGGAAACTTAATCTGGTTGCACCTCCAATACCTACGCAGCTTGTAATGATTTTTGAACTCTTGATATGAAACAGCACTATGGCACTGAACGTTGGATTGTTAGGGAGTAAAGAACATGCACTTGCTCCAAAGCAGTGAAAGCTTCATTTTTCTCTATTTGTTAGATTACTTCATCTTGATCCAAAAGCTCTGTCTCTGCCCTAACCTCCTTATCCCCATGCCCTGTCGGCAATCAGCATGAAAAATCTCTAGCGAATGCAAACTAATTTCACTGGTGGGGTAGCACATTTATCCACTTCAGAGTAATTTTACAGTAGCGACTTAAGCCTCTTTTATGTCTCTTCCAAGGACTGAGGATGACCCAGGATATTAACTGGCTCTAAGGTCTATTTCTTCCCCTATTTTTTCATGAAATAAACCAAAGATTGATTAAAAACATATGGGACCAGATTGATCTTTGGACTGTTTTCTTAAATAGGGACCAGTGATGTTGTGAAAATCACCAGGGTTAATATCTGTTCATGGGGACTTTGTATTTTCATTCATGCCTTGGCAATGGCTGATGATGAACTTGTCCATGTTATTTGCTTTAGGTCTTTATGGCTACTATGGGTAAAAACAGACATATGACTGGTGTGGCAGCTCCCCAGTCCAGAGTTGGAAACCACAGCCAACACAGCCCGGGCAGTGTTGGAATACCGGACATATGTGTCCGCAGCCGGATAGCAGTCCCGCCGCCCACATGACCCAGGTAGGGCTGGGAGCTCAACAAACATGCAGGTGGGCAGCGCCACCCCACCTGCTCCCAGTGCCCTGCCCCCTGTCATGACACACAGACATGGCGACCAACGGCAGCCTGGCATGGTGGCCCTCGTCTCACGGCAGGTAAGGAAGGCCCACTGTGACCTGTGTTGACCCGTGTAGGCTGCCTTTAGCTCAGACTGTGACTTGGAGATCTTCCTAGGATGCACTTCAGTCAGGGCTAGCTGCCTACACACCCTGGGTCAGTCCCAGAGTAACCTCAGGCGATGCCAAAGCAGACATGCCAGTGGTTCCCAGATAACAGCAGGCATATGCATGCCATTGTTATGTCTGTTTTTGCTCTATGTTACCATTTCTCAACTGCTTACATTTGCTGTGGCTAGGACTTAATTACGGCAAGATCCTTTAAAGAGGGCAGAAGTTCTCAAACAAGGAAGATTGCTACATCTGCAGATGATGGTGAGAATCTCAATTTATATATTTGATAGACAAGACTTTGCATGTCTTTCTTGCCTCCTGGAACTATACCTCAAAAGGGAATCTTGCAGGCAAATGTAGATCAGACCCAGATTGTGGCTTTAAATAGGCACTGTAAACCTGAACTCACTTTGAAATGAATGAGAATCGAGGGTGCTCAGCAGTTTGCTGTGTGAGGCTCACGTGCTCTCTCTAGGAAAACACATCAATTTAACCATGACCACCACTGTCATTCACACTTTCATCATCATGAATCTAGGCTAGAGTACTGTAATGTGCTCTACATGGGTCTGCCCTTGATAACTGTTTGGAGGTTGAAGCTGGTGCAGAACACAGTAGCTCAGCTCCTTTGGGGGTTGAGTAGCAGGGAGAACATTATATCAGTGATCCGAAGTCTGCACTAGCTGCCTATAGCTTTCCAGGAACAATTCAAGGTGCTGTTTTTCACCTTTAAAGCCCTAAATGATCTGGGCCCTACATACAAGGGACCACCTATCCTACCATGTTTCATTGTGGCCCTGCAGTTGGCTGGGAGCATCCTCTTACATGTTCCATCTGCTACGTTTCCATTGAATTCCATAGTATGTGACCCATCTTTGACGGGTCACTTACCATGGAGTTCCTGATCTCTTCAGCTCTTCTCTCCCTGGTTCTTCTCCCTGGCTTCCATAGGTCTCGAGAGGGGTAAGGGGGCAGGGGCAGCAGCAGTAGTGATCTTACAAAGTGGGGCTGGGGTGTATGTTGCATGGGGGGGAGGGGGGTCAGGGCAGCAGGAAGGGTGCAGTGGAGCCCTTGGAGGTCCTGGCCCAAGTCCAGGTCTGTCTTTGAAGGTCCTGTCCCAAGTCCAGGGCTGTCTACCAGAAGCATGCCCAGGCCTTGGAAGTGAACCAGAACTGCACTTCCTGCCACGTCTGGTTCATTTTTGGGGCCTGCTCTGAGTGCCACCTCGAGGCCTTGGAACAGGCCTCCAGGCTTTGCTGCTGCCTCTGTTCCCCTCCAGCTACCCTCCCGCTACTGCAGCCACCCCACCCTGTGGCCCTAGAAGATTGCCACTGGTGCCACCTCCGCAGTACTGTAACTGCCTGCTCACTTGTTGCTGTCCCTGCCCCATGCCCTTCCCAAGATCCATATAAGGGGGGGGAGAGTGTAGGATTTGCTATCCATGGTATGGATACTTTCATTTTCTCAACGCAAATCCACTACCTGTTTCAGTGCCACGTTTAAATAAGTGGGAAGACTCCCACTGATGTCAGTGGACTTTAGCTTAGGCCTTTCGTTAGCAGACAACGGCTCTATGTCTAAAGTGATGAATACCATAATTGCTGCTACTCTTCCCACCACACATGCTTATTGTAAAGCACTGATAAAGAGCACATGAATGATCTTTTTTGCTCTTAGGTCTGAAGAAGAATGGTGCATGGTGGTGGAACTCCACTAGTTATTAATCTCCTCTTTGAAGATCTTTAATTCCCCTCAAAGAAGGGGCAGTCTGCTCTAATAATGCTCCACGTTATTAATCCTGGATACTGAGCTTGTGATGACTTTTGGATGAATGCCAGTCAGCCACTTTACGTTTCTCAGTGTTGCATTCTCTTTCCATCTGCAGATGGTTTTTTCAAAGTTCACCATTTACTGGCTCCAACAACCCACTCTAGTTATCCCCCACAGGCTAATTGGAGAGTTTGGGAACTTTAAAAAAAAAATCATCTGATGAAGGAAGGGCAGTCAACATCCTTGTTTGTTTTACAAGCGTGGCTGTCGTGGGCTAATATAATTTTGATTGGTCCCTGGCATGTAGAAATCCAATCCCATTGCAGGTGGAGAGGAAAGAAAAAAGAAAGAAGAAAGCTGAAAATCCACTACATTTTCTGCTATTTTTAGGCACTCATTTACTGGCCTTGGGGACCCATTTCACGTATTTGGATATGGTGCAATGCCACAGTATCAAATATACAGGCCATTAGTATCTTGAATAGCAGCACATCATGTACAATAGAAACTAACAAAAAAGTAATGGATCCCAGTGCTTAAGGTATTTTCTAGACTTACTTGTGATTAGAATAGAAACACCCCCCACCCATTTTGGGTTTGGTAGAGGTGTGTACCAGGGACCTATGTTGTTGTTCATTTCATTTTTTGTTTTCATTATTAAAAACTGTTGTTATTAATTTTTGTTAATAACACAATTTTGGTTTTTTTGTTTCGGTATTGGTATTGCACAAAACTGAAAAATTTGTTTTTGGTTTTGTTTCCATTTTCGTCAGTGTGTGTTTGGGGGAGGAGGGCTCTGTGTGTGTGTGGGGGGGGAGTGGGGGGGGTAGAAGTGCCAGCAGACTGAATCTCATTGTACCCCCCTACACACACACAGAGCCTCCCATGTGCTGACAAAAACGGAAACAAAACAGAAAACAAAATTTTTGGTTTCATGCAATACCGATACCAATAACGACATTGATAATGAAAAATGAAATTTTGTTATTGATTTTGTTGTGTTCGTTTTCATTATTGTAATAACAAAAAATGAAAATTTCATTTTCGTTATCGAAATAACGAAAACTAAGTGCACACCTCTAGGGTTTAATTGTTTTGGTATTTCAGCCATGTCATGTTGGCAATATTATCACTATTGCACATGTGTAATTGCCAAAAATTACATCACCAAAATGATCAAAATACCTGAAAAAAACCAAAATGGAATACTAAAAAAACCCTAATCAGATATACTCATGAATACTAAATCCATTATCCATTTCAGCTCTTGCTGGGATGTCTGAGCACTTCTCTCACAAGGTGAATTTATGGCAAATCCCTGGTAATCTGTAGAAAAATTCCACAGATTTACCACGTGGTAGAAATGTTCAGAATCACAATTAAATCCATGGTAAAATACCATCTCGGGCTCTCCAAGGATTTTGCCACTTGAAAGGCTGAAAATAACCTTAGTGGAGTTTGAGTTCTGTGAAAAAGTTGCTTTCGATGTGGATGTTTTTACAGATGGCCCTTCTGCAAATCTCAAATCTAGCTTTAATGAACGGTTTGGGGCCAGTTTCATTGTTCTGTTTTGACTCTTACTTGGTGGCCATGTGCCATTTTCATTCTCTCCCCCTCCCCCCCCTTTGAGCATTTCATGATATGCCACGTGATTATAGGAGATCTGAGAACAAGGGCGTAAGGTGTAGCTGCACCAGAGCCCCTGGGTTTGCTGGGGGCACAGTCCTTGGTGCAGCGGTGTCCCCGGGTGGGAGGGCACATTTCATCCTAGTTATGCCCCTGTTTTAGTACTGTAGTGCATTTCTGAAGACCTGGAAAGATAAACAAGAGCAAAGAAATTAATTGCAAATGAACTATTTTTGGGGATAGGATTGATTTAAAAAAAACACAACCTTTCCTAATACCCGCATCTCACAAAAGATAAATCAAATATTATTATTATTATTATAAGCTTTTATATAGCGCCAATGATGTACCTGGCGTTTTACAGAGAATAAGATAGACACGGTCCCTGCCCGATAGCTTACAATCTAAATAGTAAATTTATTTAAAAGAAGCATGTTTTATTGGTTATGTCTGAACTTGAAAGGCATGGGGTCAGATCCCTCTCAGCTGCAGACTAGTTAGTTAGAGCATGGACATTGTGTTGGCTCCCTGAATGAGAGTGAGGAGTTGAAGTAGTTACGATACCTGCCTGAAGAACTCTGTGAAGTTCAAAAGCTTGCATATACTCACAGAAGTAGGTCCAATAAAAGGTTTCACATTGGGCACAACCCTATCCCATGCCCCCCCCCCCTCAGGCAGCACACACATACACAGGAGAGCTCTGTGCAGCAAGCTCACAACCTGGGCCAACCCAAACCCCTCTGCCCATGCACCCCGCTGTC
Organism: Sphenodon punctatus; assembly: GCA_003113815.1. Classification (NCBI taxonomy): domain Eukaryota; kingdom Metazoa; phylum Chordata; class Lepidosauria; order Sphenodontia; family Sphenodontidae; genus Sphenodon; species Sphenodon punctatus. Next base: position 6,880,133 of record QEPC01010657.1, read on the forward strand.
CCGGAGATTGACAGGTGTGGTGTGTGGAGCAGGTGATGGAGCAAGTGGGGTGCATGGGCATGGGAATTCAGGTTGGCCCAGGTTGCGTGTTTGTTGTGTGGAGCTCTCCTGTGCACACATGTGCTGTGCGTGCATGTATTGTGTGCACATGTGTGCATTTCATGGGTGGGTGGTGTGCACATGGGATAAGATTGTATCCATTGTGTCTTGTCTCTCTTGGGCAAGTTACTTAGTTTTCCTGTGTGTGTGGCAACAGGAGGTGAAAACAGACTTGACAGTAGCCTGTCCTGACGTCAACTCAAGCTCAACATGGCCAAGACCAAACTCCTCATTTTTCCTCCCTCCTCTTCTTCTCCCTCTAACCTGCCCATCTGCATCGATCGGGTCATCATCCGTCCTGTTCTCCAAGCCCGTAGCTTGGGCTTCATCTTTGATACGCACCTCTCTTTTAAACCTTACATTGACTCTGTTGCCAAATCCTGCCGATTCGCCCTCCATAACATTGCTCGGATCCGCCCCTTTCTCTCTACCTCCTTGGCCCAAATCCTTGTTCATGCCATGGTTATCTCTCGCCTCGATTACTGCAACCTCCTCCTTGCTGGCCTCCCTCGCTCTCACCTGTCCCCCCTTATCGCAATCCAAAACTCCGCTGCCAAGGTCATTCACTCTGCCCGTCGCTTCGACCATGTGCAGCCTCTCCTCTTCTCTCTTCACTGGCTCCCCCTTCCTGAACGTATCCTGTTTAAACTCCTGGTATTCACGTTCAAAACACTCCACAACCAAGCTCCCCCTTACCTCTCGGACCTAATCTCCCTACGCACTCCTGCACGCGCTCTCCGCTCTTCCTCTGTCCCCTCCCTCACTCTCCCTCGTTTCTCCTGCTCACCTAACCGCCTTCGACCCTTCTCCCTCGCTGCCCCCCATGCCTGGAACTCCCTCCCTACCCACATCCGCCTTGCCCCCTCCCTCCGCTCCTTCAAATCCCTCCTCAAGACCCACTTTTTCCTCGCCGCCTTTCCCAATGCCTGCTAGTCGTTCCCCATATACTTACTGTCTGCCCTCCTCTGCAGACTGCTGCAACCAACCTGATTGTAACCAAGCCAAGCACACGCACCTGAGACTTCGCATCTGCCTGAATGTTTGTTTGTCTCCTCCCCTGTCTCTCCCACTGTCCCCTCTCCCTGTCTGCCCCTCCTTGTCTTTTAGATTGTAAGCCACAGGCAGGGACTGCGTCTATTTCTATGTTCTGTACAGCGCCAGGTCACACAACTGGCACTATATAAATGTTATAATAATAATAATAATAGCCTGCGTTAGCCTGCTTTAGCCCAGAACTCACCTGCACGTTCATTCTGTCCCTGCCAGACATTCACCTGCATCTGTCTGAAGAGAGGTGGCCAGCTGCTATGGGATGCATCAGCTGGAGAAGCTTGAAGATGCAGCCTGGGCTAAGCCCACTCATCTCTTTTCTGTCCAAGCCCTGCCCTGAGGCGAGGTCAGTGGATCAGGCCCCTGAGTTCATCTGGCCCCTTTGAACAGCTGATTGGGGAGCCCGAAGAATACTCACCCGGCCCCACTGAACACCTGATTGGGGAAGGTCTGGAGGAGCATGTTCCTCCAGCCCTGCTGAACAGTTGATCGGTGGGGGGAGAGGGGGCGCTGGAGGAGCTCCAGGTCCCCTGTAATAGCGGGGTTTGCACCCCGCCATCTCTGGGACCTATTTTGGGGTGACCTGGCTCCCCAATAACCTCAGGTGGAGAGGACATTGTATTTTCTTATTTAATAATCCCTTTTATTAGTTCCTCCCCTTAAGTATCCAGCCTCAGCTCTGCGCATGGGCGTTGCAGGGCCCCTCCTATGGCTCAACCCACTGAGCCTACTTCCAGCCACACTAGGCTATATTTCTGAGCCTCACAGGGCTCCTCTTTGAGTTCTTATATCCCGTCCCAAATTAGGGCTCTCAACACAGCCCCCATATAAGGTCCTTGAGCCCTCCACCGGCTCTATGCTTCAAGGCTCTTCTAGCCCCCTCTCTCAGACTCCCTTCTCTGAGGGGTCTAGTGGGCATCCCTGCTCTTACTATACAGTCCTTCCAGGCAACCAAGTCCCATGTCCTTGCCCCTAAGCGGGCCCCAGGTGCAGACTCCCCTGCACCCTGATCTGCTTCGGCGGCAACAACTTCCCTTTCAGGCAGCTATGCTGCTACTCACAGTCTCAGTCCTGCCCAGATCGACCTTTCCGGAGCTCCTTCTCTGGCTCCCTACCGGCTTACAGCCTTCTACCCAAGCCTCTCCTCACCGACTTGACCTCTCCACTTCTCTTGGCCCACTGCCCTGCTTCAGGGCTGTTTCTTCTCAGCAGCAGCTGCTAGTCAGTTTCAGGCGGTGGCTTTGAAGCCACATTGCCATGAAAGCTGTCACCTGCCGCTCTCATTTAAAGGGCTAGCCCTTGCTGACTGCTTGAAACAGGGCCGCCCAGTGCCTCCCTGTTACACTCTCCAATTAGGTGTTTAGAAGGGCTGAGTGAGCATGCTCCTCCAGCCCCCCCCCATCAGCTGTTTGGTACGCTCACTAGGCCTGCCAAACAGCTGATAGGGAGATGCTCCTGGGCCCCCCATCAGCTGTTTGGCAGGCTGTCTGAGCACACGAAACAGTGCCCCCCATCAGTTTGGTGACCCAGGAGAGTACACCAAACAGCTGATGGGGGGGCAGAAGTGCCCCCCCTCAGCTGTTTGGTGGGCTGGGTGAGTGCCCCAAACAGCTGATGGGGTGGGCAAAAGCACCCCCGATCAGGTATTTGGCGACATCTCTTCCCGGAGCCTGATCCTGCTGAGCAGCATTGACCCACGTGTCCTGCCATGTATGAATGAACAGCTCCTCGGACTGACCTGGGGTGTGGAGTGACCTGTGACCTCAGCCCTCATGCCTGGGTTATGGGAGGAGGGCTGCACGTATAAACAGCCCTCCCTGCCAACCTGAGGAGTGGCAGCTGAGTGGACTAGGGAGTCGCCTCACCACCATCATGTCTGGTTTTACCCAAGATCTCCCCATATCTCCCAACAGTCTCTATTTCTGAGTAACAGTGCCTCTTTGGGTGCTGAATTGCACTGTCCCTCTCTCAAGCGGTCAAAGTCCCTCTTTCAGGGGAGAGAGACAAAAAACAATATTCAAACCTCAGGTACCACTTTCCTCCCAGGAAATGCACTTGAGAGGACAATGGGAAGATGATGGAATGATAAGAAGCTAAGGGATGAGATAAGCAGTAGAGCTTCAGTTCCTGTATCTGCACTTGGAATGTTTGGAAGCGTGCACGCACGTGTGTCAATACTTGAGGGGCAGAGTTTGTCTCTCTTAGGCTGCTGGAAATGTTGGGATGTATTCCTACCCCCGCACCAAGCTAAAATCTGCTCTGATCAATATAAAATATATTGAGCATAAATTACATCTAAACTGAATGTTTCTAATTCCTCTCCAAGGCACTTATACTGAAGCTGTTTCCAGTGGAACTGTCCTTTTACTGAGGATGACTTTTCCTGTATTTGAAAGCTGCAAATACAGTGTGTGCCATGCTGCAAGCAGCTGCTTTGGATATCATTATGTTTTCCAGTTTTAAATGCTGACAGGTCCTGTCCTTCTACTGACAACTAGCAGCAAGAGCAAACAGAAAACTGCTCCCCGGATTCACACTATGTGCAAATGACACAGTTATTACAATTTCTCCCAAATGACTTGATGTCTGTTTTAACTTTTTAAAAAATGTATAGTAACCGGTGATTGAAGGTGAAGATACAACTATGTTAAGAAAGAAAGGCAGCTAGAGAATAAAGTCAGCAGAGACACTAAGAAATGAGAGAGAGAAAGAGAACACTTTGTTTTCAGAAAGAGGTTCTTTTTTTTTTTTTAATGGAAAAAATGTTTCCACGGGAACCTGGCCAGAATCACAATCAAACAGATATAATTTGAGATGCTGCCCCAAATGATGGGCTTAAATTACTGCCCCTACTCTGCCCCAGCTTCTTTTTCTTCTGTTTAGCAGAATGTAAGGAAATCCTCTGAAATAAATGCAGCCTGAGAGTAAATCAATGACACTTAAATAAGAGTACATTTTGTCCATATTAAGATGAAGCTAATGACAATAGTGGAATCTGGTAAAGATAAAAAGGGTTTCACAACAAGAGAAATTATTTTCACTTATGCCAGTGGAATGTGGGGTAATAAAATGATACTAAGGAAGGATGCCACTAATTGAACCAACATTGGGTGTTAACAAATGTGATGGTGGCTCGTGGGCCACTCCCACATTTGTTACAGGCCATCCAGATGTTTGACCCCGAGTTTCCCTGGTCATATTGTTGGCTTTCCCGGGCTGTGACCCCCTGGAGACTTCTGGAGACACAGCCTGGGTTAGTCATCAACACACCTGAGGAACGGTCTGCCCGACCAGACTACAGTGGGCTATCACGTGTGGTAGCCCACTTTTCCTGGCCTGGTCCAGAGTGGCCACCATGATGGACAGCCATAATGGGCGTCATTGGTTGCCGTAGCGGCCCGTCATGGGGGGCAGTCTGTTGGGCGTAATGTGGTGGTGAGGTTGGCTGGCCAGCCGTTTGTGTATCTCCCCAGCGCCCCTTGGGCACGATCATGTGAACGTTTGTTCTGTGTCTCGACCTGATCCTGATTGGGAAGCAAGCGACTTCATGATCTGAATCAGTTTGTGATGGCAGCAGTCTGCCATCATGTATGTTAATACCTATTAGTATAAGGAAACCTTCAGCTTTTGGCACTATTAAAAATATTGCCATGTAAATTAAATTTGATTCCCAGCAAAGTCAGCAAATAGTACCTATGGGAATCCTCTAACGTAGGCATAAACCTGGAATGCCTTTGTTAATGGCCTCTCTAGACAATATTAATCTATGTGACTCTTGCTTGATAGAACATTAAGTTGTCTTTTAATGGTAGTGAGAACCTTGAGCCACATTTTCAGATTTAGAGACTGTTGCCTGAACTGTAAATCAGGCCCATATAATGGGGACTTCAGGGCTGTCTTTATTTTAGCTAAGAGGTCTTACGCTGCTTATGTTACTCTGGCTGGCACTCAAATGTTACCTTCTGGGTAATTACTTCAGATTAACTGCCTCGTTTGCCAGGTGTTTGCACAAACACAGAGTGAGATATTAACCCAAGTGTAGATTATTTTGCCTTCTGGGAAGGTGTCCCAGGCTACTATGCTAGCTACTCCTTAAATCACCTTTTCAAATGGGCAGTTACTCTGAAGCGTTTTTTTTTTAAAATCACCTTGATTTTCCGCCTGTTCCTTCAGGTGTTATAATCTCAGCATTGCCACACCTTATACATTTTTATTTATTTAACTTACTTTATTTGATCACATTTCTATGCCGCCCCCTCCTGCTCACGCATCTCAGGGCAGCTCACAACATCATAAAAACCATTAATAAAACCGTTAACACCAAAAACATTAAACAACCTGGCAGAGTAAAAACACAAGGAGCAGAGAGTGATCAGCAGGGAATGGATTGCCCATTGTGACTGCTGGTACTTCTCCCATGCGACTGGGATTGGCCACTGTCAGAGACAGGATGTTGGGCTTGATGGTCTGACTCAGTATGGGATTTCTTATGTTCTTATGTCTTTATAATGGTTTTACACTCTGTCATTGTCTATGCTCATTCCAATTTACCTCATTTAGAGTTCTTCTCTATTTTTTGAAGGACAATTTTTTGGCTCTGATAGCCTCCATAATTTTACCATTCAGCCATGCAGGCATATGTTTGGTTCTCCTCCTGCCTTTTTTGATTTGAGGTATACATTTAATCTGGGTGTCTAAGATAGTATTTTTTAATAGTCTCCATGCCTCTGCAGGCCTTTGACCCTGATGACTTTCCCTTTTAGTTTCCAACTAAATTCCTTATCTTTGCATAGTTCTCCTTCTTGAAGTTAAACCTGTGGTACAAATTGTCTGACACTTCAATGGATCGTTGGCTGTTATTTTTGATGCACAAATTGCAAAAGGAAACTTCCCTCTGAGTAAGGGTGAATGTGAGAGGACATCTCCACATTGATAGGGCTCAGGCAACGGTGTATTTTAGCACCATCTTTATACAACCTCTAGTGACCTGATAGATCATTTAAGCCTTCCTGCCTTTCACGCTCCCCTTCTTGGGAACTCTACTGCAGGTTGTCTTTTGTATGCAGATGATGCATTTCTTCTTCCTACAACCCAGGTGGGTTTAAGGAGACAGTTGGATTCATTTGTTACATACTGTCACTTGAACCTGCTTACTATTAATTATGACAAAACAAAAGTAGTGGTCTTTTTTTTAAAAAAAAAGTACGATCCACAGATGACTTATGGATGGAAACTTGATTGAACAAGTCAAGTTTATTTTGCTACTTTGGCGTAGTATTTCAATTTACTGGAACCTGGGCCATTCACACCCATATGGCAGTTGATCAGGTAAATAAGGCTGCCTCTGCTTTAGCCTGCTTTATTTGATCCAAAGAAGGAAATATGATTGACCCGGCAACTAGGATTTTTAGAATTAAGTGCCTTTCCCAGCTGCTGTTTGGTACACAGATTTGGGTGCTGGAGAAACTTGATGAACTGGAAAATTGTTCAGTCTAAGTCCTTGAGAGGTTTGTTGTTAGCACCCTGGGTATTTTCAGACGTTACGAGATCACAGTGAACCACGGTGAATACCCACCTGTGGTCAATGTGTCTCGAACGTCTGTTTGGCGGCCGCCAGATGTTCGCCACGGTCAATACCCTCATGGGGTCAATTTGAACTGCGCTTCCCGGGCTAGCCGGGGGAATGTCCCGGGAAGCGTGGTCAAAGAGATCCCCAGCGGGGACCCAAAAAAAGAAACGTCTGGCCGGGCGCCACGGCCCGGGATCACCGGCGGGATCCCGGGCCATGGCGAATCCGGCCCGACGCAGCAGCCGCATTGGCCCCGCCACCCACCCGTCTCCCCAGAGGGCGGGCGGCGGAAGCGTGGAGGGGGCGGGGCCGTGTGGCCGCACGTTGCGCCGTGCGGCCCCGCCCCCTCCCAGATTCCCCGCCGGGATCCTCCCGGCACGTCTGTTATGGTGTGACGGGGTGACCCCGGCGGGGAATGAATGGGTTGATTTCGGTACGGGGCCAACGGGGCCCGTAACGTCTGAAATCACCCCCTGTCGTGTGCCCAATGTGATTATTCGTTTAGAACTTGCGTGTGTGGTAGTTTCAGCCAGAGCCTGGAGTTTGATACTCTCATTTGACTCAGGCTACTTTTCTCCTTCGCTCCTCCTATTACAATGTTGGCTCTTCAGGATAAATGCCCCAGTGACTGGCTCTCTTTAGTACTTGCTAAAGTACAATCAATGGATTTTTCTCCTGCCTGGCTGCTATCTTTGGGCTACTTACAAGCAAAAAAAAGTTATTAAGAAGCATGTTTTTGATATAGCAGATACTGCTATTATCAATGCCTCTAGGTCTTCCCATCATTATGCTTTAATTGTGAATCCATTACTTTTACCAATGCCCTACTTGAGTTCCGATTTGAATATTCATTCAAGGAAACTTTTTGCCTGGATGAGATTCAATTCTTTTCCCTCTGTAGTTTTGGAGGGATGCTTTCAGGGGGTACCTTTTGAAAATCTTTTTTGCCCCAGGTGTGAAGGAATGGTTGAAACTGCTAAGCATATTTTTTTTCCATTGTTTTTTATACTCTGATTGTCGGACTAATTTGTTGAGGCCTGTCTTAAATAAATTCCCGGACAGAGTTTCCTACTTTTATTTATGGGTTCTGCTGTCTGACGAGCATCCACATATTACTTACCTGGTAACCAAATTTCTGTGAAGCCTTCAAGAAAAGAAGACTGTTTATTAAGTCTTAGCTGTACATATCAAATGTGGCTATTGAACTGTAGATTTGTGGGGTTTTTTAAAAAGAAAATTAGTTGTAATCTTATTTGTATGTTTTGTGACGGCCTTCGGTCATACAGTAAACTGAAAAAAAAAGAAGTTAAACACCCTTGTGGCAGATTTATGTAATTTCTCTCCTCTTTTTATTTATTTATTTATTTATTTTTTAAATAAACTTTATTGCTTGACCGAAATAGGCCATTGCAAACAATAGGCCATGGCTCTCCTCTTAGCATGTTGAATCTAATTATATTGTGATCACTGTTAGCAAGTGGCTCTGCCACCGTTACTCCTTCCACCTCTGCTCCGGTTAGGACAAGATTTAAAATAGTTTCTCCCCTTGTGAGTTCCAAGACAAGGTGCTTCAGGAAGCTGTTGTTGGGGTGAAAACGAACGTGCAGCTGGTGCGCTGTTTACAGGGCTGCCTCCCATCTGGGTCAGTTTGGGTAAAACTGAGTGAACAGACATGTACCAGGCTGGCTGGTGAACCCTTCCCTGCCCCACTCCAGTCAGGGGAAGAGAACAAATGCGCAGCCAGGCGGCCCCCGCTTCCCAGTGGGGGATGGTGGCGGAACTCCGCCTGGGTGGCCCTGGGCCTGGGATGTAGGCCCTGAATATATGGGCCAGACACCTACCCAGGATGGGGCAGCAGCTGGCCCACACCTGGCAGCCCGCAAACAGACTGGTGAATCTCTGACCCAGGCAGGCCATAGCGGACTGCTCTCGTGTCTTTTTTCACCCCTTGTTTCTGCAACACATCTTGAGTAGATGTGTTCCCAGTCAATGTGGGGGTAAGTTAAAGTCACCCATTATTATTGCACTGCCTACTGTTGTAGCCTTCCTAATCTCTTAGTATTTCACAGTTACTATCAGCATCCTGATCAGGAGGCTGATAATTTAGACCCACTACTATCTGGTTTCTATTTAAACATGGAATTTCTATCCATGTTGGATCCAGGGGAGAAGTGTCATTTATCATTTTTTACTCAATGCTGTCTTTGACCAACAAAGCTACTTCACCCCTAGTATTATTAACGCTGTCATTTCTATATATTTTGTATCCCAGAATCAGTGTCCTATTGATTTTCCACATTCCACCATGTTTCTGAGAAGCCTATTATATCAATAGGTTCTTTCTCACTTAAAGCTAAGTACTCACATTCTCCCATTTTATTTTTGAGACTTCTGGCATTGGTGTACAAACATCTAAGCATTTTAACACCCTGGTATCTGTGATTGCACATTTTGTCTAATTTGGAAGTTTTTGCTCATTTGAGATCATTTATTGTGTGAAGAAAAATGGAGTAAAAGTGCCTGAAGGGATCATCATGATTCTAGTGTAGTTGTGTGATTAAACCTGCGTATGATCATTATTCTTCTACAGCGAGTAGATACAGCAGGTAGATTCTGTTGCAAGTAGATACAGCAAGCTACTATCTACATATTTCTTCTGTTGTTGTTTATCATTTCTATAGTAGTTTCAGTGTTCACACACACACACACACACGGTCATGTACACACACATACACACACACACACAGAGTATAAACTTTCTTTACATGTTAAACCATGTTAAAATGCATACGTTTGCCACAAATAATTAATTCTTTGCTGCGCTGGTGCACCCTGGGAAAGATGATATCCATTTAAGAACCTGTTTTTTTTTGTCAGCACAGCTTAGCCTTGCAGAGGTACGTAAGTTGTTACATTTACCTTGGAGGGGCATTCTCCACCAGAGACAGGCTCTAAACATAGTCACTAATAAGCACCTATCTCACTCAAGCTCTTTTATTAATAATTGTTATTATTTATTTCAGTATTTACCATTTTTTACAATTATTATCTAGTTCCTCCTTACGCATCAACCATGTATGAGAGGTAGGTCATTATCATTCCCATTTTACAGATGGGGAATAGAGGTTGAGGGAGAGCGAATTCCCAGTGAGTTCATGGCTGAGGTGGGCTTTGACTCCTGGTTTCCCAAATTCAGCACCTTATCTATTAGGCTGGTACGTACTCATTCTGTTTAAAGGTGTAGCTGCTGGAGTCAGTTATAAGTAGATCTGGATGTCTAACCCCCTTCTTTGTCTCTTAGATTGTAAACCCTTTGGGGTAGGGGCCTGCCTGTAACTACTGACTGTACAGTGCCAGGTACAGGGGAGGTCTGAGGACTGGGTCCAGAGGCGTGCACTCACCCTGGCAGCCAAACAGCTGAGGGAGGCCTGGAATAGCACACTCATCCCAGTCATCAAACAGCTGATTGGGGAGCCCGGGGGTGGGTGGGGAAGTCATCCCGGCCACCAAATAGCTGATCGGGTGACCTGGTGGAGCGCGCTCACCCAACCCACCAGACAGCTGATCGGGAATGGGAAGAGGCCAGAGGAGTGTGCTCACCTGGCCTGCCAAACAGCTGATCAGAGGGAGGGGCAGAGGAGTGCACTCACCCCAGCCACTAAACAGCTGATTAGGGTTGGGATATGGAGGAGCGCACTCACTCTCACCTGCCAAATAACTGATTGAGGGGGCCCAGAGGAGCATGCTCACCCTGGCATTCCAAACAACTGCTTGGAGTGGGGGGCAGAGGAACGCGCTTACCCTGGCCTACCAAACAGCTGATGGGTGGGGGGACAGAGAAGCATGCTCTTCCTGGCCTGCCAAACAGCTGCTTGGAGAGGCTTGGAGGAGCATGCTCATCCACCACACAAAAAAGCTGATCCAGGGGCCCCAAAGGTGCATTCTCACCCTTGCCCACTGAACAGCTGATTGGAGGGTCCCGGAGAAGCAAGCTTGCACTGGCCACCAAACAGCTGGTCCGGGGGTGGCTGGAGGATCATGCTCACCTGGCCCACCAAATAGCTGATTGGGAATGGCTGGAGGAATGTTCTCACCCCAGCTACCAAACAGCTGATTGGGGGGGGGGGGAGAGGAAGAGTGTGCTCACCTCAGTCGTCAAACAGCTGATCAGGGAGGCCTGGAGGAACACGTTCACTCAGCCCAACAATCAACCAATCAGGGGGCCCTGAGGAACATGCTCACCCAGCCTGTCAGACAGCTAATTGGGGGGCGGAGGCCCATATTCACCCCTACCCACCAAACAGTGGATGGGGGGGTGGGGCAAAAAGCTGATATGGGGGGTTGGGAGGAGCGCGATCACCATGGCCTGCCAAACAGCTGACTGGGGGCCCTGAGGACCATGCTCACCTTGGCCCACCAAAGATCTGATGGGGGGGCTCAGTGGAGTGTGCTCCTCAGGGCCCCCATGATCAGAAGTTTGGTGGACCAGAGTGAGTGCACTCCTCTGGGGCCCCCAATAAGCTGTTTGGTAGCATCGCCTCCTGCAGTGGTTCGGGAGTCCTCCTCCATATGGACAGCTCCTCAGCTGACCCATGGCATGGTGGGACTTATGATGGCACAGTCCCACTGCCTGGATACCCTGCGGGGGGAGGGCTGCTCATTTGAACTGTCCTCCCTGCCCACCCACAGTGTGGCGGCTGCCATGGCCCTCCCCTGGACATCCGAGAGAGCTGTCTTGCCCCTGTCCCGTTTCTTTTCACCCAGACTCTGCCCAAACGACTGCAGCAGTGTCGCGCCATTTCTTCCTTTCCACCCTGTGATACAAGAGTGGACTGTTCAGAGTGCAGATTTCAATGACAAATAATACTACACCGCTGTGAAAATTTTTGGATTCTGACAATTGTAAAAAAACAACCCCCCACCCCTCTGTCTCTGTCCATTACATCACTGAAATGAAGGGATGTGAATAGTCTCCAAAATACAGTGGTAACCTTGAGACTTTAAGCTCCTTATATATAACAGATGTAGGCTCAGCTAAGCTGATGATTTCTAACAGTTTTGCTGAAAATTGCGGGCAGCCCAGGTGAATTCACTCTTTCCACTCAAAAAAACCCTATGAAATACTTCTTTTTTGCCAAGAACACCCAGGGTTCCTAACTCCTGGAATATGTGTTGATGAGGGAGAAAATGCACCCGGCAGGGTGTGAAAGGGAGAATGGGAAGAGCTTTCTAACATGATTCTTAGTTTGCAGTAAAGCCTTGAAAAATGACAGTTTTTAGGAATGGGCAAAAGGACAGAGGCGTAGCTATAGTTGGTGCAGCTGTACAAGAGCCTGGGGGCCCCACATGAATGGGCAGTGTGCATGCATATCAGAGTTTGTGCGGAGCAAGGCTCCTTCCTAAGTGACCCCACATCCCCTCCCCCAGTGACCCCAGTCTCCCTGCTTCTTGTACCCTGGCTTTCCCCACACTCTCTGCTTTGTGCTCCTGTCCCCTTGCTCCATCTCTTACTGCTTCCCCTGCCTAGCAGTTGAAGGCCCATTTCATCTTTGGCATAAGGGTCCATTCCAACCTAGCTATGCCCCTGAGAACATGTCAGCTACCCTAGTCCTCTCATTTCTAGGTGGTCATGTTGTAGTAGTAGCTGGTTCCTTCAGCAGCCTCCTTCAAGACTGGGAGAGGGGAAGCTAAGGCTACCTAAGTCAATGACCTAATAGGAGGATGAACAAGATAAGGATTGTAGAACACTTTGAACACTGAGAGTGCTATAGAAATGATAAATAATAAATGACCACAATTCTCAAACATAGGACTACTCCAGAATAAGTGGTTTGAAGATTGCATTCAATGAGATTCATTGAGAAAAAAATAAATAGTTGCAAGAATTTGCATACCCCACACCCCTGGCTGCATCTCTGGGGTTACACACTAGGTGCTTTTAGACAGACTCGGGGGCATCTCGCTAAGTATTTTCTGTTGCAGCTCATCATTTCTTTTGAATCACTTTGCAAACAGAAACTTAAGAATAAGTAAAAACAAATATGTAGTGGTATTTGAAATGTTTTGGAAGTTTAGACACTTGGTTCTCCTGCCGTGGATGCTAGCTTTGCTATGGTTCTGTTTCAGGTCAGATGTGTCCCTTGCTCTGTACAATACACAGTTGGCTTTGATGGCTTCGACCTAAAAAAGGATAAAAGTGAGAATATGGGGAAAAAAATGAATATCATTGGCAGCGACTGTCATCCATTAACAATGATGAAGATCCTGAAAAGGTGTTTGTTTATTATACCAGCTATTTCCTTGGGATCAAATTCAACCAAGAAAATTCTGGTACTGGTTAAGGTCTGTTTAAAGTCTCTCCTAAAAGTAGAGATTTATGTTAGGAAATTACCTAACCTTATTATAGGGGCTTAGTCAGAAGCAAGGATTAATGACTTGCCTCGGAAGTAAACATTGCTGGTTGTTACATGTATTTATTTCTTTTCTTTTTCTTTTTTTTTTTGTTGCACTGAAGGATCTCAGAAATATCACAGTGAGAACAGCAGCAGATTTGAGCTCACATCACTGGATCAAAGTGCCCAATTGTTTTAAGAGAAAGGAAATGACATAGTGGGCGTACAGAGGGCATTAACTCTTGCACCCAGTGTAGGAGAAGCAATAGCTTCCTACTCTGTGGGAAAGTAGGATGATGTTAGGGAAAGGAGTGTCTTCAAACAGAATGAGGAGGAAGGGGATCATACTCTTGTTCTTACTGAAGAGCTGCTGAACATTATGACACAGCAAATGAAGTACACAGTGTATGCTTCATACAGGGAGATCTCCCTTTAGCATGGGTGGGTTACTAGGGATGGGCGAATGTGGTTCGGAAGTTCGGAGTTAGGCCCGAACTCGGCCTGTTCGGATGACCGAACCCGAATCCGAATCTGAACCCGAACTGACCGAACCAAACGCAATTCCGAACGCCGAAAGGACCGAACAGTTTGGTCAGTTCGGATCGCGTTTGGGTGAGTTCGTGTGGCTAAAATGACAAAAACGTGGTGTCACTGGAAGGCCAAACGTGGCAGGGAGGGGGAGTCACCTGAGGAGCAGACTTCCAGACACCAGGGGTGGAGAGGCTTGGTGTAGCAGCCAGCCTGCCCAATCACCATCGTTTTCGCCTCAAACCACTGGCTTCGCAGTCTGTGATTGGCCACAGGCTAGGCTGCACGGAGTCAATGGGGCTTGCGGGGAGGCGGGTGCAGCAAGAAAAAAAACTTATTGCCACCCCCCTTCCCAACACCTTCTGAGTTAGTCACTGTTCCTGAACAGCAGGTGTTTCAGAAGGCTCCCTCTCTCCCAACAGTTTTTGTTCCTTCCTATTCCTAATCCATTGCCATCCTCCTCCTATTTCACCCATCCAACCCATTTACCTCCATATTATCATTTATTTAGATTATATTAGATAGATTTAGGTGTT
>QEPC01010657.1:6914083-6940028 GCA_003113815.1 Sphenodon punctatus
CCCCAGCCCCCTCCTGCTCCCTCCTCCTGCTCCCTCAGCCCCCTCCCCTCACAGACCCCCTCAGCCCTGCCACCTCATCCAGCTCCTCTTCCCTCCTGCTCCCTCAGCAAGCGCAAGCATTTTTAAATGCCAGGGACATCTTGACACCTCATCTAACATGAAATATTGGACTAAAGCACATACTTAGCATACTCAATATCTTTCCTATGCAGCCATCTGTGTCTATAAGTGTATGCTCACAGAGAAAACCCCATCAAATTCAGGGTTGCAAGCCAGAGGAATTTGCCCCAGGGAACTCCATTGAAGTAAATGGAACTCTCCGTACAGAGCATTAGCTCCGCCTTAACTAGCGTGGCTCCATAAAACCTGTGAATAATATGTCCCTCCACAAGCTTAACACGCATGCCAATTTCCAGAAATATTGGATAAAGGGTCCTGATGGTATAAGACATTAACTTGAAAATACATTTCCAGCTGTAACATGTTTATATTCCATCCTGTTTACAGGACATTTGGCAGGAATGTATAACATACATTTCCTGTCATCTCTGTCAAACTACAGGACAATTTTATAAGCAATTGAAGTTCTCCCCTTGAAGACCATTATTCAGATAAATAGCAGCACATGCAGTGCTAATCAGAGGCAGGCACCTGGTATGGCAGGGGGAGGAAGGCTGTAGAACGGAGGATGTGGAGAAACCCAAAAGACTGACAGACACATTCACTGGAAAATTACTGCATGCTCCTTTACAGAACCAATCGTTAGTGGCTTTAAGGCGGGCATAGGAGGGACATAACTGAGACTTTGGATAAAACATCCCAGCAATCAGGAGACATAGTTTACACAGCCAGGCTGGATAATTATCATCACAATCACATCCTGCAGCACTGTGACAGAGGACATAAGAGAATCTCTATTGGCTCTTTCCTAAACAGATGCTTCTGACTTCTCAGTAACAATTGGGGGAGAGAAGCTGGGATGGTCACAGCACATAATGAGGATATTTGGTTGACATTTCTGCTGGCCAATTGGTATCACAAACCGATCTTATACCACAGTGACACATAAGAGAATCCCTGGCATAGGCTCCTTCTCTGCATTTGCTGTGCAGGCATATAAAACTGGGACCCTTTATCACATATTTCTGATAATTGGCAGAGATGATAATAAAAGTGTGATTTACAGCCCTGCCAAATTTCCATGTACACTGGTTGGACTACAAAGATGTTACAGTAAGACATACATTTATAGGTTAATGGTTTATACCATCAGGACTCTTTATCCAAGTCTTCTGAAAGTTGATAGAGATAGTAAATATAGGAATTGGTGTAAACTTTCCAAGTTTAATCTACATTAAATGTGAGAAAAAGAAGTTACAGCTAAGAATGTATATGAAGATTTTTGCAAAATAATATAATACAACTGCTTATAAAATTGGTTTCCTTTATGCAATTTGTCAGACAAATATAATGAAAAACAAAAAAGCTACAACCAAAAATGTGGTTTCCTTTGAAACCAATGGAAAACAAAAACGAAAGCAAAAATGAAAACAAAAGTTTGATATTTTTGAAAATGAAAACGACTTATTTAAATAACAAAAACAAAAAATGAAAACAAAAATTACATGGACCCCCTGGTGCACACCTCTCATAAACATCCTTCTAGGTGGGACGATTTGCAAGTGGCCTGGGTGCCATTTGGAAATGTTCAGAGTGGGCGGTGCACGGGGGAAGGTGCTGGCTGCACTCCTGCTCCCTCCCTCTGCCCACGCTGAAAATTTCCTAGCAGTACTCAGAATGCTTGCAAAGGGCCCAGAGTGTGGAATCTGGACTAAGCTGAGCCCCCTTGCTCCCTGGTAGGTATGTCACTATGCACAGGGGCACTAGAAGGTTGTGCATGTTCAAGTGGCAGGCTGATGTGCCATGCTAGATTTGAGTAAGTGCCAAATCCTCATCCTAGCAGTGGGCATCTCTGTCTACTCTGACTTGTGTCCCAGAGCCTCGCCCAGTTCTTCTGCAGGGTCAGCACCAGCAGTTCAGTTTATAAATATGCGGTCAGGTTCAGAGGGGTACACTGCACTTTTGCATTACAGGCTTCAGCCCAATGACTGTGGTTTGAACTGAATTGAGTCCCACGCCCCACTCTCCCAAATGGGAAAGCTTGTTGAATATACCCTTCCCAAACCAAAAATGACAGTTCGGGTAATACCTTGTTTGGGATTTTGCAGTTTTTTGTTTTCTTTCAAATTAATTTATTTTGGTTAAGGCAATCATTTCAAATTTTGGGCTACATCATTTTCAGCACACGATTGCTGGAAATGACATAACTGAAATGCCAAAATGATTGAACAACCAAAATAAATGAACCAAACCAAACCAAACCAAACCAAACCAAACCAACAACAACAAGAAGCTGAAATGGAATATCTGGGGTTAAAAACAAAGAAAATCAGATATGAGGGGAGTATCCATTTCAGTTGCAGATATTATTCGGGTAATTGGAGGGCTACCCAGAAATGTGAATAATACTTGTGAATTCAGATACTGTTTCATTTCAATAATACTGTTTCATTTCTCACCATACTGCACAATGATGCCTCTTAGTGTAACTCAGGCGTATATTTATAATGGGTGAAGCACGTGCTGGCTGCACTGGGTCCAGGTGTATAGGGGACCCCCACACATGTATTATTCAGTATTTATATAGTGCAAGCAATGTAACTGGCATTGTACAATCACAATTAGAGACAGGTTCCTACCTTAAGGTACTTACAATCTAGGGAAAGACAAAGGAGGGAGACAAGGGAGAAGGGAACATCAGGAGAGACAAGGATACATTCACGAGGTTGAGAGGTTGCAGGCATACTTGCTTAACTTACAGGAAACTAACTTAGGCCACATTCACACCTGATAGCAGTGACTCCCGCGAGGCAAAGACATGGTGGGGGGATGAGCCGGATGCCACTGTGAATGGGGTTCTGTTGCAACTTCACTCATGAATGACAGGGCTAGATTTTGAGCCCTGCTATTCACGAGTGAAGTCGTGCCAGAACCGTGTTCACACCGGCAGTACTTCCGGCATTCGGCTTCTTTGCTTCACGGGAGTTGCCACCGGCAGGTGTGAATGGGGCCATAGTTACGGAGAAGGGATGCTGAGTGAAAGAAAAGCATCACTCAGCAACCAGACTGGGAAGATGAGGAGCTAGGGAAGGCCTGGCAGAAGAAGTAGGTTTTTAGGAGGGATTTGAAGGCTGGAGGGAGCTGACTGGATGCTTGACATGCGGGTGGCTGCATGGGAGAAGGGACAAAGACAAATTTGTGATGGGGGGGGGGCTGGGACATGAGAGGTTGATGGATGAGGAGGTGTGAAGCTCCCAGGTGGGAAACAAGTGTAGGATGATAGAGGGTAGAAGGCCATGAAGAACCTTGAAGGTAAAGACAAGGAGCTTGTGCTGAATGTGGTCTGGTAGAGGGAGACAATGAAGAGAGGCAGGGAGGGGCTGAACATGATCAATGCAAGCGGCAAGGTGGATGTCAAGGGGCATGTAGAGTGCATATGCACACTGGAGTGGAATGCCCCAATAGAGGGCCCATTCCATCTTCTGCCCCAGGGCCTATTCCCACTTAGCTACGCCCCTGCTGTGACTGAAGATTTGGCACCCACTTACGTCTGTCATTGTGCTTTGGCAAGCAACTACTTACCCATACACAGCTGCTTTGTGCACCTGTACGAATGAGAATTGCATCCTCTGTAAGCAGCTAGGACTGTGTGCTTCAGAGAGGAGCATATAAAAAGCCACAAGGTGATTCCGGATTGATCCATCCCTCGTGGTTCACTCCCAGTTACCAGTAGTCAGAGATTTAGTGACACCATGAGCATGAAATACTTTTTAGTATCTTGGCTAAGAGCCATTGATGGACCTGTCCTCCACATCTTGATTTCTTCCCTCTCTGTAACATTAAGAGAACTTCAGCTTCAGTAGCTGTAACTTCACAGCATGGATATTCTAAATCCTGCAATGAACTCCATGTTGGGAATTGCATGAGCCTCTTCAGATCCTGTTATGACATTTGGACCCAACTAAGCAGTTGTCTTGTGACAAAATGATAGCCAAGTGTGACATTTTTGACCGGTCTCTCAGTTACAGAACTGATGATTCATTGTATTTGATTTCACCTTATTCCCTTCCTGTGTGTTCCTCTGTCCTCTTATAAGAAAATTCTCTAAATTCTGGAGAATTAAACAATGGAGTTCTGTAAACGTTAAACAGTGTCTGGGGTTTTTCTGGAGATCTTCTGCATAAGGTTTTGTGCAGTTTGAGAGAATTCCTGACAACGCCATAGAAAGATTAGTACTCTTGGCAAACTTCTATAAATTTAGAATAGAAGCCTGTAAATAATTAGCATTTTAGTTGTCCAGCATATCTTGGTTAAATGCAATGGGTGTGACATTTTTGACCGGTCTTTTGTTAAATATGTGGGGGTGTATCAGTTTGATTCAACTTAGCATAAATTTATTTTCAAACACTGGCATTTGAGTATCTAAGGAGAGATAAGTAATGCTTCTGTCTATAATCATGTGACACATTTCTTTACATTTTAAAGTTTTCCAGTAGAGAACACATGGGGTGTTTTTAGACATAACGTCAATGGGTGTCTGAACATGTGTTTTGACCTTGATATGAACATTGTTTTGGCCCTGTGTTCACCTTGTGGCGCTGCTTAGACACACAGCTCATCTTGGGGCAAATCGATGTTTTGCTCACCACCTGATCTCAGCACACAAGCGCCGCCCCTCGTTCCCCGTGTTGTATCTGCTAACACGCCAAGCGATATTGTAAGACACACTGGCCATGTATTCAGCTGAAACATGCAAATTGTCCTTGTGATGCACTGGTGTTCACATTGCGTGTTCAATGGGTGGCCAAATTGGTGTTGGGATTATTATGGTGCTTACACACAATGGCCAAACATGTGCTAAGGGGTTGTGACACCCAATCTTTGCTATGTCTATGTTAAGATTTAGGGAATTAGCTCTCTTTGGATCAGGGGACCCACACACCCTGGTTTGTAGATACGAGAGAGATTCAAATAGATGGGATCTTAATCATAGTTATAGATTTATTTAGTTGTTCACACATTTATAAAACCCAGTCCATACTGATCCAGCAGCACTTACCTAGCTATACAATATCCCACACCCAAAGTCAGTCTTACATGTCTTGAAAGTTCAAAACGATGGATGTCATCTGTCAGGAGCAGGAGATAGGTGATGGTCTGGTCTGGTCAAGTTGTAGGACCCCCTATGGAGGGGTCCCGGAAAGGGTCAACAGCCCACGGACACCAAGTTAGATGCCAAGCGCTGAGACAATGTTCTTGTCTTTGCTTCAGACTTTTATAGTGTTTTGGGGAGAAGATGTTCTTCAGTATGCATATTCCAGGGTGCTTGATTGTGCAATGTGCTTGCTGGTATTCATCTTACAGAGTCTGGCTGTCATCTCCCTTTCCCATCCATCTGGAGCCTGGGTGCTAATGGTCACATTCCCAGTTTGTTTGTTAGTCAGGGTGGGCACTTGATAACAGGACATCTTTTTCCCTCCCTTCAGGCAGGGAGTAGATATGCCTTTATCATCTGTGCTGGTGCAAAAAGGGTGATGGCCGCTTGAATGGCTTCTGCTTGTCAGTTGGCAACTCCCTGAGCAGAAACATCTCCTCCTTCCCCTCCAGGCGTGAAGGAGATATTCTTCAGGGGTGTTCAAGCACCCTCTCATCAAGCCCCTTTGTTTTAGTCTTTGTCAGTGCTTTGTTCCAGGCTGGGTGCGGTTGGTCAGCAATATGATGTAAATCACTGGTCTTGCAAGACATGATGATGTGGTTGGGAGTTTGTGAAAGTCATGTGAGATTATTTCCCACACATAGCCTACCTGGCTATTTCTAGAGATCCTGCCTACTGGATCAGTACAGATAATTCAGAGCTTTGGTACAATAGTTACATGCATTTTCAAATATGGTCATTGGTTCCAGTATATTAATTCTCATAGTATATTACATACAATTAAATCGTAACAGTCCCCGCCTTGTCACCATTTTGCAATATGGTGGCATAATTTTATGGTGACATAATTTTGTTTCTGGACTGCTTGAGGCTTTTAGGTTTTAAGGATCATTGACTTGTCTGGCTGTGAGGGAGCTCAATTCTCAGTCAGAGAGCCTATGTCCTTCGTGTCAATGGAGCATGAATAGCCCTGGCCTGCAAGGCTCGTATCGCTCTCTTTGCCCAACATGCAATCCAGATAACAGCAGCTATTAAAATACATTGAATGATTAAAATGATAACAATGGAATGTATTAGAAGATTGAACACCCCTGTAGCAGTGGGTGACCACCCAAATAGACTTTCCCCAAAAAGAATGTTTCATGGTATATTCTACTTCTGTTAGGACATGGGTAATTGTATTTCCTTCTGATCTGAGAACCAGAGCTGCATGGCCTAATGTGTTAGCTAAATGTTGTACTTTAATTGCTTTCATTCATTTGCATGTAGAGTCCAAGTAACATTGTTTACATAAATTTTAGTTACATTACACATGAACATGAATCCAGTGTCTGGGGTAGTGTGCATAAATAATTCATTATACCATGTGGGAGTTCCAGGGGGTGGTATTACATAAAAACATTTATTTATACAAGCCTGAAAAAGTGGTGATACAAAAGGAGAACATTGGGGGTGATGTCTGCTGATATTGTCATTGGATAGGGTCAGAGGTTACCAGCACTTGACCCAATGTGGGGGCTGGGGGCTAGTCTTTACAACTACCCCTTTGCGCAAATAGTGTGAGTGATGTCATGACATAGCTGGAAAGATGCTTAACTTAAAAAACTGTAAATAGAAAACAAACAAACTACAAAGCCTAGATAAACACGTGGTGGTGAAGAGGTAGTGATATCACATAGACACATAGATAGACGTACAACACTAAGTGATAAACACACAACACTGAGTGACAAACAGCCATGGCATAACATACACACATTAATGAAATAAAATAAAATAAAAACTGTGGTTGGTTCCTTAGTGTTGCCTTCCAAGGCCGCCTTCTTGCTTCTGTAAGAAATAAAGAGATCTGACCTCTGCAAGGCCTAATTAAGGGTGACTCCCATGGTTAATTCATGAAACTAATCATTGGAATTATATAAATGCTCCCTCCTTTTAATACTGTAAGAGCACGACAGTATTACTTTCGTAATGGCTTCCTGCTCCTCTGTGGGATCAAGTCATTCCAGAGGTCTGGTAAACAGAATCTGCTGCATTTTCTTTCTCACATATCATTAAAAATACTAGTATCTGAGGGAATGATGCTGAGGGCACCAGCACTGATTTGTAGGAATCCTCAAACATACATACATACATACATTCTCACCCAAAGACCTACAACTCGAGCAGGCGCACCCACTTACACAAGCTTTCAATAAAACATTCATTACACTTGCACATGTGCTCACACAAATTTTTGTCACACACCCCTATCTCAGGACACTCAGGCAAAGTCACGCACACACATACCCACATGGGGATCTCCTCAAGCATACAAATATACATACACCCCATCTCATACATCCCACATAGTCAAGCACACACAAGTTACTCAAAGCAGCATTGAAGCATGGTAAATGGCAGAGACAACACATGCATGATTTTTGAGACTGCTGCTTTTATTCCTCCTTATAGACAGTTGTAGCCCTTGATGGCAAAAACAGTGTAGATGAGGCCCTATTTTTAACAGAACACCTAAACAGACTACCTAAAAGACAACCCTACCAATCACAACAACAAAAGCAATCTTTGTTACCCCTTTTAAACACCTTCTCTAGCCTTCTTTCCAACTTATATGTAATTCCTCCTTGCATGGATGCTACACCATGCCCATCTAGCCAGTGTTAATCCTATCCTTCAAGAACCATCCTTAAAATCTTTTCCTTATACCTACTACATTTCCTACACCACTGTTCTGTATTCCCCTCCTTAACACATAAACACACAAAAGCGGGGACTTGCTTCAGGCTGGATTACGCTTGTAGGGGCCAGGAACCACTGTTGCTGGTTAGGGCAGAATGGAGGAGCCAAATGGAGAGATGGGTGAAATACATTCCCCAAAACAAGTTATCGAATGTCTGTATTTCACTCCAAGCCCTCTCCTGGAAACCTGGCCATGGAGGGGGACTCCTGGGGAACCCTACAGGACCGTGGACATTCCGAGGGAAGGGGTAAGAGTCCCTGGGCTGGCCAGAGGAACTTTTCCCTCCTGCGTGATCTTGATGCCAGGCATCTCTCTTTGACTGAGGTTGCCAGTGCTCCTTAAGGGAGGCATTGTCTATTAGAGGGTCTGGATCACAGGGAGGCAGGGGAATTGCAATTTCCTCAGGGGTGTGGGGAATAGGACTGTAGCGGAATGTCGCAGTGGTAGCTATTTCTGCTGGAAACAGCGTTTCCGCAATTAGTGGTACGGCGTGGCAGAGGCTTTCATTCTGCTAGTTTCATTCCGCTACTTCTGCAGTTCCACTAATTTCATTCTGCTACTTCCACAGGCTTCGCAAAATAGCGGAAACATGACATTTTTGCTACTTCCGCCATTCCACCAGTGCCACAAAATAGCAGAACAGCAGTTTTCCGACAGTTTCTGCAATTTTACCGCAATTCTGCAATTTGCAGAATGCCAGTGGAATTAGCGGAATGTCCGCAGAAAAGCCACAGTGTGGCGCGGGCAATTCCGAAATGGTGGAATGGAATCGCGGCGCGGTAACAGCTGTTGCCGCATCAGCCCTAGTGGGGAAGTGTCTCATCGGGGGCCATGAACATACAAATGCTGTTTATAAGTTCCTCCTCATCAGAGGGGTAATCATCGTAAAAGGGTGCATCTGGGTCCATTTTGCTACACTGGGAGACAGGGATTTCTCTATTAGCTGAAATGATGGCATGTTTTTCCTTTAAGCTTTGTGTGAGAGCGTTGCTTTTTTCTTGGCATTTTACATGAGATACGGGGTCTCCTTCCCTGAACTTTTTGACTTGATTCATTAACAATCTCAGACCTGTTCCGCTTTCCTACAACTTGGTGAGGTTATCCTGATTAGTTCTTTGAAGACACCTATAATCTTTTTGTAATGTTGCCAGGTGTTCGTTGAGTTCCCTGTACTCAATGGCTTGTCTGAGTTGCTGACAGGACTGTTCATTGCGCCAACTAACACTCTGTTGTTCTCTGTGCTTGAGATCTCCCATTAACACAGCTGTTACTTTAGCATTATCAATTAAGGTGGAGATCTGTGCTACAGCATCCTGCATAGCCCCCCAGAGAAGCCATATAGCAGCAGTGACCTTACACTCTTTTTTAGGGGAATATAAAGAAACATACTTATCCCAAACCTCAAATATCTGTTCTTCAGTAATGGGGTTTGTAAAAAAAAAGCTGATCAGTCCAAGGGCATTTTCCCAAATCTTGAATGAAGTCCAGTAGTTTTGGAAGGACCTTTACCTTGCCCCACTCTTCCACAGGGGCCCCTCCAATACTCTTTTTCCTAAAACAAGGCATTTCCTGTGCTTGCCACATGTGTGTGGTGTGTCCCTAGGAGAGTACCCTGATTCCCTTCTATTAACAATACTAGTGTGTTTCCAGGGTGTGAGCAGCACTGTTGGCCAGACAATGCCGCTCACAGTCCGGGGGTACAATAAAAACAACACATAACATCTGCTTTGATTTTTCACGTGTACCTGTCCACAGACCTCACAGACCTCTCTTTTTATGGTAGCCGTATATCGAGAGCTGCGTGCCTCGTGACGATAAGAATCCTTCCGTGAAAAATGAACTGCAGATGCAGACTGTGTACTTGGAATGCCACTCACAAGTACTGGAGCATGTCTCTCACAACTTGCATCGCTGCATGTGCTTCGAAAAACGTCCATGATTTTAATTTGTTAGGAACATCACACAGAATTGTGGATATTGGAAAATACAAAACTCTCTGTGTTCTCTTAAATTAGCAAAGGTGTTGTTTTTTTAAACACACAAACAGCCATCTGACTAACAAACACTGGAGGAATACAGACATTTGTCCGAGTCAGGTGCATTTTCTCAAAAACAATAAGTGCTTGCCCAAATGTATTCCTGCCAGTCAAAGGTAAAACTCCTTTAAAAGAATTTTTAAAAAGAAAAAAATGGGAGGAATGTTTATTTGGACAAAATGGGTTCTACAAACGGTGCTGTGAGTGGA
This sequence comes from Sphenodon punctatus, assembly GCA_003113815.1. Classification (NCBI taxonomy): domain Eukaryota; kingdom Metazoa; phylum Chordata; class Lepidosauria; order Sphenodontia; family Sphenodontidae; genus Sphenodon; species Sphenodon punctatus. The sequence goes on from QEPC01010657.1 coordinate 6,924,347, forward strand.
TAGCAGGTATCTCAAATTACTGCAAAATGCAGCTGCACCGTTTGTTGCTGAAGGAGACCAGGACGCAGTAATGGGATTTTAATGGCTGCTGTCTTTATTGCCAATTCAAATTCAGCTGAGTGGGGCGATAATGTCTCCCCAATACAAATCTTGTTCCAGTTGAACTCAACCATAACAGCAAAGATAACCAGGAGGCTTCCTGAGGCACACTCAGGTCTCCAGTCGATTTTCAGACTAACCCAATGTCCCTCCCTTTCAACCTGATAGCGTTAGCTTCTGGGTGTGAGAGGTGCAAGTGTCCCCCAACTGGGGACCAAACATGTAAGAAGGAGATAAGGGGACCGAGGGCCACATTAGCCCTCAGGTGCACTGAGGACCACATCTCCTGGGACGTACCCCGGGTGCTGACCACACCGAGCCCTTTACCTTTCCCCATCTCTTAAGGAGATGTCTTCTCAACAACCTAATTCTAACTTGATTAACTTGAATGCTAACTGGACCCCCGCAGAGTGTGACAATATAACTTCAGTAAACCACTTGGGCAATGCCCAACTAAAACAAAATAGCTTTGACAACACACTGTGCTGTCAAGGGGCGAAAATGGGTGAGGGTGCAGGAGAGTCTACTGAATCCAAGTGACTGAAGTACCCCAGTGACCAAAATAACCAAAACAAAGTTCTTGAATAACCAGATATGTGAATATTATTTTCACAGTGAATTCTCATTGCGATATTCAGTGAGCAATCTAAAAATACAAATAACATTCACAAATAAGAAAATGCCTATTAATCAAATGTTCACCTTCAGTAGACTATTTCAATAATGCAGATTACATTTTAAAAGCTGGAATAGGGAATTTTTCCTCCAGTATTTTGGAAACAACACAGTGTGGGTATTTCCCCACTCCTCACACATTGTTTTGTGAATTCCTTGGCAAACCTGGGCTTTTGGAGAAGTTCAAGGTCTCTTGGTCAGATGTTAAGGGAACTTTTCCTCTCTGAGAACTGGATTGACTAGCTGGAACTATGACTGGGTTTCTGTATTTGTATTGGATCATGGATGAGAAGGAAGTTACAGTATGTACTGGCTCCTGAGCTAAGCGTTATGCTTTGTGGTTCAGAACTGAAGGACAAGCAAAGCAACTTGGAGATGTTTACAAAGTCCCCATTGACTCTGATTGAAGAGGGGAAAATGTTTACACACCACAGAGGATGTTTTACTGGGGTTGCTTCCTAAAAAACCTGCTCCAAGCTATGAATGATTATTCCTTGTATCTCTTATTCCCTGACTGTACCACTCTGAAGAGAAGAGATATTTGTCAACGCACCCCCAAAGAAGACGAGGATACCTCTGTGGGTTTTAACGGCCGTACTCTATATTAATTGTTTCCAGAGAAGGGGGGAAGGGGCACCCCTCCAGCCTCCCCCCTTTAAACCGGGGTCCTACCTAATAACTGTCCCTAACTGTTTTCCCCAACTGCAGGAGGTTCCCACCACCCACTACCGGGCGCCCTCTGGTGCCCTTCTTCCCCACATTCTCAGGTTAAGTCCAAGGGGAATCCTCCTGTGCCCTACCTTGTAAACTTCTTTAACTTACACCTTGCCCCAATCACCAGGTTTCCCTGGACCGGAGCAGGTTGTTCGTACCTACCACCCCCCCCCGCCCTTGGGGATGGAGGGGTGTTAAACAACAAGGGTGAGAACACCGTAACCCTCTGTTTGACACATGGTCCACCCAATGGGTTCGGCCGTTCGCCTCTCACCCTTGGGCTGGCCATGCAATGGGCCACACTGTGTGGCTATGCATGGGCTTGCCCATCTCTTAAGGAGATGTTCCTAAACATACTATGCTATCTAATTAACTTTATTCAACAATTTCTTTAACAATTGGCCTTAACTCAGCCCACCTCCACCAGAACCGCCAGCTTTGCTTGGCTGGTTCACCACCACACCACTAATGTGTTCAAGTATCTTGGCTAGCCGGTGTTTTAGGACTCCAAGGTAAATATTACAACCTGTATCAGATAGGTGGACACCATCCTTTCTAAACAACTCATCCTTGTCATGATTGATGCCTTAGTGACTGATAACCATACCACCCCTTCTCTGCAGCTATTACCTATTTCAGTGTTTGTCCGCTTTCTCGCCCGATTCACCCGCCCCAGGCATTGAGCATTGGCCCATACCCTCCTTTGTATCATGTCTGACCACACCACAGCATGCCCTTGAAATCTCTCCTGTACCACATATAGATCTGCCTTAACCCTCTTTGTCAGTCACAGCCCTGTTGCCCTAGGCAGGTTGTTCTCCCCTAGATGTATTACAAGCACAGTCAGTGCAGGGAATTCATCTTTCACCGCAGTCAGCATTGGGAGCAATTGATCCCAAAGCATTCCGTGCCTACCCATCCAAATTACCTCCACCTCTACCTCTACCCATCCAAATTACCTTCACTTAGGTCCAGCTGGGTACCCCACCTGCTGCGTGTGGCCATCTTTCCTGCCCAGTGCATGATGCTGTGGCTGACGATCCAGACCACTTTCCATCCCCACTGAGCTGACATGTCTGTAAAAGAAACCAGGGTTAGGCGATCGGGACTCACTCGACTCCATTAGCCCGTGTACTCTTGCCTTGGTGCTCCTGATATATGAGCGGTACATGCCTGATCTCCATCTCCCTGTATCTGTTCACCTGGAAGTCCCATGCTTGCCACTGCTGATTCTGCTCCTATCCTAAAGGAGTGTGCACTGTAACAGTCCGAGTCGAGGCCCGCAGCCCTCACGCACATGCTAAGGACTGCCCCAAATTGATAACGCGTCAATGGGAACCTGTCCTTGTGAACAAACAAGGGACCCAAACCCCTTGGCTGTGACGCTAGGTACTCCCTCATCCCACTCACAGGGCAAATTTGAGTCTGCTCAGTGGGGCAGAGCCTCACTACGCTCCCCTTCCCCCTCTGGTCAGTTTGTGACCTCCGGAGATGCAACATGAGCACACCAGCCTGCCACGCCACATCTTGTATTTGAAGGGCCCTACCCGACCTGTCGGCCCTTGAGTCAGGAACAAGATCACTGATCCTGAAAGCTCCAAACAGTACGACAAGGAAGACTGTCACAAACAAAACTATCTCGCTAATAGAATGTCAAACATGATACAACACCCGTACTATACTAATTAGCAGCTGGGGGTAATGGGGGCCCTGATGTCTTACTCTTGGGGGTGTTCCTGGTCCAGCTCTCCCTCAAGCAGCTCATGAAGAAGCTGTTATTGGGAGAGGGATGACCTGCCAGGCAGCTCGTGAAGGCAATGGCTGATATTTTACCGGCGATTGTCCCCGGTGCCAGACCTCTATGTCTGAGTTCCAGTGCAAACTCTGGGAGATGGGGAATCCTAATTCCCAACCTTTTTGTGACCTGAATTCTTGGAACTCGCTGAAAGCCTTTTCGTATGCCCGTCTGGTTCTGGACACGAGAGATCCCTGCACTGCCTGATATAGTTCTAGGATCCAAGGCTCCACATGTCCTGTGGGAATGGGTCGAGGTCATCCCTGGCCTCTGGGGCCAGCTGGCAAAAGCGATCTGTCTGAAATCAAGAAAGGGCGTCGGCTATGCCGTTGTTAATCCCGGGCATGTGTCTCGCTATGAACAAAATGTTTGCCCTCAGGCACTTAAGAACAAAAGCCCAGACCAGCCTCATAACCCTTTCCAATTTCAATGACAGCTTGTTGATAACGTGCACCACTGCCATGTTATCACACCAGAACAGGACCCTCCTGTTGGCAAACTCCACCTCCCACAGGGACACTGCCACCACTATGGGGAAGAATTCCAGGAATGTCAAATCATGGGTTAGCCCTTGTTCTTCCCAGATCGCCGGACATGGGGCCACGCACCATCTCCCTCTGAAGTAAACACCAAACCTATGGCCTCCCGCTGCGTCGGAGTGAATCTGGAGCTCGGCCTCCAATAGGAGTTTTTGCCGCCAGAAGCTAACTCTGTTATAGCCCTGGAGGAAGGCCTCCCAGGTCGCCAAATCCTCCCACATCTCCTTCGTCACCCTGATGTGGTGATGTGGGGGATGGTTGCTACCAATGCGGGCATACAGGCGGGACATGAATGCCCTCCCCAGTGCAATGACCCGGCAAACAAAGTTTAGACTGCCCATAAGGACTGGAGTTGCCTGACTGTCACCTTAGGGGCACCCATGACGGCTTTAATCGCTTCCCGGAGCCCTTGAATCTTATCCACAGGCAGTCTTGAGAGGGAAAGTACAGTATCCAGCTCTATGTCCAAATAGGTCAACCTGCTCGCGAGACCCTCAGTCTTCTCAGGTGCTAATGGAACTCCCAATTCCGCAGTGACCTCCTGAAATGTGTGCATAGCTAGCACACATTCCGTGTTCTCCACCCTTCCCGCGAAGAGGAAATCATCTAAATAATGTGTGATCCGCCCCGCCCGGCGGTGCGTAATCCATTGAAACACCATACTGAACTTCTCAAAGGCTGCACATGAGATGCAACATCCTATGGGCATTGCCTTGTCGAAGTAGAACTTCCCCTGGAACTGCATGCCCAACAGCTCGAAGTCCTCGGGGTGCACTGGCAGGAGAGGGAACGCAGACTTAATGTCACACTTTGCGAGGAGGGCACCTACTCCACAGGAGCGCACCATTTCGACTGCAGCATCAAATGATGCATACCTTACTGAGTACAGTTCCGGAGGTATCGCATCATTCACCGACTCCCCTTTTGGGTTGGACAAGTGAGATTCATGTAAATCTATCCTGGGGTCTTCTTTGGCACTATGCCCAGGGGTGATATCCTCAGTGTGGGCATGGGCAACACATCAAAGGGGCCCTGTATCCTCTCTTCCTTGACTTCCTTATTGATTTTTTGCTGAACAAGCTTTTCTCTTCCCGCCACTGATTTCAAATTTTTGGCATTTGGGTGATAACGGGGGCCCTCTATTGGAATCCTAAAACCATACCTGAATCCTTCTACTATGTAATTGGCCACCACCTGATCAGGGTACCTCCAGGTTGCTGCCATCAAGGCATCATGGCATACTGGGGTTGGCGCCCTTTCCCATTGTCGGAGTGGTGCCCCCTTGACTGGCTGGGATCTATTTGGGACTCATCCTTCCCCTGTTCCTGGCCCCGTACTGCCTAAACCTGTTACATCCAGAGGTGGCGTGGTTGCCTGCACATTGGGTGCACACATGCTTGAACTTACATTGGGCCCGAAAACACCTGCCCCTGTCATTGTAGTCCCAGCATGTTGGCCCAGTTGGGGGCTGCCTTGCTCACCTGCACTGTCCCCTATCTCCCTGTTGGGTGCTCCCCACCTGAGAGAGGACATGCCCACTGTTGGATCGCAGGGCATATCTGGAGCAGCTGATACACTCCAACCAGATATCATGGGCGTGCTTATCCCATTGCAGCCATGGGTTGCTGGCTGCCCTGCACCTAAATGATTCATCAGAGCGCAGCCAAGATCCAGGGCCTTTCGTGTCAAATGCTTGGCACACTATGACCGAGTATTTGAGCATCTCTAATCCCCATTCTGGGAATTTAATCAGCGTCACCCCCATGTAAATTGTATAAGCTGCTGTTCAATTGGACCAGGTGCGCTCTGCCTTTGGCCTCTTGAACCTCTCCTTGTCCTTCCTCTCCTCTTTGTCATTGGGGTCAGGAATAGGGTCACTGAAGAGGAGGGCAAATATATCTATATATTCACCACTCCAAATCTTCTCCTTCGTGACCTGTAGCAGGCGCTCCCCCAGCAGAGCTGACACATCTGCATGGCCTCCAGATAGGGGCCGGGGATCTTCCCTATGGTCGCAGCACTGACTGGTCCTGCTTGCACAGCACCGCTCTGCCCCCCATACCTGGGCTGCTGCATTATAACTCATGGCTGGGCAGTGCCTGAACCGCTCGTTTTGGCAGTGGGTGTACCGCCCCGACGGGGGACCACCCCACCCCCTGCACAGAGAATGGTGTCCCTGCACCCACTCACCATGTGCCCATGTCGCCCCAGGGCTGTCTATCACCTGACCCCTGGCTGGCCCTGCCCTGCCCCCCACTGTTCAGAATCCCCTTCACACCTGTAGTTCTCACCTTGCTCGCTGTCCCAGGGTTCTGGCTCACATTGGGGCCTTGAGTCACCAGAGGTGCTCACCACCCTTTGCTGGCATCGCTGGACTGTCCATCAGGGCCCGCATTCCTTCTAGGAGTGCCTCAATCTACGCTTGCTGGCTAGGTGAAAAGTCCTCCCTTCCTCTGCTGGTCCCTGGCTTATCGTCCCTGTAACAAGACGGCAGAACCAGGCACCACCCCTGTCCTTGATGGGGAGGCCCCTCCCCCCTGAGGGGGTGGTGCCCACATCCATTGCGTTCTGCGGCACCGCCCACCTGGGATCACCTTGTTGCTCACTATCACAGTCCTCATCTTGCCCTTGGGAGCCCTCCAACTCCTCGATACAGGCCTGGTACCCCAGCAGCTGCGCCTACATAATTTGCAGGACTGCCTCCTGCTGACACACCCCCTGTTGCTTTCCTTTGGCTGAACCTGCTTTCGGGGGTGCCATCGGTGCCTGCTTTGCGGGGACCTTCCGCGGGGTCTTGGTCTTTCAGGGGACCATGTGGCCTTTCTCCTCTGTCCAACCCCTGTACTTCCCCCTCCTTCTTATACCTGGGAAGGGGTGCTCTTCCCCTTCATTGGTACCCAGCACCAGCCACTCACCCCCTTCACCCTATGGCAAAGGCAGGCTCTTGAAATCCCAAGGGGGGGCCCTACAGTAGGGGGAGGGTTCCGTCCCCGCCCCTAAATAGGCCAGCCTGCTGCAATCACCTCCCTCCCAATCTTTTATGGAGGCCGGGCCGACACGGCACTGGCCTAAAAAAAGGGGAGGGTCTCCCTGCTGGGCCAACTGGCACAAGCCACTCACCCCCTTTGTTCCTGAAGGGAACCCCCCCAAAGGGCTGTTAACAAGGAGGGGGGGTTACAGACTCCGGCCTTGCTATGCTGGCCCAGGCCCCTTCCCACCCGCCTTTTTTCCTTCACGGGATGAGCCCTCCTGGCTCTGGAAGTCAAAGGGAGTCAAACCTCCCACCTCTCAGTCACACTGAGCTCCTTGGCGCCGTGGCGAGTCCTTCTCTCATCCCCCGACACCACTCTGAAAGCCAATTGGATGCTCCATGAGGCGTGCAGCTCAGTCTTGCTGCACGACCGGCCTGCGCGTCCTTCCCTGCTCTGCACCCATCCACAAGTGAGGTGCATGAGCAGGGAAGCCTAAAATGGTGCTCAGGAGTCCCCGCTCTCACGAGAGTCCCGAGCGCCCTCTCTTGGTTGCCAAGCAACCGTGTCAATCCCCCCCATCTGATTGCAGTCCGGCGGCCTCCCCATTTCCATCCTCGCCCCCTTCTCCCCCTGGGAGGGGGGGGCACCACCAAACCCCCACTGCCATAAGTGTGGAGGGGACTATTCAATCATATTTCAGTTAAATCTCATTGTTCCAAGCAGGGAAAGGAACCTATCTCTTATTACAACTGCCAGGCACATTGCTAGTGTAATAATAATAATAATAATAATAATAATAATAATAATAATAAATTAATGAATGTAATGGTCAGTAGAAGATAATCCAAACCCATAGACAATGCCATGCCAATCGGCCCTGAGTTTGGGGGTGCCATGCCATTCTGCTGTCCCATAAGGGGGTACACTCTTCTGTGTACAGCACATTGTGTCCTGTCATGGCCTCTTGAAGTGGACTCATCTCCAGTGTGGCAGGGACATGGCTAATCTACAAATGGAATAATCTGTCCCCAGGTAATCAAAGGCTGGTTACATTTCAGTCATAGACTGAACTGGGCTGAAATTTCTTTCTGAGTCAATAAATTATAAGTCGTGGAGACAAAGTAGTGTAGAGATATCTTTTATTGGATCTTTTATCCAATAAAAGATATCTCTACACTACTTTGTCTCCACGACCTATTTTGGGGACCAACACGGCAAACACCCTCTCTCTGCAATAAATTATAATAAATACTGACATTTGAAAAAAAATTAAATCTGAGATTTCTTTAATTGCCATATTTTGCTGGAAGAGAGCTAAATGAAAGGGTTTTTTCATAACAAAATTTGTAAGGATATTGAAATTCTGATTTGTAGTCAACCTGAACAACTTTTGGTATGATGTTCGAGCAACCAATTTATCACATTTTTGGGTTATTTTGTTCATTTTTGGTTTTGCTTGCTGCTGATTTTGCTCCGTTTCCAGTTTAATTTTTTTGTTTTTTCAGTCATTTCTACCAGTAACATTGAGAATGAAATGGAGCAAAATCTGGAACTTGTCAAATGACTGACCAAAATGAATGGACTGAACGAAATGAACTGAGGCTATTTAAGATGAAAATGGGTAACCGAATGAAGATCAGTCAGTTCAATAACTCGTTCACTTGTTTTGAGTTAGATCATTGGCATGAAAGAGGTTTGCTCATTTCAGCAGATACTCATTTCAGCTACAGTTGAAGTCTTTTTTTTTTTTTAGCCGCATTCATGAACGTCACTGTGTTTTCTCATTCACAGTTAAGTCTCACAAAATCATAGGGCTGGAAAGACCATGCATCTAAAGTTAAGGTGCTCAGAACTAGAGACCCATTTTGAAAATCTGGATCGCCTTTAAACATCTGGATCACCCTTTGTCTGATCCTTTAAAGTGCTGTGCAGTTCAGTGATTGCCACAGGAGTCAGTTAATTCACTGTATTGAAAAGCGCCAAGAACAGAGGAAATTGTAGGAAGGCAAAAAAAAAAAGCTAGAGATTTTGCTTAGCCTTAAAAGACAATTCAGCTGCAGTACACCTTGGTCTTAATAAGTAAAAATAGCTAGGCCCCTGAGCTATAAAATAGCAAAATAGGATCATGACACCATGTGGAGTCCAATGTAATCTGAGCTGCAGTATATCTTAGATTTAATAACTAAAAGTGGATACATGCCAAGACTGTGAAATAACAAAATAATGATAGTAAGCGTCAGTGACACTAGTGTGAAGTGAAAAGTCATGAGGCCAGAACAAAGACATAACTTCTTTTAGCGGGGAACTAATGATTGTGCCTTTCTACCAAGAAGTTGCTCATGTTACTACATTCTGCTGCTAACATACCTTGATACTCTCTGGTGACTGGAGGATTTAGAACTCTATGGGTTCAAATTATCTCTACAGCAACTTTGGTTTCTATATCATATGTTCTTCTTCTGTGTTTAAATTGGACGTTGGGTATTTTCAGATGTGATGGTACCATGGCTGGCCACGCTTTGACCCACATAGCCACCCATGGTCCCATCATGTATGAAACGGCCCGTCAGAAGTTTCCCCGGGCCGGACACAGGGTTTCCCTGGGCCGTAACAGTTTTAAACCTGGGCTGTTACTCAGGCCCATCGCCAAGGTGTAGCCTGGGCTAAGCACTGCCGCCACCCGGGGAACACATCTCTGGACTGGGGTAGAGTGGGCTGTCATATTTGATGGCCCATTCTGCCTGACCCTGGTCTGGGTCCAGCGCTGGTCTAGGCAGGTGCAGCGGCCTCATAGGCTACCGCGGCCACCTGTCAGGAAGATGGTTGGGCCGTGCTCAGCAGTGTGAGGGGTGGGGTATACAGACCCATGTCCACATGTTGCCCCACCCTCTCCCCTCCCAGAGCAACCAAAACATCTGTTTGGTGGCTAGGCCATATTCTGCCTGGGGTGAGGGCCCTCACCCTGGGCAGGATTAAAGCATGATGGCGTGCTGCGCCGTCACATGTGAAAATACCCATTTTCTACATTCAAGATCCTGAGTTTTTTGTTTGAATGCAAAATGCAATGGCATGACACTGTGGATTCTACACAATTCCCAATGCACAACAAAATTACAGTAGGTTGAAAAATTTCCAACCAAAAAGATGTTACAGAAATAAGCAATTTTATTATCTAAAATTTTCATGAAAAAAAATTGAATCTGAAAAACTTCTTCCATTTCTGAAAAATCAGCCTTTTTATCATTTACCATCTTGATTTTGTGATTCTTGTAATCCAAATCTGAAAATGTTCAGTTTTTATGCAACTCCCCCCAACCCCAATTTTTAGTCTATTTTGATAATAGAAAACTAAAATATTTTTTTTAATCAAATTTTAGTCCTTAAAAAAATTAAATATATCCTGTTTACAGAATCCAGAATGTACTCAAAATGAAGACATTTCAGATTTTTGCAACCCAAAATGTTTGTTACCATTCTTCAGTAACCTCTACATACGTGTAGATAATAAACTAATTTAACAAACAAAAAGAATATTAAAATAGTTTTAAAAGTCTTGCAATGGAAATATACTTTCAGAATTTTTGTAATTCCCAAACTTGGACAGTTCCTAAGCAAAATGTTTTCACTGGGCATTGGTAATTTCAGACGTTACGAAATCGCCTTTCACCACAGAGGATCACAGTGGATCCTCTGTGGTGGCGGTGAGTCCGTGAACATTTCTTTGACCTCCGCCAGATGTTCATCACAGTGAATCTCTGGCCCAACCACCTCTCTTTCTGCCACAGGAAGGGGCTGGTGTCAGTTTCAGCTGGGATCCAGGAAAATCTGTTACCCCTGCGCCAGCTGGAAAATGGCTCTTGCAACAGTCCTTCAGGGAGGAGATGAAGAGAGGCAAGTCCTCCTGGCTCCCAGCACCCTGTATGCAGCAGCAAATGGCGAGCTGGAGAACCCACCGGTAAGGGAGCTGGCGGGGCAAACAGTAGCGCAGGGGTAAGGGATTTCCCTGGATCCCCAGTGAAACTGACATCACCCCCTCCCTGGGCAGAGGTAGAGGGGGTGGGGCCAGGGATTCCCTCCTCATGCTTCTGGCCCGGGTGAGAGGATTCAAAGACGGTGAGCCTCGTGGCAGTATCTCAGGCGTGCACCAGAGGCCATGTGCCAAGAGACCACTACTAAAGGGCCCTTTGGTGAGGTCCCTCAGCAGGGACCGGTTGGTTGGGAGGGAAGGTATTTTATGGTACGATGGGAGGGGGGGAGAGTGTTGTTGGATTTTGAGTGTTATATCAGTGGTATATTAGCAGTGGAGTCTAGTTGGGGTGGTTATTTTATTCGTGTGTGTGTGTGTGTGTGGGTTGAAGGGTTTGGTATTTTTCTTTTTGGAAGGTTTTTGGGATGTCCTGTTCCCCCAGTGAGAGTGGGGGTGGGAGGGACTGATTTAGGGAGGGGGGTGTCTTTCCCCTTAGTGAGAGGGGGTTCTGACATCTATGGGTGTTTTTATTTACACCCTAGTGAGAGGGGAGTCCATGGGGGTTTAGGGGACTTGGGGGGTCATGGGATAGCCACCGGGATGTGGAGGTTGGGGGTGGGTGGGCCTGGGGGGAAGTCCGCAGCCATAGGGGCTGTGCTAGGCCAGGGGAATTATGGTCCTTCCAAGAGGCTGGTTAGATCTGTGAGGCAGGACAGGTGCTTGGTCCCTCTCACTGGCCCCTGGGCAGGAGGTGAGGTGGTCATTGATCGACATTGGATTAGAGACAGTAGGAATAGAGCATGAGGTGATGGAGGTGCCGTCTGGTCCATCATTCTGGGATGGGTTTCAGGAAGTGACGCCAGCCGATGCTGTGGAGATCCTGGGGTCAGTGAGAGCCACTAGTTGTGAATTAGATCCTTGCCTGTCCTGGTTGGTGAAAGCCTCCAGGGAGATACTGGGGTCGGTGCTGGCGGGGATTATCTACGCGTCCCTTCGGCAGGGGAGTTTGCCCCCCCCGGTCTCAAGGAGGCGGTGGGGCGTCCCCTGTTGAAGAAGCCATCTTTGGATGTGGACGCACTTGCCAGTTACCGACCCATCTCTAACCTTCCCTTTTTAAGGAAGGTTATTGAATGGGCAGTGGCCCTGCAGCTCCAGGCTCATCTGGACAGCTTTGGTTTTCTCGACCCCTTTCAATCAGGGTTTTGGCCCGTCCATGGTACGGAGACAGTGGTAGATGATCTCTGCCAGGAGATGGATGCAGGACGTTCAACATTACTGGTCTTGTTAGATCTTTCGGCCGCGTTTGATACAGTGGACCATGGGCTTCTGTTGAGATGGTTGCGTGACCTGGGGGGGTCTGGATGGGACCACCCTTGGTTGGTTCCAGTCAATCCTCTTGGGGAGGACCCAGTGGGTTGTCTTGGGAGCAGAAAAATCAACTCCTGGGCCCTGGACTGTGGTGTTCTGCAAGGTTCAACCTTGTCTCCTTTATTGTTACATAATGTATATATGCAGCCCTTGGGGGAGATCGTGAGAGGGTTTGGTGTGCGTTGCCACCAATATGCTGATGATACCCAGCTTTACCTCTCCTTTTCAGCTGACCCAGGCCCTGCCGTCTCCGTGATATCTCAGTGTTTGGAGGCCGTGGCAAGTTGGCTATGGCAGAGCAGACTGAGGCTTAATCTTGATAAGATGGAGGTGATGGTGGTGAGCCGGGAGGTGGAGGTGGTGCCCCCTCTTGTGGAGGGGGCGCGGTCCTCCGTGGCTCAGCAGGTTCGGAGTCTGGGGGTATTATTGGATGCGGGTCTCCATCTAGATCAGCAGGTGGATGTGGTGATGAAGGTGGCTTTCCACCAGCTGTATCTGGTGCAGAGGCTGTGCCTGTATATCTGCAGACCCGACCTAGCCACTTTGATCCATGCCTTCATCACCTCGAGGTTGGACTACTGTAACGCACTCTACGTGGGGCTTCCCTTGACGCTGGCCCAGAGATTGCAGCTAGTGTAGAATGCCATGGCCCATCTCCCAACAGCGATGGGCCGACGAGAGCACATAATGCCGGTGCTCCGTGTGCTGCACTGGCTGCCTGTAATGTGCCGAGCCAGGTTCAAGGGGTTGACGTTGATGTATAAGGCCCTGTATGGTCTTGGACCTGGATACCTCAGGGACCACCTGACCCTCCGTGACTCAGGACGGACTCTCTGGTCCACCGGGGGCACCTTCTTGGAGGTTCCCCATGTAAAGTGGGGGGCTACAATGGAGAGGGAGTTCTCGGTGGCTGGGCCCCAGCTGTGAAACTCCCTCCTAGAGGAAGCACGACTGGCTCCGAGTCTGCTTGCCTTCCGTCGGGCCTGCAAGACATGGCTGTTCTCCCAGGCCTTTGGAGGCGGGGAGGGGAGAGTGGGCTAAATTTTTGTATGGGGGTATTTTAAAATTGTTTTAAATATCTGTGTAGATTTTTATATTTTTTATATTGTGATAAATTGTTTATTTTATGTTGGAAGCTGCCCCGAGATGCCGTAGGCATAGAGGGCAGCATATAAATGGAATAAAATAAATAAATAAATAAATAAATAAATTGATCGGAGGGCCCCCGGCCTGGGTCTGATGCTGTTCAATGTGAGGTTGTTTATTTAATAAGGCAACAATGGTCCAGAAATTAATTCTGGACTAGGTGGCCGACCTCGCATGTATTACAGAGACCTGACTGGACACTGAGTCAGGGCCTGTTCTGGCTGACCTTGTTCCAGCTGGGTACTCTGTACAGCATCATCCTCATCCGGAGGAACGGGGAGGTGGTGTAGCCATTATTTTTAAGGAGATGTGGACTGTGAGGAGGTATCCTGGGCAAACTATAGTGGGTGTAGAGAGCCTCCATCTTGTGATTGATTTGTCCGGAGACAGACTGGGGTGCTGCTCCAATACCGTGCACCTACCTGTACAGCAGCATCCCTGAACACTCTAGCTGAACTGGTGTCTGAGGTGAACTGGTTGTTTGGGGATATATCAGCAGTGCCCTTGTCATGGATGGATCATTACCTCTTTCAGGCCAGTCTCCTGGTACACATATGCCCCCGGAAGGGTGAGGAACCAGTTTGGTTGGTTCTCCCCTGGAGACTTATGGAACTGGAGAGGTTCCGGGATGCTCTTGGGGAGTTACCCTCTGATCCTGATGACCGCTTGCTTGATGACGTCATCTCTCTCTGGAACACCTTACTGATGGAGGCCATCAACCGAACGGCTCCTAGGTGTCCGCTCCCTGAACGCCGACAACAACGGTCCCCCTGGCTTATGGAGGACCTGTGGCAGTTGAGGCGAGAAGGGTGGCGGTTGGAGCGATGGTGGTGGTGTTTTTATGCCAAAGCTGACCAATTGCAGCATAGAGTTAGTTTACAAACCTATGCTGTGGCTGTGCGGGCACCAAATAAGAGGTTCTTTGCTCCTCCCATAGCGTTTGCAAAGTCACGTCCAGCTGAGCACTTCTGGGTAGTGAGGGGTCTGGTTAGTCTGGTTTCTAGGGATGTGTGAATGCGGTTCAGATATTCGGTGTTTGGTCCGAACTTGGCATGTTCGGTTGACTGAACTGAATGTCCGAACTGAACATTCAAAAGACCGAACAGTTCAGTCGAGTTCAGCGATGTTCGGTTGGGAAAAATGTGGTAAACAAGTCCAGGGAGGAGGAGGGGGGGCGCCTGAGGAGCAGACTTCCTGGCGCTGGGGGTGAAGAGTCTTGGAATAGCAGCCTGCCTGTCCAATCACAAGTCCTCTTTTCCTCAGACCACTGGCTTTGCAGGCTGCGATTGGCCATGGGCTAGGCTGCATGGAGCCAATGGGGCTTGTGCTAAGGCGGGTGCAGTAAGTAACAAAAGTCATTGCCCTCCCCCCCTTCCAATTCCTTCTGAGTTAGCCACTGATCCTGTCAGCAGGCATTTTCAGAAGTCTCCCTCTCCCAGCACTTTGTGTTTTTCACAATCCATTGCCATCCTCCTCCTATTTCACCCATTTCCACACATTTACCTCATAGTTTCATTTATTTAGATTAGATTAGATAGATTTAGGTGTTGTTTTTATTTTTTAACCCTCCCTGTGTTCTTTCTCCCTACCCTCCATTGAATCCTTCCCTTCTCCCTGTATATATTCAATCCTTGATTCCCTTTCCCTGTTTTTGGATTTATTTAGAGTAGGAGATTACACTGATTTAGGTTTCATTTCAGTTGTGTACCCCTTCCTGTGTTGTTTGTTGTGAACTGTCTGTGTCCCCCCTTCCATCCCTGTGTGTGTGTAGATAGATAGATAGATAGATGTAGGAGTTAGCTTAGCTATAGAGGATAGGTAGAGATAGTGTGCAGTGATTCAATTTTAATATTTTATCGTGTGTTTGTAGGACTAGGCCTTTATAGATATATATTTTTATTTATTTTTTATTATTATTACTTAGCCATAGGCCATCATAATCAAATAATACCCTGTCAGATTACAGCATAATAAATCAAACAAAGAAAAAACAATGCAAACACAATATAAAATACATTACAAAAGGTAGCTTCCAAATTTTTGCTACCAAAACATCAGATTACTAGAATTATGAAAGTTGCTGGGTTTTTTTATACTCGAATACTCAGAATAAAAATCTAGCAATGCTAATAGAGATATCCGGTCTCTATCTCCAAGGAGATGTAATTCCTTCTGCTTGTCAGTCTGATCTGCTCTACGCAGGTGAGGGGCAATATACTACTGCCTCCAAGAATCATATACTGGAGATTAGCATTGGGACCCCGGGGTAAATACCGGATACCGGATTTACCGGTTTCCGGTTCTCAAAGAACCGGATTCCCGGATTAAATCCGGTATACCGGTACCGGTTTTATTTCATTGAGTTCAATGGGGCACTGTGTCCCCATTGAAATCAATGAAATAAATA
>QEPC01010657.1:6941706-6984862 GCA_003113815.1 Sphenodon punctatus
TGGTGCTGGGGGGGTGGGCTCTTTTTTAAAACAAAAATCCAGGCTGGGCAGGGTGGGTGGGGGGTGTCCCCCCTTCCACCCATGCAGCCTGGACTCGGTGAGGTTTGTTTTGTTTTTTTACTTTTTGGTGGGGCTTTCATTGCTTACATTGCAGCCATTCATTTAAATGGCTGCAATCTAAAAAAAATCCGGTACCCGGAATCCGGTAACCAGACCGGATTACCGGATTCACCGGTTTTCCCGCCCCTACGGAGATACCAAGAGATCAGCCAAAACCCTTGTTCATGCCATGGTCATCTCTCACCTTGACTACTGCAACCTCCTCCTTACTGGCCTCACCCACTCTCACCTGTCCCCCCTTATCTCCATCCAAAACTCTGCTGCTAGGGTCATCCACTCAGCCCGTCACTTCGACCACGTACAGCCTCTCCTCTCCTCACTTCACTGGCTCCCCCTTCCCGAACACATCCTTCACAAACTCCTTGTGTTCACTTACAAATCCGTTCACAACCTGGCTCCCCCTTACCTCTCTGCCCTAGTCTCCTTACACACTCCTGCATGCACTCTCCGCTCCTCCTCTGCCCCCTCCCTCGCTTTCCCTCATCTCCCCTGCTCCCCTAACTGCCTTCTCCCTTGCTGCCCCCATGCCTGGAACTCCCTCCCTGCCCACATCCGCCTTGCCCCCTCTCTCCGCACCTTCAAATTCCTCCTCAAATTCCACCTCTTCCTCGCCACCCTTCCCGATGCCTGTTAGAACTTTCCTTTCAATATTTACTGTTTGCCCTCCCCACAGTCTCCTGCCTAACCGCAAACAAGCCAAGCACGTGCACCTGAGACTTCACATCCGCTTGAATGTTATTTATCCCTTGTCTCTCCCTATGTCCCCTCTCCATAGGCAGGGACCGCATCTATCATATTGTTATGTAAAGTGCCAGGTACACAGCTGGCGCTATACAAATGCTTAATAATAATATGGGCCAGGTTTTCAACCAGTGCCTTTCCCATTGTACCTCTGCAACCTTGCTTGCAAACCCTCTCAACATACAGGATTCTCTTCCACCTTTCCTGAGGAGAAAACACCAAATCTGGCCAGGGTGAAAGCCACTCTGATCCTAGTCATTTGTGCATTGGCCAAATATGAGGCTCCTTTAAGTGGAATTACAAATTCCAGGAATAGCTGCAAGACCCTTTGGGCAGAAACTAATTCGCACATTTTCTGAATGTCCAGGTCTCTTGAACGAGTTTTAATTTCAGTCCAGGCTCTACTAAAGGGCCTTGCCAGGATATAGACCCTCGAAAACCCCATTGATTGAAGAAATTCCTCCACTTTAACTAGCCATTTGCCCTTGGCTACATGGACAATTTGTTGGGCTATTGAGCCTGATTCAATTAAATGCAGCTTTAGTCAAAATTTCAGGGCAGCTAATTTAGCCATTTCAGTATTCCCTATCACAGGGATGGGTCACCGTGAGCACATTCCACCAGTGCTCCGGTCTTTGTACTGACTGCCTATAGTCTTCCGGGCCCAATTCAAGGTGTTGGTTTTGACCTATAAAGCCCTATATGGCCTGGGCCCTGCCTATCTGTGGGATCGCCGCCCCACCCTACCCGGGTCCTGGATTGGCCCCTGCGGTCAGCTGGGAGCACCCTCCTCTGGGTTTCCCGAGTATCTCGGGTGACAATGATGAGGAGGGTGTTCTTGATGGCTGCACTGAGGTTATGGAACTCCCTCCCGATGGAGGTCCGTCTGGCCCCAAACCTTTCCTCTTTCTGCAGGCAATGTAGGACCTGGCTGTTCCTCCAGGCTTTTGGCAAGGGAGACGGGTGGGGGGTTGGGAAGGGGGGAGGAAGGGTGCGTTGTTGTTGTTTTTATCTCTGCCATAGGGGTATTTTTATCTTTTTTTAAAATTTGACATATATTTTTGATTTTTGTTAATGTTATTGTTCACTTTCATGTTTTTAATATGTTGAATTGTTAAGGCTTTGGCCAGAATAAAACTGTTGACTGACTGACTATGTTGTAAGCTTTCCTGAGGTGCAGTAGCAGGAGTGGGTGGTCTATAAATTTAAATGAAGAAACAAAATATAATTATCACAAAGAATTGTTTCTGTGAATATGAAATATTTTATTTGTTTCCGCTCTGGTCTGGATAAACATCTGTCGGAGGGGGTGGGGATTAGGTATGGAAAATCCTACAACTGTGTAGGAGACTGGATTAAATAACCCTTAAGGTCCCTTCCAAATTTAGGGTTCTAATAGGGTATTGTCCCCCAACACTATTAAGAAGAAAAATCTTGAAAAATAAATAAATGTAAAATTGCCCAATTACAATAAAAAACTAAAGCACTAAATACAAAACAAATAAATCCAACCATGTTTCTTTACCTTTCTAGTCCTGGGAAGATTAATCAGAAAGACTGGTTGTGCCATACTATCGTTTTCCCAAGGTAATCAAGTGGGATACCATGAGGATAACGTGGGGTGGGGGGGAGGTCGATGGGAAGAAACACATGAAGAACATCTGGCACACACCGGAGTGAGCTACCTGTATGTTGTAACATCCACTCTGGTTCCAGTTTCATCTACTTGCCAACTCCCTTCTGATGGAAATACTTTAGGCCTGAAAGTAAAAAAGCAATGGAGGAAATATCTCGGCTATGAAATGTCAAGTTACTTTCCAAAAGGCTTCCACTCTCTGACCACATCAAGAAGGGCGTCTGAAAAGGCCGTTAGGATTTCAGCTGCTTGGGAATGCAATGTTGAAGGAATGCTCCGGGCTCCTCTTTAGTTACCTCCTGCAATCCTGCAACCCTTGCTTTTCAGCTTGCAGGATCTATTTATTTTACTATTTGTACATGAAATAAGCCACAATACAAAGCTATTTGGAGAAAGTGATTGTTGGAATCTGGGATTTTTATTTTTAGTTTTTAGTTTAGCTTACCCTGCTGTTGATAATTTGAGGCTGGCATGCGACCTGGGGCAAAGGGTGGGGTCAAATATCAAAATAGGATTTTGAAATGTATTAAGAATATAAAAGCATAGCAGCTGCCATATTAGGTCAGACTATGTTCTATCTGGCCCAATATTTTGTCTCTAATATTGGCCAGCACTGGTTGCCTCAGGGCTCGAGCACAAAAAAGGGGAGTTAGGGTTTGGGAGGGAGGGTGTGTTTACTTGTTTTAAAAGTTGTAGATTTATTTGTAAATGTTTTATTGTTGAGTGTGTGTGTGTGTGTGTGTGTGTGTGTGTGTGTGCGCATGTTGTTTGCCGCCCTGAACTGCCTTTGGGCAGGAGGGGAGGGATATAAGTTTTGAATAAATAAATAAATAAAAAATATATGAAGTAATCCATTCCTTGTTCATCGCTCCCAGCTTCTGTTAGAAAAAGGTTAACTCCACTGACCATCTTAGCTAATATACATTGTTAGCCCTCTCTCTTCAGGTGTTAACACATGGGAAGGAGAGGCAGCCAGAACCCGTGTTCGAACCATGGACTCCCCATGCCACTGCCACCCTTGTGGGCAGCACAGGGAGCCCTTCAAATGGGCAGCCCCCTGCCTTCTGTTCATGAGCTTGCACCAGCCACCACAAATGGTGCTAGCCTGATCCCCTCTCCAGGGGCCACCTAACAGCTGGTGGGCAGCCGCTCCAGCGATCTCGCTGTCCCTGGGCGGCACGGGGACCACAAGATCATGGTAGCCCCCCCGCCTCTCCAGCTGTCAGGCAGTACCTGGGGATGGCATGATCGCTTGCACTCCTCTCCCCCACTCTGCTGGCTGTCAGCTGAGAGGGGTGTGCTTCCGTTGGCTTCGATGGAAAGTGGGGGTCATGCCCACTGCACTCTTTTCCAGGCCCCTTTGGGATCCTGAGATCCACTCAGTTCCTTTCCTGAATGGTGTGGGGATCGCAGGGTCCATGCAGCTGTTCCAGAGGGGTCTTGTGCTGGCTTTGATCCCTGCACCTCTCCTTTCCCACCAGGAAAGGAAAGCAGCAGGCATGGAAAGGGGGGGGGGGGAGACTTCCCTGGCTGTGAGCCCCCCCCCTTTCCAGTGGAGTCACTGCTAGTGCACCCCTCTTGCCTGACAGCCAGCTAGGAGAGGGGAGGACAGATCAGACTCTTTTCCTGAGAGCCTCTTGTGGATTTCTGCACTCCCCTCTGCCAGATGAGAGGGGTGCACAAGCCATGCCTCTGGTACTGACAGACCTGGTGCTAACAAAGAAAGACCTGGCCCTGTGGGTGCCTGTTGCCCTGGGTTGGGCCAGGTTGTTCTGCAGAACGTGATCCGCAGTTCCTGTCTTAACACAGTGCAGAACTGACCTGTGCCAGCCCTGGGGCCAACATCTGGTGGCCACACTTCAGATAAGCAGGTGGCTCTGGTGCAAATCTGTGCGAATGTGGGGTAAAATCTTGTCTGTTAACATTACACCCCTCCATGACATTTTCTTATCCTTTTTGAATCCAGTTATACTACCAGCCTTTACACCATCCTATGTCAATGAGTTCCCCAAGTCTATTTTGGGTTGCATTAAAAAAGCGCTCCCTTTGGTTTTCAGTCCCTTCGAGATGAAAGATTAATTTCATCCCCTTGTGGAGGGCTAGCCTAGATTTATTCATTGCTTAGCACCTCAGAATAGGGCTTAAATGGGATTTCAAGCCATGGAAGAAGCCTTTAAAGAACTTAGTCCTTTGTCACAGGCAAATTTCAGCCGGGTATCCCCAGTTCTTGTGAATCTCTAGATACTCTGGCCAGGATTTGGAAAAGTGACACTGGATTTTGGGTTCTTGTGTAGAAGAATGTTAAAGAAACTGCTGTTGTCTCCATCATGACCACTGCTGCCGTCGTCAGTGGTGGGTCCGGATATCATCAACTGTGGTGGTGAGTGCCGGTAGCAGCAGCAGCAGCAGCAGCAGCAGACCCATGTTGTCAGGCTTTTGTCACTGGGGCCCCTAGGCAGCCCAAGGCCTCTGGCAACTGGCCAGTTTGCCCTGCCCTTCATCAGATGATCCCCAATTTCTGATTATTACATCTCTTTTTAGGCCTATTGAATTGTGTCAAAAACTGAGGCTCTGCTATTTTTAAAAATCTTGGCATCTTGGTGTTGACTTGTCAGACTGATGACGGAGTTGTAAAGAAATGAGAGGTTGTCCCACTTTTGCCCCCATTAAACCTGGATTCACCTGCTCGTCTGTCAGGTGGCTGCTAAACATTCATGGCCCCAGGGCCACTACTCATGGCATCATCCCAGGGAAGGCTGATGACGCCATGTGGGCGAATCCTGGGAAAGGCAAAGCTACGTGCTGCCCCATGGCTGTGTTGGGAGCCGGGTATGGGACACTTATGTGACCACACACACACACACCCCGGTTGGGTGTGAGGCTGCTTCCACTTGCATTGAGTGTCACAGTGTTGCGGTCAACAGCCCAGGGTGTCTGAGGAGCGACAACCACTCTGGTGAGGGAAAGAGAAGGGAGTGTGGGTGTACTGCCACAGGGAGGAATGCCTGCCCATTAGTTATGGTCCTGAATGAAGCCTGTGTGGGGGGCCCATGGAATGACCACGGGCTCTGGGGGCCTCCCCTCTTGTGTGTTAACACCCTGTCTCTTATTATTATTATTATTATAAACATTTATATAGCGCCAGTCGTGTGGCCTGGTGCTGTACAGAACATAGAATTAGACGTGGTCCCTGCCTGTGGCTTACAATCTAAAAGACAAAAATGGGGGGGAGACAGGGAGAGGGGACAGTGGGAGAGACAGGGGAGAAGACAAACAAACATTCAAGCAGATGCGAGGTCTCAGGTGCGTATGCTTGGCTTGGTTTACAGAGAGGTTGGTGGCAGCAGTCAGCAGAGGAGGGCCGACAGTAAGAGTAAGGGGAAAGACTAGCAGGCATTGGGAAAGGCAGCAAGGAAAAGGTGGGTTTTGAGTAGGGATTTGAAGGAGCGGAGGGAGGAGGCAAGGCAGATGAGTTCAGACCCATTCATTTAGCAATGACAAATATTTCTGGACTCAGCAAAACTTTTAAAAGTTTTTTAAAGGGGGATGGAGAGAAAAAAAAGAAGTACAAGTTTAGTTGTATTTTTAGACTTTTAAAAAATGGTTAGCTTGTGTTTTCTTTTTCCAAGGGAAATTAACCAGATTGGTTTACATCCTGTGGTATGAATAAATAAACAACTGCAGACCGATTTCAGATTTGCAGCTGCTTTGGTTGATGGGATCTTTACTTAGAGAACATTGCCTTGATTTGAGCCTCCAAAACTCCAATCTTCTTTGTTTCTCTTTGCTTCCATGGTCTCATGCTCATTGATGAAAAAAAGAGGGATGGGGGTGGGGGGCAGGCAGCGGAGACCTGTTCTTTCTGAATTTGTGGTTCGGAGTTTAATTTCAGTCCCTTGTGGCTACCATGGGGGGGAGGGTCATGAAGCATTGGTATTAAAGAAAGAGACTGGTCCCTGCACCATTTTGTTTCTCCCTGACAGAATTTCCTCAGAGCTGGGTGGATGGACAGAACTTGTATTTAAGGGAGTCTCTCTCAACAAGAACAACTGGAATGCTTCATGCTGGATTCTGCCCTTTGGTATTGTCATGAAACTTTTGACGTTGATGGGATCTTTACTTAGAGAACATTGCCTTGAATTATCCGAGTTGTCTGTCAGATGACCGATTGGTACCCAAGTACTGGGTCAGGAACTGATTAGATGAAAATACAGGTATTACCGTTACTGAGATAGCAATTTACCATTTTATCAATTAGAGTTTGGGTTGGGGCCTTACAGGGAAGGGAACCGTCTTCTTCCTCCTGTAGGGAGAAAAGATGAAAGTCTAGTTGCTGGAAGGTTTCTGTTCCCTACAGTATCACTTTGCTCATCCCTTGTTCCATGCGGTGTGTTGTGTTTCAGTATTTAGGACATGTGTATGCTCTGGCTTGAAAGTGTGTCAATCATCTACTTTTATGAAAGAGCACATGCACAAGGCCAGAGATAAATTCAGGAAGACGAGTTACCTTCAGCTGACAGGTAGTAGACTTTGGGAGGATAGGTTTTAATTTCCCAGACCCAAAAGTGGGGTTACAGTGCAGCCTTGAGCCAGACATTTTATTCACTTTAAAAGTAGGCTCAGAAGCACAGAAGAGATTAAAATGCTGACACCCACAGCTGTGGGTGCTAATGACAGAATGTCCATACACACGCAAAGGAGGGAAAGAGAAGAATTCTCCTGACAGTCAGAGTGTAAAAGGCTGAGAGAGTGTCAGTGGGGGGAAGGGGAAAGGGGTTACAACCCTCATCCACACACACACCCTTTCGCATGTACCCAAGCTCTGACCAGGCGAACCCTGGAATAATTGCCCATCAGGATAGTACTAGGTGGGCCCTTGAAGCCTCAAAGAGACTAGGCCCTTATCATCATTGGGCGCAGAGTGAGGAGGAAGGCCGAAGCCCGTGGGAATCCCTATCCACACACTCTCACTCAAGTTCATGCAGGAGGGTAGGTAAAGGACAATCGTGCAACGTGGTGTGGAAAAAGGGGGTAGGAGCCAAGGGTTGCACAAGGGGGGGGGGTAGGAGATACACACGCTCAGACGGGGAAGGGGGAAGTTCCCTGGGAAGGGGAGTGAAGGTTTCCCACACACTCACCCACACCCACTTTCACGCTACCTGTACACACCCCAGGGAAAGGAAAATAACCAGGAACCAATTATACAAACGCACTCCTAGGTAAATACAACACAAACACAAGGCAGGGAGGAATACAAAGGAACACAAACACAAGGCAGTCAATAATCAAGCAAAGCAGCAATTAGATCTTGAGCAGCCAGCTTCTCTCTCTGATTACCGGCACTGTCTTCACGCAGCGCCAACTTCTTATTCCTAAGGACCTGCCCCCTGATGTGCCTGGAGCCATGCAGAATGGCGCAACGGTCCAGGCTCAGATCCTCCGCTCCGTGCTGCACCTGGAAGTGTGTGGCAAGTCTCCGCTAGGGGGATCGGCTGCTGGGGCAACCGAAGATGCCGGCAGCTCGGGTGGGCCTGTGACAGGTGGCGCAGGGGTGACCGGGGTGATCCCAGGTAGGGGAACCCCAAGACATGCTGGAGCCTCCCCCCTTACAGTACCCCCCCATCGAACCTCCCGGCCAAGGCCCCAGGAAGGGTGTGGGCGGTTCAGATGATGAGGATGAAAGAGCTGCACCAAGCGGGGGGCCGAAACCTGTGAGGCTGGTTCCCAGAACCAGTCTTCAGGACCGTACCCCACCCAGTCAAGCAGATACTGGAGTCTACCCCTATGAAACCTGGAATCGAGGATTGCTCTTATTTTGTATTCGGGGGCCATAGTGACAGGAGCCCGTGTGTCTACACTGGGAGGCGCAGGAGGCATCCCCTCAGCCTTCTTAAGGAGGGAAACATGAAATGTGGGGTGTATTTTCATCGTGGTGGGCAGCTGGAGGGTATAGGTGACCTTGTTAACCTTGCGTAGGATGGGGAATTGACTGATATAATGGTGGTCCAGTTTTCTGGACGGTCGAGGGGATGGGTAATGTCTTTGGTCTAACCATACGAGGTCACCAGGCAGGAACGATGGAGTGGGTTGGCGATGCCGGTCGGCATAGAATTTGTACTGTTGCCGAGCTTGAGAGAGGGTTTGCACAGCCAGGGATTGGACTTCCTGGATTCGTCGTGCTAGGGCACCAGCAGCAGGGATGGAAGTAATTTGTATATTCACAGTTCCCAAGGGTGGATGAAACCCATAATTCACAAAAAAGGGGAATTGCCTATGGATGTGTTGGGGGCGTTATTATATGCAAATTCTGCTCGTGGCAACCAATCGTACCAGTCGTCTTGAAGGTAACTAATATAGTTCCGCAAGTATTGCTCTAAGTTTTGATTGATGAGTTCAACCTGCCCGTTGGCCTGGGGATGGTAGGCGGTTGTAGGACTCAGAGTGACATGCAAGGCCTTGAAGAGAGCCTTCCAAAATTGGGATATAAATTGAGTTCCCCTATCACTTTGTATCTCTTGAGGCCACCCATGCAGCTTGACAACATGACAAATGAAGAGTTGAGCTGTTTGCTGGGCGGTGGTTAATTGTTTACAGGCAATAAAGTGTCCCATCTTCGTGAAATCGTCTATTGCCACCAAAATGGTGGTATATCCCCTTGAGGAAGGGAGTTCAATGATAAAGTCAAGACCTACACGCTGCCAAGGGTCTTGTGGAATAGTTTGAAGCTGCAGAAGTCCCACGGGGCCATACGAGGGTTCTTGTTTTGTGCATAAGTAGGGCATGACCGGACATAGTGCTGGACGTCTTCGCGGAGCGTTGGCCACCAGAAGGTGCGTGTAATCAACTTGTAAGTGCGATCTATTCCTGGGTGACCTGCTAGGGGAGAATCGTGATGCGACCATAAGATATCGGACTGGCAGGATGGGGGAAACTATAATGCGTCCATCCTTGCAATGTAATCCTTACGGGGTTCTGATGACAGTATCTTCTACGGTGTCGAGTTCTTTAGTTGAAGCCTGTTGAAGCTGTTCAAGAGTAAGGATAGTACCAGCAAAAACTAGTGCTTCCAGGATAGGCCCCTGTGTGCGTGCACAACCATCTTGATCCTCATAGTACCTGGAGAGAGTGTCGGCTAAGACATTTAATTTCCCAGGGCGGTATTGTAAGGTAAAGAAGAATCGAGCAAAGAACAGAGCCCATCAGGCGTGGCGGGCATCGTGGATTTGAGCCGTTTGTAGATACGTGAGGCTTTTATGGTCAGCGATGACCATCATGGGGTGAAGGGCTTCCTCAAGATAGTGACGCCATGTCTCAAAGGCGGCCTTAATTGTGAGAAGTTTGCGGTCGAAGATCGCATAGTTGCATTCCGCCAGCGTAAGTTGTTTCAAGTAGTATGCGCATGGGTGACGACATTGAGAATCAGGAGAATGTTGAAGCAGGACAGCCCCGATAGCTCCACTGGAGACATTGGCTTCCATGAAAAAAGGTTTGCTACAGTCAGGGTGTTGAAGTATGGGCATGGTGAGGAAGACCTGTTTTAGGTACACAAAGCTATGCTGTTGCTCTGACCCCCACACATACAATTGGTCCTTTTTCAACAAGGTGGTCAAGGGCCATGTCACTTCAGCATAGTTAGGGATGTATTGCTGATAATAGTTTGTACTCCCCAACAGGCATTGGAGGAGTTTCACTGCCTGCGGAGCTGGCCATTGTCGAATGGCTTTCACCTTTTGGGGATCCATGGCAATGCCTTCTGGGATCAAAACAAACCCCCAAAAGCTCACAGTCGTCAAGTGAAATGCGCATTTTTCTCTCTTACAGTAGAGCCGATGGCTCCGGAGGCATTGCAAGACTTGACGGATGTGTGCGATATGTTGTGTCAGTGATGTAGAGTAAATCAAGATGTCATCCAAATAGGTGATGACAAAGACATCGAGGATGTCCCGAAGGATATCGTTAATGAGGTGTTGAAAAGTTGCTGGCACGTTAGCTAATCTGAATGTCATCACTAAGTACTCAAAATGTCCATAACACGTGCGAAACACGGTTATCCATTCATCACCCTTGCGGACTCAGAGTAAATTGTAGTTTCAATGTAAATCCAGTTTGGTGAAGATCCACGCTCCCTGAAGGCAGTCAAGCAGTTCTGGAATAAGGGGTAGAGGGTAGCGATTTTTGAATGTTATGAGGTTGAGTCCTCGATAGTCTATGCACGGACTAAATCCTCCCTCTTTCTTAGGAACAAAGAAGAGGGGGCTCCTGCAGGGGAGGAGGAGGAGTGAATAAAGACTTTATGTAGCTCCTCATCTAAGTATTTCCACAAGGTCTCCAATTCAGGGGCTGATAAGGCATAACTTTGTCCGAACGGAGGTTCTGTCCCAGGCAGGCGGTCGATAGGACAATCATACGGCTGATGTGGTGGTAAATCGGTGGCTTGGAGGTGGCTGAACACATCCACATTATCCTGATATTCTGGGGGGTAAGCTCTCGTCTGGGCTGCTTCCACAAAGACTCTTCGCTGGGGGAATTGGCGTCGGTGGCCCATGGTTGCAATGGCAGCGACAGTATGGTGAGTAAATTGAACATGTGCAGTGTACAAATCAATGCAAGGGTTGTACTGCTGCAGCCACGGCAGGCCCAGCACCACAGGAATCAAGGGGGTACACACAGCATCAAAAACGAGATGTTCATGGTGGGTTCCGATGGTACACGCCAGTGGCACTATCTGTAAAGTCACTGGCCCGGAAACAAGGGGGGACCCATCAATCGAGTGGATCACTTCTGGTCATGGCTTGTCCTCCAAGGGTAGGGTACTGGACCGGGCCCAGTGTATGTCTACGAAATTCCCTGACACCCCTGAGTCGATAAGCGCCCACATCACTCGGGAGTGGTGAGGCGAAATGTCCATGCTAATCAGGACCTGTACATGGGTGTGAGGGTTTGGAGGAGTGACCAGGATGCTGTTTAAGGCTGGGAGGAGCCATGTCCTTCCCGGCCCTTGGCGTTTCCCAAGTGGGGATGGCAGTGACGGGCATTGTTGAATGAAATGCCCGCAATTTCCACAATAAAAACAAGCCCGGACCTTCTGTCCTTCTCGTTCTTCTGGAGATAATGGACCTTGCGAGGCTCCCAGCTGCATTGGTTCGGGTTCCGAGGCGGCAGCCCCATCTGTCATGGACCAGGTCATGATTCCTGGCAGAAGGCGGGGGGTAAATCCCCACGGGTCTTGGCGTCTCTCCCAACATCTGTCCTGCAGATGGTCTTGAATTTGGAGAGTCAAACTAGCTACCTCTTCCCAGGTATCAGGGAGCACAGTGAAGGACAGCTGATCCTTGATGTCATCACTTAACCCTCGATGGAACATGACGTGAAGGACATCATTGGGCCACTGTAGGTCCAAGGCTAACTGTTGGAATTGAGTGATGTATTCCAGAAGTCCGCTCTTCCCCTGCCTGAGCGATAAAATGGTGGTTTCTGCAGCCTTCCGTTGATGGGGGTAGTCGAACAAAAAGGTGAGTTCTCTAACAAAGTCGGCATAATTGGTGAGGAGGGGGCTTTTTCCCTTTAGCAAGGTGGTAGCCCACTCAAGGGCCAGGCCCCCCATATTGCCAATAATAAAGGCAACCTTGAGGGCATTAGAAGTATAGGTTCCTGGCTGTACTGTGAAGGTGAGATCGCAGAGGGCCAGGAACCCTTGAAGCACCCTCCGATCTCTGGAAAATGTTTCAATATGGAGCCCTTTGGGTTCTTGCACCAGCGTTGGTCTACTAGGAAGGGGAGGAGCCAGAATGGCTGGTTCGACCAGCGCAGGAGGAGCTGCAGTGGCAGGGGTGCCCTGCACGGGCGGAGGAGGAGCTGCAGCGGCTGGGACTGCCAACGCGGGGGGAACCATGGGGCCCCAGCTGTGAGGTGCCCCACAGCAGTGGTTAGATGCGCATGTTTCTCTTGGAGATCTTTCATCTCCATGCCCTTACTAAATCCCTGATTTCCTTAGCTATATCCATGATAGTGGATGAAGCCCTCCCCCAAAAGGAGGAAGGGTTTGTGGTGCTGGTAATTCTGTCAGTGGGGGGAAGGGGAAAGGGGTTACAACCCTCGTCCATACACTCCCTTTTGCACGTACCCAAGTTTTGACCAGGCGAACCCTGGAATAATTGCCCGTCAGGATAGTAGGTGAGCCCTTGAAGCCTCAAAGAGACTAGGCCCTTATCATCATTGGGCGTAGAGTGAGGAGGAAGCCTGAAGCCCATGGGAATCCCTATCCACGCACTCTCACTCCCGTTCACGCAGGAGGGTAGGTAAGGGACAATCGTGCAACGTGGTGTGGAAAAGGGGGTAGGACCCAAGGGTTGCACAAGGGGGGGGGAGGAGATACACATGCTTGGGTGAGGGAGGACAACTAATGGGAAGGCATTTCTCCCTGTGGCAGTCCACCCACACTCCCTTCTATTCCCCTTACCATAGAGTGGTTGTCGCTCCTCAGACACCCTGGGCTGTTGACCGCGACACTGTGGCACTCAATGCGAGTGGAAGCAGCCTCACACCCAACAGGTGGGGGTGGTCACATAAGTGTCCCATACCCCGCCCCAAACAAAGCCATGGGCCAGTACGTAGCTTCGTCTTTCCCAGGACCTGCCCCCTGATGTGCCTGGAGACGTGCAAAACGGCGCAATGGTCCAGACTCAGATCCTCTGCTCCGTGCTGCACCTGGAAGTGTGGGCAAGTCTCTGCCAGGGGGATTGGCTTCCGGGGACAACCAAAGATGCCGGAAGCTCGGGCGGGCCTGTCACAGGCGACGCAGGGGCAGCCGGGGTGATCCCAGGTAGGGGAACCCCAAGATGCTGCGTGCGCCACCCCCTTACAGAGAGAAGGCTAAGCAGAAGGAAGGTATGTCTTTAGACATGAATGAGTGTGGGAGTGGGGGGTGCTCTCCATTGGGGGCACTACATATTAGTGAGAAGACGTAGAAGAGAGATGACTGCTACTATTGTTGAGCCAGAAGTCACAGCTGGACATGTCTCAGGACAGAAGCCATAGGAAGCCTGTGTTCCTGTAGTTCACTCTTGTACTCCTTTTCTGGAACAGTGCTGCTATTTATTAATTATTTATTTATTATTATTATTATTATTATTATTATTATTATTATTATTATTATTATTATGTATATGCTGCCCCTCCTGCTACAAGCATCTTGGGGTGGCTAACAACATTAAAAAAAACTAAAATACAATTAAAACAACCTAAAACCATCAGATTAAAATAACCCATCCCCAAACCCTCCCATCCCCAACCCAATCCAACCCCTCGCCCACTACCCTTCTCCCCATCCCCTTCCCTGAAGACCTGGACAAACAGCCAGGTCTTACAGGCCCGGCGGAAAGCCAGCAGACTCGGGGCCAGTCGAGCTTTCTCTGAGAGGGAGTTCCACAGCCGCGCGGCGGCCACCGAGAACGTCCTCTCCATTGTGGCCCGGAGGACCTCCAAGAAGGCGCCCCCCAGTGGACCGCAAGGATCACCCCAGGACCCGAGGGGTGAGGCGGTTTTTCAGAAAGGAGGGCCCCAAGCCATATAGGGGTTTAAAGGTTAAAACCAGCACCTTGAATCAACCTCGGAACGCTATAGGCAACCAGTGCAGAGCTCGGAGCACTGGTGTTATGTGCTCCCTACAGCCTGTCCCTGTCAGAAGATGGGCCGCTGCATTCTGTATCAGTTGCAACTTCCGAACCGTCACCAAGGGCAGTCCCACATAGAGCGCATTGCAGTAATGCAACTTCAAGGTGATGAATGCATGGATGAGGGTGGCCAGGTCGGAGTCCATACTGTACAGACTGCATGGTACAAGATGGAGGACAGAGAGAGGAGAAGAAGAGTCAAGGAGAAAAAATTTTTGTTTAATCCCCTGACCCTCCCCCTACTGGACAAGCCGTATATTAAGTTTGCAGGGCTTGCAATGGATTTTTACTTGTGACTGTTGCACAATCCAACAGTAATTACCTCAATCCTCTAAATGATCTGTGTGATAATGAAGCCAATGTAAAAGCTGATAACCCATCTAAGAGACCAACCAGCTACGAGTCTATGCTATTATAGACTGATGAGCAAGGTTTGGCATTGGGGGAAGTTCTTAAAACCCAGTGTTTTTTAATCAGTGAATCTATTTCTTTGCTTTTTGTAAATATCACTAGAATGAGTGATTCCTTACTACAGGTTAAATCACAAATAACTGAAGTTATTACTAAATTAAACTCTTTAGACCTTAGAAGTTCTAATATGACTTCCTCTGCCTATTCTTTTGTTAGCAATCCCATTTCCCATCCCTGGAGCTGCTGGGCCACAACCCGTTCAATAACCTTCCCTAAAAAGGGAAGGTTAGAGACAGGCTGGTAACTGGCTGGTGCATCAACATCCAAAGATGATTTCTTTAACAGGGCCCGCACCACCGCCTCCTTGAGGCAGTCCAACACCCTATCCTCCCGAAGGGAGGCATTGATCACCCCCACCAGCACCGGCCCCAGGGTCTCCCTGGAGGCTTTCACCAACCAGGACGGGCATGGATCTAATTCGCAAAAGGTGGCCCTAACAGGTCCCAGGACACCCATGGCATTAGCCGGCGTCACTTCCTGAAACTGATCCCACAAAGATGGACCAGACAGGGCATCCATAACCCCAAGCTCTCCTTCCTCCGCATCAATCCCGGCTCCGAAATCACGCTGAATCCAAGCAATCTTCTCTGCAAAGTCAGTGACAAACTCCTGATAGTGGGCTTGGGATATCTCCCCTTCCAGGCAGAGGGAGGCTGGACTGACCATCCCCCTCACCACCCAGAAGAGCTCCGCCGGGCATGACTTTGCAGCAGCTATGAGGGTGGCAAAGAATTCCTTCTTTGCCACCCTCATGGCCACAGCATAGGACCGCAAATGGGCCTGATGCTGTAGCCGATCGGATTGAGCGCGAGAACAACACCAGCATCGCTCTCCCAGCTGTCCCTCCCGCTTCATACATTGCAGGTCCTCAGTAAACCAAGGAGCCCTACAATAATGAAGCGGTGGCAGCAAATGCCTTGGAGTCACCCGGTCGATGGCCCCCTCCAGCAAGATGTTCCATGCTTGGACGAGATCATCAACCGAGCGGTCATCAAGGTCCAAGAACACCTCCCCCAGCGTGTCTTGGAACCATTGCAGTTCCATCAGCCTCTGGGGGCAGACCATTCTAATAGGTCCCACTCCTTTCCGGGGGCTATTGTGCGCTAGGAGTCTGGCCTGCAGGAGGTAATGATCCGACCATGACAAGGGCATAAAACTAATATAGATGTGCATGGAAGCTGCTCATTCTGACACCAGCAACAATCACAGTAAAGGAGTAGAAGGAAAGTGTCTTAGAGGCATTTGGACTGGTGACTGTAGTAAATAGAGCATGGTAGCCATTAGAGTATAGGAGGAATGGGCCCATGGTCTTCTGATTAGTTTAGATTGCCCACCACTGAATTATACTGGCAAAATGGGTCTGAAAGGGGGGAACTTAATCAAAATAGTTCATGGTCTTCTTGATTCAAGTTCAAGGGGGTGGGGGGATGGGGGGATGAGGCAGGGTTCCAGAGCTGTAGAGTTTGGGGAGTAATGCTGCCACAATCCTCAGACATATAGTTGATCCCTTTCCACTGCCAGTGGTGCCTGGCAGAAGGGCTACAATCAATTAACAATTCTACAGAGCCCTGTGGTCACCCACAAACACAACCTCCATCTACTCTGGCACCTTTCAAATTTCTGACATAAGTTCAAGCACTCCGAGGTGGCTACAGGATGTTTTTGTGATGTGCCTCTTTGCTGCAGGGCAAATCTATCTAATGATGATCCAGAGGAACTGGGATTGAGCCTGTCATGGAGATCTTGTGCATCACTCTGTGTGAACTTTGAAGTGAGCTGCTGACGTCTTGGTGGGTGGCACAGAACTTTGCTGTGCTTATTTTCTGTAGCACTACAGCTCTCTGTTTTCAAAGCCAGTGGAAAAGGAGGTACTAAAATAACATACTGCAAGGTAATTAAAAGCTTAAAGTATATTTAAAGAACTCTGAATAACAATAGGTGTGTCTTCTAATTTCATAAATTGCATACTTTCACGCTGAAATCAAATATTCCCCAGGGGAAGCACTGTACATCGTTTTTTGCCAAAATAGACTGATCATATGGTAACAGCTGGAATTTATATGGGCTTATTTTACAAAATATTAGGCCTGCCAATCTGCTATCCCTTTCATCTAGAAATATGGAAGTATTAAAGGGCGGGTTGCAGCAGAGTTCCAGGGATGGTGAGGAGAGGAGGTTTACAAAGCCACAGACTGGGAATTCAGGAGACTTCAAAAGGAGAGCTGAGGATGCTCAAATAGGGAATGATGTGTATTCTAGGCAGGAGAAGGGACCATTTGGCTGGGAAAATGTCTCCCAAGGAAAGTGGTGGTGTAGCTGCACAGGACTATGTACTAGTGATGCTGATTTTTTGTTTGCCCTGTAAGGGAGCAATAATAGAGGCAGTAAATTGCTCAAGCTGAATGTGCACTAGGAAGGCAATCACCACAGGTTGTACTGACACTTTATCTCAGTGGTTGTCAAACAATTTCCCCATTTGCCCCCATTATGAGAGTTGTTATATCATTATAGCACTTTCAGTGTTCAAAGCACTCTACCCTCCTTATCTAGTTTGCCCTCGCAACAACCCTGTGAAGCAAATCATTGGGTGAAAACAAACAAGATGAGGGTGAGATGGATCCCTTGGCTGGGCCACTGCAGCCTCTATGCCTTGGGTTGGTGGGGAGGGCAGTTCAAATAAGCCCCCCCAGGAAATCCGGGTGGTGGGGCTACCATTGCAAGTCCCTCCAGCCCATGGGTTGGCTGAGGAGCTTTCCACATGGGGGAAGACTCCCAGACCCCCGCTGCAAAGCAGGATTGGCCCCCCAAGAGGAGCTTCTGACAAAGAGCTGATGGGGGCGGGGGCTGAAGGAACGTGCTCACGCGGTCCGCCAAACAACTGATCATGGGGAATTGGAGGAGCACCCCTGATCAGCTGTTTGGCACGTGCACCCAGGCCAGATGAGGGTTCTCCTCTGGGTCCTCTGATCACCTCTTTGGCATGCACACATAGGCCAGGTGAGGGCACTCCTCCAGGCGCCCCTGATCAGCTGTTTGGCAGGCTGGGTGCATGTGCCAAACTAGGGCTGAAGCGAGGAGAAATTTTGGCACTGGGCTGAAACTTGGCTCGAAATTCTCGACGAGAAGGGGGAGGGTTTTCTCATCTCGCCTCGAGATGAGAACCCCCTTCTCGTCGGGAACTGGTGAGAATTTGAGGGGGCAAGGCATGGTCCAGGGTTGCGGGGGGGGGGGGCTGGCACAGGAGGGACCACAGGTAAGCAAGGGGCAAAGACAAACCCCCTGGCACCTCTGGCCCTGCCTGGCCTCCCTGCCTGGGGGGAAGAGAAAGTTTGGGTGGGGCCAGGGTCAGAAGGCCTAGTGGGGGGGGGTCAGGCAGGGCATTACTCACTGTCCAGGGGGTCCCGACCCCGCGTCTGTCCTCCGTGCCATGCCGTAACGCACTATGCCACTGCTTCCCGGGGTTGAGTTTTAAAAGGCAGAAGAAGAAAAAAGCTCAGGCGTGCAGTAGAGCTGCTCTGCCCTGGCTACCCTTTGCAAAGATGGTAATGCCCTGCCTGATCCCTGCTAGGCTCCCTGACCCTGGTCCTGTCCAAACTTTCTCTTCCCCACCAGGCAGGGAGGTCAGGCAGGGGCAGAGGTGCCCCAGGGACTTGTCTTTGCCCCCTGCTCACCTCCAGCCACCGTGTTGCCCCCCCCCACCTAAAACCCGTGCCCTGCCTCCTCAAATTCTTGCTGGTTCCCAATGAGAAGGGGGGGGGCGTTTCTTGTCTCAAGGTGAGATGAGAAAACCCCCCTTCTCGTCAAGAATTGTGAGCTGAGTTTCAGCCCAGTGCCAAACAGCTAGTCGTGGTGGGGGAGGGGCAAAGGAGTGACCTCACCCAGCCCAGCTGCATATACCAAACAGCTAATTGGGTGCACTTATACAGGCTCCCCCCCAGCCCCCGATCAGCTGTTTTCTGGGCCAGGTGAACATGCTGTTCCAGCCCCCGCCCTCCCATCAGCTGTTTGCTGGGCTGGGTGAGCGCATTCCTTGAGGACCCCCCTGATCAGCTGTTTGGCAGGCAGGTGAGCATGCTCCTCCAGGCGCAGTCCTCAGATCTCACCTTGCGGCCAGATTGAGTGGGGCCTAACAGACACAATGACACATGCTAGCTCAGATTAGCCCAGCTGAGCAAGCCTTAGCCTGGGCTGCATTGCTCACCTTCTCCGGATAACACATCCAGTAACAGCTGACTGCTCACTCCAAGGTAGAAGTGGGCGAACATCTGGCAGCCACTGAACTGATGAGCAAGTGGCTTGTGAGCTACTGTCTCATTTATTTTCACCCATTTGTATAAATGGGTAACTGGAGCTGAGAGGTACTGACTTGCCCAAGGGTACCCAATGTGTTCATGGCTAAGATGGGATTTGAACTGGGGCAAAAACAAATAGTAAAAAAATTATTCACGAGTATTTCCGAGTTTTTGAAGACTGGCTCGGAGTGTTCAGCTGGTCCTTGGAAACTCAGATGAATACTCGCTACTCAGTAAAAAACTCAGTGAAATAAAACCGAGTACTGAGTATTTTCTGAGTACCAAGTCACCTCATATGGGGGCAGGTTCAAGTCCTTGGTCCAAGTCCAGTGCCTTATTTTTGACTAGACTATACACAGGCTTTCTCAAGTGTCCAGGGGGCTATTGCAATGAGCATATGATGGCTATAGTTTTTGTATGCTCCAATCACAATATTGCCAGTATCTGATTTATGGGCTACACTGCACTCCCAACAAGCACTGCAGCAGTATTTCAGGTCTACTCAACCTACCCTATTTTTCTTCATACAATTTTAAATGCCCCTTCTCCATTTTTTCTGGGGAAAAATCCAGTCTTGGCTTGGGGTAAAAATAGTATGTAGTACACCTAAACCTAACAGTTGCTATATAAGCATCAAGTAGAACTGAAATGAAGAACAGTTCTTCAAGTGCCTCTCTACATAACACAGATGTAGTTGGTGCCTGTAGCAGGGAATGTTTTCTTCTTAGCAGAGTAGCCTTAATCTTGGGGAATTAGTCACACCTGCTTCATACATAGATTTCGGCAGTCCTTTAGTTAGTTTCATGTAACCTTAGGGCTCTGAAAAAACGTAACCCTTAAGCAGAGTTTGGGGGTAGTTTTGTATCCCATACACGTATATACTGCAATAAGTCACACATTAGTGGCTCTTCAGCTTGGCCCTTTTAGGACATACATAGTCTCCTGCTCCCAGAGGTACAATATACCGAAAGGACAGTGAGATACCATTAACCGTTTCTTTCCTGTGAACAAAAAGAGGCTCTGGGGTAGGTGTGTACCCCCCACACAATGGAAATTTCCATATGGAATACAGGTAAGAACATAAGAAGTGCCATACTGGGTCATCCCAACGGTCCATCGAGCCCAGCATCCTGTCTCTGACAATGGCCAGTCACGGGAGCCTGGGAGAAGCACCCAACAGGACACCAAGCTATCCATTCCCTGTGGGTCATCCCCAGGCTCCCGACAGTAAAGGGTTTTGTTCCCCAATCCTATCTGGCTAATAGCTAAGGTATACCCCAGGGAGTACTAAAGTCAGGATAAATGGAACCTGATCAACTTCCATTTTATGTGAAAACAGAAACGAGGATGTATCGCAGTACACACACAAACCCATCCTCCTTGTGTGTGCATGCACACACACAGTCTTTACCCCAAATCAATGTGCATATGTTACAACAGAAGCCACACCCACAAACCCATCCCCCAGCAGACACATAGTCTTCCACACTGTCATTCTACTGGCTGTGTGTGTCTTGAGGGTTATATTTCTACTCCATATGCCTTTAGATCATCATGACTGAGATTCCTTCCAATGGGCCAAAACGGCCTCTTTTATAATGCAAATGACTACATTCCAGGGGGTGCATTTTCCAAAATTGCTGCCAGTTTGCAAATACGTTGATTTCAAAGACATAGTTAATGTTGTTTGAACCTTTTTGTGTTACCTTTTAAAATAAAATTACTCATTTTTAAATAAATTGTCATAGTTTATTGAAGCTGCATTGGACTCCACACATACCCCATAACTCTTCTAACATTGCTCTTTTCACGGGAATAATTGTCATAGCTTATTGAATCTGCATTGGGCTCCACACATACCCCATAACACTTCTAACATTGCTCTTTTCACGGGAATGCACTAGGGCTAATCTAAATTTTGATATAGGCCTCCTCTTCTACCCTGATAGCCCACCTCTAAAGAACCTCCTTTAAGGGGCTTGTCCCAGGCTGCTTTTAGACGAGCGGCGCTCCATTTCGCGTCAGCGGCGCGCATATTTTGAAACCTCCGCCTGGTCTAATTAGACGAGACGGAAGTGGCTTAATATATGCATATTACGGCAGTGGCTCATTTTTTAAGTGTGCGAATTAAATACCTCGATTGTGAGGTATTTAATTCACGCACTTAAAAAATGCGCCACCGCCGTAATATGCGCATATTAAGCCACTTCCGTCTTGTCTAATTAGACCAGGCGGAGGTTTCAAAATATGCGCGCCGCCGACGCGAAACGGAGCGCCGCTCGTCTAAAAGAGCCCCCAGTCTCAGCCAGGTTCTGGCCTTTGTAAAAAGAACACTCAGACCTTATGGTTGCTGCTTTAATCCAGGCTTGTTTCCAGGTTTGTATGTAGATTTCAGCAGGTTCTCTGCTGTAAGCAAGGCAGTAACTGCAATGGCTTATTCCAGTAGTCTCCTCCCAAGTGCTCTCAGCCCCACTCAGGAGCCACTGCTCCTCTCACCACTCTTCTCTTTCCGAGGGTTTTCTATGAGGCTTTATAGCCAGGTGTAGTCAGTCAGCTGACTTTCCTTCTTAGTCTGGGAGCATGTGCAATTTCGTGGCAAAGTTTTTGATACGTATATTTACAGATGGTTTTGTTCAATTCATAAATCTCCGTAGTAGAAGAATATCCATGGTGTCACTCTCTCATGTGTGGCTAATAAGGGGTGTGCAATTCATTTTCGTTATTATAATAGCGAAAATGAAAATGAATGTTTTCTTTTTTGTTATTGTAATAACAAAAGCGAAGAATAATACTAATGAAAACAAAAACAAAACAACTTTTAGTTTTCAAAATAATGGGAAAAAACTGAAAAACATATTTTGGGCTATAACTTTTTTGTTTCTTATTCAATTCTTATGAAACTTGGGGAGATTTTACCTGCAATGAAGGGCACTCTGTTCCAAATTTAGGAAGGTGTGGATAAAGAGAACTGATTTTATAAACAATTTAATGCTGTGATTTTAAGAAAAGCTGCATATACATTCCTGGGTACAACGTCTTCATCTTCTATATGATTTGCATGAAACCTGGGAATGTTATGTCCCTTCCCAAGATTCCCAATCTTGCCAAATTTTAGAAATATTGGACAAAGGGTCCTGAAATTATAAGACATTTACTCGAAAATGCATTTCTGACTGTAGCATTTTTATATACCATCCTGTTTACAAGGCATTTGGCAGAAATGTATCACACACTGTCCCTGTCATCTCTGCCAAACAGGGCATAGAGGGACATAACTGGGACTTGAGGCATGGCATCCCAGAAATCAGGAGTCATGGTTTACACATCCAGACTGGCCAATTATTATCACAATCACATCCTGCAACATTGTGACAGAGGACATAAGAGAAACTCTTTTGGCTCTTTCCTAAACAGATGCTTCCAGCTTCCCAGTATCAACTGAGGGAGATACGTTGGGATGGTCACAGCACAGAATGAGGATATTTGGTTGACGTTTTTTCTGGAGAATTGGCATCACAAACAGATCTTATACCACAGGGACACATAAGAGAATACCTGGCATAGACTCATTCTCTTCATATGCTATACAGGCTTATAAAATTGAGACCTTTTATCACATCTTTCTAATATTTGGAAGAAATTATTCTGAAGGTGTGAGATACAGCCTTGCCAAATTTCATGTACACTGATTGGACTACAAAGATGTTAAGTCAGACATACATTTATAAGTTCATTGTTTATACCACCAGGACCCATTATCCAGTCCTTCTGAAATTTGGCATAGATAATAATCTTTGGAATGGGTATAACTTGCCAATATTCATCCCCATTATATGGAAGACAAAGGAGCTACAGCCAGGAATGTATATGCAGATTTTTTCAAAATAACATAATTCAACTGCTTATAAGATTGAATTCCTTTATCCAATCTTTCTGAAGGTTGGTACACTTAATGCCTTCCATTGGAGGTATA
The DNA here is from genome assembly GCA_003113815.1 of Sphenodon punctatus. Classification (NCBI taxonomy): domain Eukaryota; kingdom Metazoa; phylum Chordata; class Lepidosauria; order Sphenodontia; family Sphenodontidae; genus Sphenodon; species Sphenodon punctatus. The sequence continues at coordinate 6,964,612 of QEPC01010657.1, forward strand.
ATACTTCCAGGTTTCATCCAAATATACTTAAAAATAAAAACTGTATAGCCAAAAATGTGTTTTCCATTGAAAACAATGAAAATCAAAAATGAAAGCTAAAACGACAATGAAATTTTAATATTTACGAAAACAAAAGATTTAAATAATGAAAATGAAAACAAAAAATGATAACAACATGGATCCCTGATACACACCTGTAGTGATGATGTCATCAAGACAGACACCATTGCATAAAGAGCAAACTTCTTTATCTCGGTATCTATTGGACTGGTTTTGTTTTGTCAGCTCTCATTGAAAACGTATTTACATAAGCTACAAAACATGTCCTTAAGTTTTTGGGTGAAAATCTTTTTTTTTTTAGGCAAAAACTGAAAAACTTTGATTGTAAACACCATTTTTGGAAGGTATTGTGAAACAGATTGGTTAATTACGACCACTATGCATAACATATCAGACATTTGTTGTACCTTGACTCCTTACTTTTCCAACAAGTCATTACGAGATTCATAAACTGGGCAAATACTTACGGAGATATATTTTTTGTGCAAAAGCATGTGTGAGGGAACAAGTGTAACCAAGTGGGTACTCACAGCAAGATATACAATAACAACACTTTATTTCAGGGGAAAAAATGTATCCGAAACCTTCTGTAATTAGTGGTGTAGTGCTAATTTTAAAAGTGCAGGAACTCTTCATGAGAGTCCCTCCCCCCCCCCCCAAGCCTCTAAGGCTGCTGGGGATGGGGTGCAGGAAAAGTGCTGGAACTCTGTTCCCCGTGTTTCTGCTCCACTACACCAGCGTACTACAGCATGATACTGCAAAATGAAACTGTGTTTTGTAAAACCAATAACGTAGTAATAATGTTCCATGTCAGGACTCAATTACAGTATTCGTCATCAGTTTTTTCTTCGTAACGTCCGCTGGGAAGCACGTTACTACAAAAGATCATCTCCACTGCATGCGCACATCTCAGTACAAGGTAGGTTGTAGACCAAGTATTTGCAGAGTGGAAAGCATTTGTTCTTAACACATGAGCATTTGATCAACTGCAGAACTGATGCAGGAGCAGATGGCATGTCGCACATTACTGGAATTATGTGCTTACATAATTTTTTATCTACCTGTGTCCTACTGGAGATGGAAGGGTTGGTTTTGCTTTATCACCGGAGACCACACCAGAGCTTGATAGTTTGCCCTCTTGATTACAGGTATTAGTGCACCTCTTGTTGGAGGTAATGTTTCTCCATGGATCTGTTTTTTAACAAACATCCACCAATGTAACTCTACAAGTGTAGTTATTTTGGTATTGACATGATAAACTTGGCATATGAATGCCTCCAGTTCATCTACAATATTGTTGGCGCACCCCAGAAGAAGAAGAGGACACATTTCTTGGGATTGAAAGGCCGCACTCTTTATTAACTATTTATACACCACAAAAGAGGGAAGGGGCATCCGTCCCGCTTCCCCCTTTAAACTGGGGTCCTACCTTCTCTTAACTGTTCACCCCCCGCCACAGGAGGTTCCTGTCCTTTCCTGGCCCTTTGGCCCTCCTCCTTACATCCTCAGGTTAAGCTCTAAGGGAAACCTCCTGTGGTCTAACTTCCCCAACTGCCATAGGGGCAGGAGTAAAACAGGGCACTTGAAAGCAAAGTTGCCTTCACATGCAGGAAATATATCGCACCAATTAATACCGAATACAATGTCACTTTCACACTGCTGTAAAGAGCGGATTTATTTCAATCGGACAACATAAAGGTAGGTTTAACTAGCTTTGAACTGCAGATTACTTAGGTGCGATATTGATGACAATATTTCGAATTAGGGACTTCAGACATGCAAGATATATTCGAATTTTGTAAAATTCGGACACAAACTGAACGTCTGAATTCCACCTTAATCTCAAAGAACATTTGTTACAAGTAAGTAACATACCATCTTCCTGTCTGGCAGACAATCCAGCAGGTACCTGATAGCGCCATTATTATAATTTTGGTCACTTCTGGTTTGCATTTGGGGCCTGTTTGACCTCATGGAAACCCATGTGCACTCCCGAGGAAGCTGTCCTGGGTCCCAACATGCCCAGCTGGACCAAGACACCTGCTGCTGCCACCACCTCCAAAATTTTTAAACCCAGGTAAGGCTGCACCTACACCTTCCCACCAATCCTGACTGTGCCTCTAGCTTCATGGTTTTCTGGGTGGATCCTGGATGGAAGGTTTTCAACTTTTCATGATCTGTTTATCCACCTTGGATAACCATTTTCTCTCTAGTTGCAAGCACACCGACATCACAACGAACCAAAGCAAAGAGTGCATTAAATCATCCACGTTTTATTTATTTCTTCTTAAATAAATCTATTCCATTAAATAGACCTCTCTTGCTGGCCATGAATTAAATGTGTAAATAATAATATGGACTACACTGCCTTTCCAGATATGGCAGTGAAACTACAGGCCCTCTGTTGGCTGGCACAGAACAGGTAAAAGAGTGACACTGGGGTTTTGCAGAGGAAATTGTTATCATTTATGAAGTTTTTGACACTGCAGCACACAGGGGGAAAAAGATAATTGCTTTTGCAGAACTCTGAAAAGTTGCATTGTTCCAGTCGTCTGTCTGAACTATCGGTTTCCTTTTTTGGGCCATCTGGTTGGCTGTGAACTTAGACTAATAAAAGTGGAGTGAGTTTATGCTTCCCAACCCAAATCCATTGCCATCAATATCTGCACATAGCACAGGTTGTATATAGCACAGTAGCATCCACCAGAAGCACGCTGTTGCTAAATTAGACTGAGGTGAATTTGCAGGACTGAAGCAGCATGCTAAAAACTGTATGATTACTAAGGAGGGGAAAATAGAAATGAATGTGTGGAGAATATTAGGTGCTTCATGAAGCTCTAATTTTAATCCTACATTTTGAAGCCAAAAACAGCCTCAGAAGAGGCTCAAACATCACAGCTGTCTCTAGTCTTTCTATTTCTATGGATGAGATCTCCAAAATGATTTTCTCTTATCACATTCTGATATCCATCTGTTCTTTCAGTCCCTGCATCCATTTTTTTCCTGTTCAAGTGAAACAGTAAGGAACTTGAAGAAGGGCTATGCATAGTCATGCGGCTGTAACTATACAAATTTCTTAGGTTTTTCCCTTTTAGATACAAAGAGGGAAGGACATGATTGTGGTGTATACAACACAGTATGGGTGTTAATAATGTTTCATCTGATTTATTTTTTTCCCTCGTGAAACCCGGTCTATTACAAATGTGAATATTTCCAGCACATCCAGTTCAATATTGTTCCATGAATCTGAAATTTTGATGAAAAGTTCATATACAAAAGTTGTTCATGGATGAATGTTGACATTTCTTTAAAAAAAGAAAAGAGAGAGAAAAAGATTCTTTTCAGAACTCTTCCCAATGTCAAATGTTGAGAATGTTGAAAAGTTTCAGCTTTAACAGGGTATCCCTCCATAATTAAAGTCAATGAAAATTTTGCCTTTGAGTTGCGAAGGTGGAAGATAGTGCACTAAATATTGACAAAGTCAATAGTGATTTAACATTTTGACAATGTGTAATTTCAGACTTATGAGATCACGGTCAACCACAGTGAATTCCCTGTGGCGGCTGTGATTCCCGTAACGTCTGATGTGTGTTCTGCCAGATGTTCAACCCAGTGAACCTCCGGTGGGAATCATATTGACCACAATTCTGGACCTCCGGCTGCCCGGAGGTCCAGAATCATGGTGGAATCGGGCCCCAATTGTGGTCATGGTGGCCACGATCTGGAAAGGGCAGAAGGTAACATCTGTTACCTTTAGCCTGCCTGGACTGTGGTCCTGACCACGGGACAGGATTGGGCGCAGCCGCCGGATTGGCTGCTGTGCCCGCCCATCTCCTGGAGGGTGGGCGGCCGGAGGAGTGCGGGGGGGCGGGGCTGTGCAGCCGCATGTCACACCGCACAACCCCGCCCCCTCCCTGATCCCCCTCCAGAATCAGGCCGGCACATCTAAAGGCCCGTGGTTGAGCATGGCAGGCCTTCACGCCCGTCACATCTGAAATTACCTAAAGTCAGAAATTTGTTTAAGAATGTCCATAGAATGTGTAGGCCCTTTTCATACAGACACTCTAACACTGATAAAATGGGTATTACATTTTATTATACATGTTGCAGGGCTGCAGGTGTGCTCTATACATGTGCCCTGCAACATGTATAATTAAATGCAACACCCATTTTATCAGTGTTAGAGCATCTGTGTCAAAAGGGCCATAGTTTTCCCAAAAAAATCAATTTTGATTTTAGAGTTCCACATTTTAAAATGTCTCATAAAACAGAAATGCTTGTAGATCCTTTTAATTTTAATAGTCAATTTTTAGTATAATTTTTTTCAATTTAAAAGAAATTTTTTGACTTTGTTTTTTGTTTTTTGTTTTTCCCACTTTTGCTCCCAAATTTTCTTTGATAAAAAACCAAAAAAAGCACATTTTATACATGCTCGCAAAAATCAGAAGAAAGGTCATTTTTCATCTTCGAAAACACCGTGTTCTCTCAAGTCTTATGAAACTGATGAACAAGACACCCGCTTGAGGAATCAAACAAAATTTGCCAAAAGGAATAGCATCATGTAGCTGAAGAATTGCCTTTAGATTGGATTGGGGAAAGGAGTATGTGAACCAGTTTTATATGTCCAAAATGAGGTGCATTATTTATAAAAAACAAAACAAAAAACCAACCCTCCTCTTTATTGATTAACATTGCTGAACATGATTTCTGTAAGTGTCTGAAATGTTCAGCAGGGAGCTAGCCAAACACCAAAGATCTTTTAAAACTATTCTTGATGTCAAATGCTCAAAATCAAATCGTCCAGCTTTATGTTGCTAGTAATGGTTCCTAACTTTTGAATACATCCAAAAAACAATGGATTTTATTTTTTTGGCATCTAAAGTTGGTATGTTCCTCAGAATACTTTTACTTTTGGGCAAAATATGTCTAGTTCAAATTGATGATGGATGTTGATTTAGCAACAGATAGATTACGGTGGTGACATCAGAGTTTGAGTGCATACAGATGAGCTTGTATGGATACCAGCCCAGATTGCCCTTTCCTCGAGAACTGGATTTGCATGAATGCACCCTGGGTCAAAGATAAGAAGTCTATTGGCATATCTAGTCATTGGACTTATTTCTGTTGTTGTATATCTCTTGCCTCTTGGGTCATATTTTGTTACAATCTGCCCATATGAAGATCAGAACAAAAATACCCATCCATTAGAGACTTTTCTCCTCTTTGGCACCTACATTTGGGGTATTTTCAGATGATACGGGGCCCTTTGGCCCCGTACCGGGACCACCGGCTTCGTTCCCCGCCGGGGTCACCCCGTAACGGCACAACAGACGTGCCCGGGGGATCCCGGCGGGGAAAGTGGGAGGGGCCGGGGCCGCGCGGCGCAACGTGTGGCCGCATGGCCCCGCCCCCTCCACAGACCCCGCCGCCCACCCTCCGAGGAGACGGGCGGGCGGCGGGGCCAATGCGGCCGCCGCGTCCAGCCGAACGTGCCACGGCCCGGGATCCCGCCGGGGATCCCGGGCCGTGGCGCGCGGCCAGACGTGACTTTTCCTTGGTCACGGCCCAGGGTCTGTTTGACCACGCTTCCCGGGACCTTCCCCCGGCTAGCCCGGGAAGCGTGGTTCAAACGGACCCCATGTGGGGATTGACCGTGGCCAACATCTGGCACGCCGCAAACAGACATACGAGACACGGTGACCACAGGTGGGTATTCACCGTGGTTCACTGTGATCTCGTAACGTCTGAAGACACCCTGTGTCTCTTCCTCCCTTCAGAAAATCTAAAGATGACCAAGTTATTGTAACAGTTACTGTGAAATCAAGGAGGATCACAGGAAAAGAGGGCAACTCTTCTTTCTTGGTCATAAGAACATATTTTTCTTGGAAATGTGTCTTAAGATAGGAGAAGGTTCCATAAAGGATTAGGAAAAACTTCCTAGCTTCAAGAACAGATGGCCAATGGGATTGGTTACCTATGGTGATTGTGGAATCTCCTTCATGGAATGATTTTTAAAATGCTGGACATGTGCAGACTGGCTGCCCTTTTCCAAAATGGTGCTGACTCGAGCTGCTGAGTTGGGAAAGACCCAGCTGCAAGACCCAGCAGTTGGACCAATCCACCCTGGACTCAGAGATGCAGCCAGGTGAGTAAAAGAGGACCGTGTTGTCGTTGTTGTTGTTGTTGTTTTTCAAGGTTTTTTTTTTGTGGAGAGAGGGCTGTTTCTCGCCTTCCTTGGTGAGAATCCAGGCAATTCTCAGCGTGTTCTTGTTTGCAAAAATAAGCTGAGAACCCTGATTCTCATTGGGAAAAGCGAAAATGCCAAAAATGAATTTCAGCCCTAGAAAAAAGAATTGGCATCCACTTTTGTTTAGCGCTACACTTCAGAATAAAATTTGTGTGTATAATCCACTTTGATACAGGATGAATGAGGAATTCAACTATAGTTGGGATAATAATGAGAGTTTTTCTCTCTCTTTTCTTGCAAAATGTTTAATCTGCCTCTGAAACATTAAACCCACTCCTGCTCAAATTCTCCCCCTTCAAAACATATTGGTCAAAAATGTCCAATCTTTTGGACCTTCTTCACACACTATATTGTTGGTGACAGAGTCCCTTTTCAAATGGGTGCTCCCTCCCTCGATCACGTGTGTGGGTGGGGCATCCATAGGAATGCCATGGGTCACTGCAGGCAGCAGGGGGTGGGGTGCCCATGGGAAGGTCACTGGTAGTGTGTGTGTGTGGACTTGAACACTCCTGCACTCCACCCATCTCCACCCATCGCCCATGCATGGAGCAGCCGCCAGCAATGCCGGTTGCTCTGTGCGTGGAGATGGGTGTGTGCCGGTAGGAACGGGCGCACACCCACCTCCACTCGCCACCGGCACATGCCCATCCCTCCATGCACTGCACCCTGTTTGAAAAGGGCCAGAGATGCTCGTGAGTATCTTAGAATTTCCCCCCCAAACTCTGTTATATCTCTATTGACTTCACACATTAAGTGAATGGCAATGTTTTTGTGTTAGTTAAGACCGGGGTGGTCTGTGAGGAATTGCAGGAGGATGTTGCAAGACTCGGAGGCTGGGCAACAAAATGGTAGATGAAAGTTAATGTTGAAGAGTACAAAGTGATGCACATAGGGAAAAATAATCCAAATTATACCTACACAATGTTCGGGTCTAAATTAGGTTTTACCACACAGGAAAAGGATCTTGGAGTCACTGTGGACAATTCATTGAAATCCTCAGCTCGGTGTGCAGCAGTGGTCAAAAAAGCAAACAGAATATTAGAAATTATTCAAAAAGAGATAAAGAATAAAATAGAAACTATCATAATGCAGCCATAAAAATCTATGGTGAAGCTGCATTTTGAATATTGCATGCAGTTCTGGTAACCACATCTTTAATTTGAGTATGAACCACTTTCGTTTGAGGACAGGATCAATAGGTTAGGACTATTCTGTTTGGAGAAGATATGGGGATGATAGACATTTATAAAATTGTAAGTGGCATGGAACGAGTAAACAGGGAGTTCTTATCTACCCTCCCAAATAGTAATAGGGCTAGGGTATTATTATTAATTAGTATTATTATTTTATTTATTATTAAGCATTTATATAGCACGAGCAATGTACCTGACACTTTACAATTGTAAGAAAGAGACCCGGTCCCTGCCCCAGTGAGCTTACGATATAAGAGAGACAAGGGGGGAGGAGACAAAAGGGGGGGAAACAGAGGAAGAGACAAGGATACATACACAAACTTGTGAGGTATCGGGTGCACGTACTTGGTTTAGTTACAAAGGTGTAGTTACTCATTTAATGTTACACAAGATACAATGATTCAGTATAAGTCAGCAACGGGGCAAGGAGAATGAGGAGCCAGGGAAAGCTTGATGGAAGAGGTGGATTTTGAGGAGGGACTTGAAGGTTTGGAGGGAGGAAGCAGAGCAAATGTGTTCAGGGAGGGAGTTCCAGGCATGGGGGGCTGCCAGGGAAAAGGGGCGGATGCATTTTGAGGAGCAGGGGAGCTGCGAGCAGGCGAGGGTGGTGGCAGAGGAGTAGTGGAGCTCCCAGACAGAAGTGTAGCAGGAAATGAGTGCTGAGAGTTAGGGGGTAGCAAGGACATGAAGAGCCTTGGAGGTAAAATTTGGGAGTTTGTGCAGAATGCGTTCAGGAAGAGGGAGCCAGTGGAAAGAGAAAAGGAGAGGCTATACGTGGTCAAAGTGGTGGAGAAGGTGGATGACATTCACAGAAAAGTTGTAAATAGAAATGAGAGGAGCAAGGTGAGAGTGAGAAAGGCCAGTGAGAAGAAGGTTGCAATAGTCACGGCGAGAAATGACCAGGGCATGGACAAGGGTTTTAGCAGAGGAAAGAGTGAGGAATAGAGGTGTGCACCAGAGGCCTATGTCATTTATTTTTTTCCATTTCCCCCTCATTGTTTAAATATGTCATTTTCGTATTCAAAAATATCAAATTTTTGCTTTTGTTTTTGCTTATGTTTTTGTTTTTCATTGGTTTCAATGGAAAACACATTGTCAGCTGTAACTTCTTTGTTTTTCATTATATTTGGCTGCAACATGGAGGGATTGTACCTACAATGGAAGGCATTAAGCTTACCAATTTCCAAAAAGATTGAGTAAAGGAATCAGATTTTATAAGCAGTTGAATTAAATAATTTGCAGAAATCTTCATATTCATTCTTAGCTGTTACTTCTGCCTCACATTTAATGTAGATGAAACTTGGCAAGTTTATATCGCTTCCAATATTTACTATCTCTGCCAAATTTCAGAAGGATTGGATTCAGGGTCCTGGTGGAATGTATATCACACTTCCATGATCATCTCTGACGAATATAAGAAAGATCTAATAAAGGGTACCAATTTTATATGCCTGCACAGCATATGCAGAAAAGTAGTCTATGCCAGGGATTCTCTTACGTGTCACTGTGGTATAAGATCAGTTTGCGATGCCAATTGGCCAGCAGAAATGTCAACAAAATATCCTCATTCTGTGCTGAGACCATCCCAACATCTCTCCCCCCACTTTTAACTGGGAAGTCAGAAGCATCTGCTTAGGAAGGAGCCAATAGAGATTCTCTTATGTCCTCTGTCACAGTGCTGTAGGATGTGATTGTGATGATAATTGGTCAACCTGGATGTGTAAACTATGTCTCCTGATTGCTGGGATGCTATCCCCAAAGTCCCAGTTATGTCCCTTCTATGCCCGTCTGAGGGCCGCCCCCTATGCCCTCCTTGAAGCCGTTACTGATTGGTCCTGTAAAGCTGGAAGCACGCAGTAATTGGCCAGTGAATCTGTCTGTCTGTCTTTTGGGTTGCTACACATTCTCCCTCCTACAACTTCCCTCCCTCTGCCATGCCAGGTGCCTGTCTCTGACTGGCACTGCGTGTGCTGCTATTTATCTAAGTAATGGTCTTCAAGGGGACATCTTCAATTACTTATGAAATTGGTTCTCTTTATAAAATTGCAATGTAACTTGGCAGAGATGACAGGGAAGGTATGTGGTACATTCCTTACAAATGTATTGTAAACAGAATGGAGTATAAGAATGTTACAGCTGAAAATGTATTTACAAGTTAATGTCTATACCATCAGGACCCCTTATCCAATCATTCTTACATTTGGAAGGAGCGTTAAACTTGTGGAGGGACATAACATCCACAGATTTCATGAAAATTGGATGGAAGATAAAGAAGTTATAGCCATGAATGTGTATGGAGCTTTTCTTAAAATCACAATGTTCAATTACTTTTCAAATAGGTTCTGTATATCCAATCTTATAGAAAACTGGTACGTGTAGCACCCTCCATTGGGAGTATAAGCTCCCCAAGTATCATCAGAATCAAATAAGAACCAAAAATGTTATAGCCAGAAAGCTGCGTAGCATGCAGCTGAATAGCCCCACCCCCCACGGTCCCTTGGCTGCCTGCCCATGGGGAGACGGGCCAATGAGGCCACTGCACCTGATCCCATACTGTGGCTCTGGACTTTTGCCCCTTTCCTGATCATGCCAAGCTAACCATGGTTCTCGACCTCCGGCCAGCTGGAGGTCAAGAACCATGGTTAGGTTTGACCCCCACCAGAGATTCACTGTGTTAAACATCTGGCAGAGGTCAAACAGACGTTCACGGGAACACCGCCACCACAGCGGATCCACTGTGATCCACTGTAGTGAAAGGCTTTTTCGTAACGTCTGAAATTACCCCCAAAGTCATTTTTGTTTCTATTTTTATTATTATTATTATTTGTCATTTTTGTTATTATAATAACAATAATGAAAAAGACAATTTTTATTAACGAAAATGACATGCACACTCCTAGTTAGGAAAGGCTGGATCTTAGCAATGTTGTGCAGAGAGAAGCAACAGAATTTGGCAACAGACTTGATCTGAGGTTTAAAGGAGAGGGAGGAGTCAAAGATGAACCGTAGGCTATGTGCCTGAGTGATGGGCTGGATGTTGACCCCATCAACAAAGACAGAGAAGGAAGAGATAGAGGAAGGATTAGGGGGAAGATGACAGGTTCGTTTTTAGTCATGTTAAGTTTGAGCTGATGATGAGACATCCAGGCAGAAATATCAGAGAGGCAGTTAGTGAAGTTAGACTGGATAGAGGGAGAGAGAGAGTTGGGTATCATCAGCATACATATTGTACTGGAATCCATGAGATTCGATGAGTTTGCGTAGGGACAGAGTGTATAGAGAGGAGAAGAGGGCCAAGGACGGAGCCTTGGGGAACTCCAACTGAGAGGGGAAGAGAAGTAGAGGAGGCACCAGCAAGAGACACATTGAAGGATCAGTCAGATAGGTGGGAAGAGAACCAGCTGAGGACTGATCCACGGAAACCAAGGGAATGGAGAGAGTCAAGTAAGAGAGAGCAGTCGACAGTGTCAAAAGCAGCAGAGAGATCGAGGAGGATACAGCTGGAGTAGAGGAGATTGGATTTTGCTAAGAGAAGGTTGTTAGTTATTTTAGCAAGAGCAGTTTCAGTAGAGTGGAGGGGGCGGAAGCCAGATTGGAGGGGGTCAAGGGGGGAGTTGGCGGAGAGGAAGTCAAGGCAACGAGTGTACACAGCATGTTCCAGGAGCTTAGAGACAAAAGGGAGGAGAGAGATGGAATGGTAATTAGAGGGATTGGAACACTCCATGAAACTGACATGCAGAGATTTAAAACAAAGTATTTTATCATGCAACACACAATTAACTTGTGGAATTTGTTGCCAGAGGATGTGTTGAAGACCAGTAGCATAGGTGGGTTTTAAAAAAGGATTGGATATGTTCTTGGAGGATAGGTCCATTAATGGCTATTAGCGAAGTAGGTTGGCGTATGTAACCTATGATGGTCGGGACTGGTATAGGATCACTTCATTATGATCGGTTGGGTAGTTCTCCAAAGTGATTGAAAATGGCCATTGTTAAAGACATGATGCTGTTCTGTGCTGTATCCCGTATATAGGCATATATTTTTTGACCATCTGTGTTTCAATATATTGGAAATCAGAACTGGTCTCTCTGTATGATGAATTCCTAAAGAGCTGTCCTATCGTGACCTTTCTAATGAACTCTTGACCATATACTGGAATAGGAGATGTAATCAGCCTGTATACTGGAATAGGAGATGTAATTAACCAGTCTGTCTCTTAAAGAAATCAACATTCACTGTTGACTAGAGTCAAGAGACGTGATTCCCAAGCAGGGCAGGAAGAGACCTTGTTTGTTTGGAGTTTACTTATTGTAAATCCTATCTTAGATGATAGTAACCTGTTTAGTATGTATTAACAGACTTCATACTATGTACTCTGAGAAAACCCTCCCTGTCCGCTGTTTTGACCTGATGTCATCCAAACTGTCTTCTAAGCATTTTTTCTCCATAAAGGGAGAGAGAAAAGTTGGATTTTTCAGAAACAGTTCCTTCCTTGGAGCTTTTCTCATATCCATATGGCAGTATGGTACAAAGGACTGGGTAATATGAATGTATATTCTTTATGATGCATTGAGTCAACCATAGCAATAATACAATAATAAAAGCGCATATGTTATATCTTATAGATGTTAAGATCTTTGAATTTATAATAAGAGCTGTTCTTTGAACAGAAATGTCTTCTCAAACCATGTGTTTTTAACTGACACAGTTTCTCTTTTGTACTATACATTTATTTGAGCTTAAGTAAATTATTGCTTCATATTTTTATAATATTCTTAGTCTCATGTCTCATTTATAAATAAATATTGTCTTTACAATACTAAACTGAGCCGGCTGGCTTATCAGCATAGTGTAAACTGAGTTTCCACATATTGGAAAAGAGCGCCCTATATCCAGACCAAAGCGCAAATTCCCTTTGAGAAAACTAAGGCACAACGGGACAGTGCTCAATGGACCATTGGCCTCTGACCCTTTATGGCACTTCTTATATTCTTATGCGGTAATTACCATGTACTGCCTTGAGAGTTTGTGTGTGTTTAAATGGACCAGAGAGCAGCTCTGGGTGCCAGTTCCCCTGCATCCAACCCCGCCTGGGTCAGGTTTACACAGACCTGGCAGCTAATGTGGCCTGCAGTCTGCCTGCATGGCGCACCCTCCCCCATTCCATAGAGTTGCAGGTGGATCCCCATACACTCTAGGCTTCCATCCGCAGCTCTATGGCATTGCCTGGAGCAATGGTCTGCCGAGAGTGGAGGGCATCCCAGAATGTACCAGGGCGCCAATCTTGCCAGCACCCGTGGCTCCCCAGGCTCTCACCTCACCACTGGGCTGCTGTTCCTCCAGTCCTGGTCACTGCTCTCTACTCCTCCCTTGCTTGTGCACTGCTTAGCTGAGCTGTGGTGACATCCCGGCTCAATGCTTTCTGAGTAGGGGGGGATGAGGAGTAGCTTGCATGCACCCCCCCCATGGGTCCCCCGTTCCCAGTGCATGGACTGGGGAGGAGCAGGGAGCAGCAAGCGGGAAGCAGCAACCAGGGCTGGAGGAACAGCAGCCTGGTGATGAGATTAATCAGCCTGGGGTATCCCATCAGGTTGATTTGGGTACCAGTTGGTGCCTGAATGCAAACGGGTCAAGTCAGGCACCCCAGATTTCACGGGGTGCATGACTTGCCAGGTTCCCTGGTTGCAGCTCTATTCCCTGCCCTTTGTCTTTCCTAGATTGTAAGCCCCTTGGAGCAGGGACCTATCTCTAATGAATAGTTGTACAGTTCCAGGTACAGTGTGGGTACTACAAAAAATAGTTTCTACGCATCCATATATCTTACAGGGTAGATACCTTTTTACAGTAACATGTGAGTGTTTCACACACTCATCATGGTGTAAGGATATCTTTGGTTCGGTGTATAGTATACTTACAAAGTCCATTTTCTATACTAACACTGTGTTTTAAAATTTGTTATAAAAAAATAAAATAATAATAAAAAAAGAGGGTCGGGAGCAGGGAAACCCTGGCACTTTTCATAGCATTCAGAGGAATCCACATTAAAAAGAATACCTGGCTAGTTCTAGTGCAGCTCATCCAAACATCACAGCATGCAGTGGCCACCCTTTTCCAAACTTAGCAACTTGCTCTGATCCTTATCGGACGCTTATGCCCCAGTTAAAAACAAAGCTGTATGCCCAGGATTTAATACTTGCTGAGTGTCCAGGAACACAAAATGGGCTGCAGGGTTCCTCGTTCTTCCAACATCCTTTCTGGTCGAGCTTCTGAAATTTGAATTAGCGAGCGCTGGCTGTAAATCACAGACTGCTCTTAGAGCAGGGATGGGGGGAGGGGGTCCGTTGGTTTTTTTTCTGTACTTTTATTTTCCACAGTTCTTGCCAAGAAAGAGTCCTCTCCAAGACCCTCTCCCTTCCCCTCCCCTCCAGTCCCTTCATTTTCATCCCTGCTTTTAGTCTCTTATTTTTTTCCAGATCTAACTCTGGCTTGCATACCCCTTTTCCTCTCCTTTCACTTTTGTGGCCTGCTGTTAACTTGCTTTTGTATCCTGGGAGTGCCCAGATAGCCTTGTCCCTCTCACTCCAGTGCTAGTGATTTCTATTTGTCTAGAAAAGGTGCTCCATGGAGACCCCATTACCTTCATTAAAAAAAAAATAAAAAAATCCCATAGTCTTATCCTTACAACACCTCTGTGGCTATATGTCCTTTGGGCTGTTCTACACTGGTATGATCTCCATTCACTCCAATGGGATAGTACCAGAGCAAAATAACATCAGGATTATGCTCTGTGGGTAGGAAAATGCTATTATCTCTAATTTACAGATAGAGATTGTGACCGATTTTCACCTTTACCTCCTTGCCTTGGGGTTATTCCATTTGGATCCCCAGAGCACAATTCAGATTATGCTCTGCAGTAACAAGGATGCCCCCCGCCCAACCCTCACTTGTACACAATCCTCAGGGATAGTTCTTCCTAGAAGGGGGTCCTGAGATCTCTCCCTTGTCTCTCAAGTCCTTCTCAAGAGGGTTTAACTGCTCCTGCAATTTACCTTTGACAGAGCTGGCAATCGGCAACAAAGGATTGGGCATGGGCAGGGCATGAGACCCATTCTTGCTACTCCAAAGCTCTTGGTTTATTCCTTTCTCCTCATACACCCGACTGCTTTGAGTTGGAGTCTTTATATAATTCCAGCTAATATTATTCAGTGTGAATTATGACACCATTGGTCAGTGGTCACAATGTCCAAGTACCCTTTGGTGTTCCCTATGTTTGCTGCTGCTGCAGTCCCCTTAACAATGCCATTAACATGCAACTCCCTTGCAGTCCCCCTCATGTCAGCTGCCATTATTACAGGCCCGCTCTCAGACAAATGGCACAGTGGGACTACTCCAGAGTGAGTGGTTTTGAGGATTAGGACATAAACTCAAATTTTCCCAGGACATCCATAAGGGAATAGAGACTCAAACTCACGCTTCTAATTCTGAGACTAATCACTGGTCTAGACTTCCTTTTGTCACCATGCCTCTTGTTTGACTAAAACTCAATCTTTTTGTGTCTTTGGCTTTGGTGTGATATTATGAAAGTTTCTACTGTAGTTGTGCGTGTGTGTATGTTAAAATCTCTGTCCTAGATTACTTTAGATTATCATAAAATAATAATCTAAAGAGAAAGCATGGTTGCTGTGCTGCCCCCCAAGGTAACAGATGGACACAAGGTGGTCCATATTGTTGGCCAGCCAATACTCACTTTTTAAAAGAACTGATTTCTAACATGCCTGAGGAAGGGTTTTCTGTAGCCCAAAAGCTTTCATACTTGCTCCAATAGAACTTGGTCCAATAAAAGATATCATCTGAACTACATTGCCTTTATATCATAAAATAATAGAAACTGTAGGCATAGTATGTCTTCTAGCTCACTCCTTGAGTACATGGTATGCTTTGCATCTGGGAATCTCTAGCATAACGTTGTTTAATCTGTCTTGCACCTAACTGTAACACATGATAGTCGCATTCTATTGCACATCCTATACTTGAAGATCTCTCTGAATTCTTATATTTCACATCATTCTTGATTTCCCCCATCCTAGTTGTGAATTAGATCCGTGCTCATCCTGGTTGGTGAAAGCCTCCTGGGAGACCTTGGGGACGGTGCTGGCGAGGGTAGTGAATGCGTCCCTTCGGCAGGGGAGGTTGTCACTCAGCCTCAAGGAGGCTGTGTTGCGTCCCCTGCTGAAGAAGCCATCTTTGGATGTGGATGCACTCGTCAGCTACCGACCTGTCTCTAATCTTCCCTTTTTAGGGAAGGTTATTAAATGGGCAGTGGCACTGCAGCTCCAGGTGCATTTGGATAACATCGGTTTCCTTGACCCTTTTCAATCTGGGTTCCGCCCCGGCTATGGTACTGAGACAGCGTTGGTGGCGTTGGTGGACGATCTCCACCAGGAGATGGACGCAGGATGTTCGACATTTCTGATCCTGCTAGATCTCTCGACCGCTTTTGACACCGTGGACCATGGGCTGCTGTTGAGATGGTTGTGAGACCTGGGGGGTCTGGATGCGACTGTCCTTGGGTGGTTCCGCTCATTCCTCTCAGGGAGAAGCCAGTGGGTGGTGCTGGGGGCTGAAACATCAAGTCCCCGGGCCTTATCCTGTGGCGTTCTGTAAGGTTCAATCTTGTCTCCATTATTGTTTAATGTGTATATGCAGCCCCTGGGGGAGATCGTGAGAGGGTTCGGGGTGCGATGTCACCAATATGCTGATGCTACTCAGATGTACCTTTCGTTTTCAGCTGACCCAGGTCCTGCGGTCTCATTGCTTTCCCAATGTTTGGAGGCTGTGGCAGATTGGATGAGGCAGAGCAGACTGAAACTAAATCCCGATAAGATGGAGGTGATGGTGGTGGGGAGGACGGGGAGGTTCTGGCCCCCCTTGTGGGTGGAATTGTCCATCCTTCTATCGCCCAGCAGGTTCGGAGTCTGGGGGTGGTGTTGGACTCAGGTCTCCATCTGGATTGGCAGGTGGAGGCGGTGGCTAAGACCACATTCCACCGGCAGTATCTGGTACTGTCTCATTACTTTCCCATTATTTTCCCAATGTTTTGAGGCCGTGGCGGATTGGATGTGGCAGAACAGACTGAAGTTCAATCCTGATAAGACAGAGGTGATGGTGGTGGGTAGGGCGAGGGAGGTACTGGCTCCCCTGGTAGGGGGTTCCGCCCTCCTGTAGCCCAGCACGTTTGGAGTCTGGGGGTGGTGTTGGACTCAGGGCTCCATCTGGATCGGCAGGTAGAGATGGTGGCTAAGGCCGCCTTCCGCTAGCTGTATCTGGTACGGAGGCTGTGTCCATACATTTCCAGGCCCAACCTGGCCACCCTCATTCATGCCTTCATCACCTCAAGGTTAGACTACTGCAATGCGCTGTATGTGGGGCTTCCCTTGTTTCTGGTTTGGAGGCTGCAGCTGGTGCAGAATGCGGCGACCCATCTCCTTATGGGGACGGGAAGGCGGGAGCACGTAACACTTGTTCTCCGTACTCTGCACTGGCTGCCTATAGCGTACTGAGCCCAATTCAAGTTGCTAATGTTGATCTATAAAGCCCTACATGATCTGGGCCCCTTATACCTTGGGGACCGTCTCACCCTCCGCGCCTCAGAGTGATCCCTTCGGCCCATGGGGGGTGCCTTTTTGAGGTCCCCTGTATAAAGCGGGGGGCCACAATGGAGAGGGCATTCTCAGTGGCTGGGACGAGACTCTGGAATTCCATCCCGGAGGAAGCCCGTCTGGCCCCAGGTCTGTTTGCATTTCGGTGAGCCTGCAAGACCTGGCTGTTCGTCCAGGCCTTAGGAGGGGAGGGGAGGAGGGTGGGGGAGGGGGGGAATTTTGAAGAGTTTTTATGTTGAGGGGGGTTTGTATTTCTAAAACAGGGTTTTAATGAATTTTATTGTGTGTTTTTATGCTGTAAGTCGCTCCGAGATGCTGTAGGCATGAGGGGGCGGCTAACAAATATAAATAAATAAATAAATAAATAAATAAATATTATAATTTATTTAGATTATATTAGATAGATTTAGGTGTTATTTTTTGTTTTTAACCCCTCCCTGTGTTCCCTGTGTTCAATCTTCCTTCCTCCTTCCCCCCTCCATTGAATCCTTTACCTCTCCATCTCTACATATATTCCATCCCTGATTCCCTTCCCCTGTTTTTGATTCATTTTGAGTAGCATTAGATTGATTATGGTTTCATTTCATTTTTGTACCACCCTCTCTGGGGGATTTCAGATGTTAGGAGTCTGAAATTCACCCCGCCTGAACCACAGTCAAACACGGGCCGCGTTTGACTGTGGTGAATGTTTGTTTGCTCTCCGCCAGATATGCACCACAGTCAAACGCGGCCCGTGTTTGCATTCACCATGCTTCTGGACCTCCGGATCCGAGGAGGTCGAGAAGTGTGGTGAAAGGCCACCATGGCCATGGTGAATGGAAAGTAACTTCTGTTTACTTACCGTTCACCGCGGTCAATGGAATTCATCCCCGCCTGTGGTTGCGGCAGCGGCTGGATTGGCCACTGCCCATCGGGAGGGGGGAGGGCTGCCAGGGAATGCAGAGGGCGGGGCCGTACAGCAGCACGCTGAGCCACGTGGCCCCGTCCCCTCCGGGGGTGTGTGCTGCTTCAGACGTGATGGGCGGACGCTTTCACCACGGGTCGTGGTTTGGCGGTCCCCAGGGCCAGGGGCAATGGGGCGCACATCTGTTGGCGTGCCCCTTTACCCCCAGCCATGGTCCAAACCACCCCACAGCCCATGGTGAAAGTGGCTGCCCGTCACGTCTGAAATCACCATCTGTGTTCTTTGTGTTTCCCCCTCCCCATCCCATAGATAGATAGATAGATAGATAGATAGATAGATAGATAGATAGATAGATAGATAGATAGTAGAGTTGTAGGAGTTAGCTGAGATAGAGATAGTGTTTAGAGTTTTTTTTAATGTTTGTAGGAGTAGGCCTTTGTACTTATTAGATAGATAATCCATTTAGTTGATAGCATTTAGAATAGTTATAGCAGCTAATCTAATCTAATCTAATCTAATCTAATATCTAATATATATATAATATTAGATTAAAAAATTTAAATAATTTTTAAAATTTTAAAAAAAACAAACAATATAAAAACATTATTTTGGAGGGAGAAATGGAGAAGGGAAGGAGAGGCCGGTTGCTGCCCGGAGGGGAGCCAATGGGACATGTGCTAGAGGCGGAAGGGGCTGTGCCAGGGGAGTGGCAGCAGGCAACAGCAGTAGCCCGAGCACATCACCACGCCCCAAACTTAGCAGATCTGCTTTAGGGCAAGAGGCTTCAGCGGCTCAGCGTCGCCTCCTGGCAGTGCCCTCCTCCACTGTCATGCAAGGCACTGGAAGGCCTGCAGGACTTGAGGCTGCATTTGTCCCTGCTGGTGGTGGTGCTTGAGCAGGTGCTAGGGCTTCTTGTGATGTTCCTACAGGGCCACTGATGTCCTCCACTGTTGAGGCAATCCCCAGAAGTCCAGAGCTGGTGGATCCCACCCCGACTGCTAGAGGCAGGGCCAGATCCCTGGGCAATGTCGGTAGGGAGAGGAATAGCAGCAGCAGCAGCAGCAGCAGCTATATAGGGGGGCACAGGGAGAGTGCCAGCAGCATGGCGGGCACAGGCAGTCTAGCCTCATGGTCCCAGTACTCCCCTTCACGGGACATCACCGTGATCGGGGACAGTGAGGAAGAGGCAGGCACTAGTGCTGCAGAGGAGATATCTGCAGCTGTGGCAATGGCTGAGCCTCCTCCCAGAGATGTGTCGCCAGTGCCACCAAGTTCTCCCCCTCCCAGCAGTGCTGGGAGCAGTGCATCACCTGAGGCAGGCCAGAAGGCAGGAGGGGGAAAAAATCCTCAGTCTGGAAACATTTTAAGCTGGTGCGGGCAGATGATCCCAGAGAGGTGCAGTGCACTTTGTGCAATAAGGTGGTGAAGCATGGGCAGGTGCTCGCCAACCTTGGGACAACTGCAATAGCGAGGCACCTCAAGGCATGCCACAGTGCTCTGATGCTAAGCGGGAAGGCAGGGGAAGTGGATGCCAGCAGGTTCCCGACTGCAGCAGCGGAGAGTCGCCCGGCTCCTTCAGCAGGCAAGCATCCCGCACCAACTGCTGCTGCCTCTAGCAGCAGGAGAAGTATGGGAGCAGAACAGCAGCAGGAGCCTCACCAGCAGCAGCATCTGTCCACTATAGAGGAGCTGGGGTGGGGGCAGCAGTCAAGTCCATCGGGTGCTGGAGGACAGTGTGGCTTCTTTCAGGAGAAAGCCAAGCACCTGTTGGCCAAGATGATTGCACTGGATGGGTAACCCTTCTCTATTGTAGAGGACAAGGGCTCCCAGCAGCTGGTTGGATTCCTGACTAGGGATGGGTGAACGCGGTTCGGAAGTTCGGAGTTCGGCCCGAACTCGGCCTGTTCGGACGACTGAACCGAACCGAACTTCCGAACACGAAGTGGCCGAACCGAACTCAATTCCGAACGTTGAAATGACCAAACAGTTCGGTCAGTTCAGATCACGTTCGGGTGAGTTCGGGTGGCAAAAAAAGGTTCACTGTAAGGTCAAACGTGACAGGGAGGGGTAGTACTAGTCACTGAGGAGCAGACTTCCAGGCACCAGGGGTGGAGAGGCTTGCAAGAAATGAAACTATCTGCCTCCCCCCTTCCCAACACCTTCTGAGCTAGTCACTGTTCCTGAACAG
>QEPC01010657.1:6991401-7020327 GCA_003113815.1 Sphenodon punctatus
CCAGGCCTATATGCTGTCTGTGCCAAAGGTTCTGTACCCTGACAACCCACTGTCTGCTGGTGCCAGTGGCCCCCAGGCCAGGCCTATATTCCGTCTGTGCCAAGGGTTCTGTACCCTGGCAACCAATGTCTTCTTGTGTCAATGGCCCCCAGGCCAGGCCTATATGCTGTCTGTGCCAAAGGTTCTGTACCCTGGCAACCCACTGTCTTCTGCTGCTAGTTCAAATGGCTCCCAGGCCTATATGCCATCTGTGCCAAGGGTTATGTACCCTGGGAACTGATATCTGCTGGTGCCAATGGCCCCCAGGCCAGGCCTACATGCTGTCTGTGCCAAGGGTTCTGTACCCTGGCAACCCACTGTCTTCTGCTAGTGCCAATGACCCCCAGGCCTATATGCTGTCTGTGCCAAGGGTTCTATTGTACCCTGGCAACCAATGTCTGCTGGTGCCAATGGCCCCCAGGCCAGGCCTATATGCTGTCTGTGCCAAGGGTTCTGTACCCTGGCACTGTCTGCTGCCGCCTGCTAATGACAATGGCACCCAGGCCTATATGTTGTCTGTGCCAGCCAAGGGGTCTGTACCCAGGAAACTCAATGGCTGCTGCTGCTCCCAATCATGCCATGCAGTCTGTCTGCCTGCCCAGGCTGCCAATCTCAAAGCCTGCCTGATTGCCACTCATGCCATGCTGCCAGCCTGCCAGTCCAGGTTTCCATTGCCAGCGAGGTAGAAAGGAAGATCCCAGTCTAGCCTCATGGCGCCAAGCAGCTGGCAGAACAGTAGAAGTTACACTTTACGATTAGGCTCTGCTGTGCCATGCAGCAACCATAGTCTTGGTAAAAAAGAAAGACGACAACACACACAACCACGCAAAACAGTGTGCAACTGCATGGAGAATTAAAAATCTCACCAAAAGCCAGCCAGCCCACTCAGCAGACAAAATTATAACACCCACAAGAAATAAACGATTCACACATGCCCCAGGGCACCCTTTAGTCTTGGCATGGCATTGGTACTGTGGCACTGTAACTTGAACAGAACACAGGGAAGGGGAAGGGGAGTGAGGTAGAAAGATCCCTCTGGCCTCATGGTGCCAAGTGCCAACCAAGCAGCAGGCAGAACTGGAAGCAATGTGGCACCCATTATTTATTTATTTTAATAAAAAACATGGCATGGTAAAGGTAACTGTAACTCCCCCACCCCCCAATCTCCCAGCGTTTGCCCTATGGACAGGACAGGACAGGCCAAACCATACCAGGCCAGGCTAGGCACACCCCCCCCAGACGATTATTTACAGATTCCAGTCGTGAGAGATTGATACAGATCTGCTCAACCTGTCTGCTGTCATATGTTCCCTTCCTGCTATGTGCACTGCTAGTAGATAAATTTTGTTCTGGAATGCCATATGGCGATGGCTTTCACTTCTCTGCTGAGCTGTGCCTGTTTGTTCAAATAATATACCACTGTACTATTTGTCGATAGATGTACCACATGGTCCTGTAAATGTCTTGCAAAGGGCAAGTAATGTGTTTCTCACTGCCTCCATCTCCAGTTGGTTGATATGCAGCAAACTTTTCTGCTTGCTCTATAGGCCATTCACTCTATGAGTGCTCATATGAGCCCCCCCAGCCTAAAACAAAGGCATCTGATATAACATGCTTTGTTGGGCATAACAGCATATAAGGAATGCCTTTAATAAAAAGTCTCTTTCTTTCCATATAAGTAGTGTGTTAAATACATTAGCAGGTAATTTTAGTTTCATCGCCATCCTGTGTCTCGATGGATTATAATTTCTTAATAGGTAGGGATGGACGAACAGAACCGAGTTCTGAAATTCAAACCCCATTGAACTAAATGGAATATTATCTTATAGGGATGGGCGAACAGAACCGAGTTCGGAGGTTCGGTTCGGTTCGGTACAAAAATCGAGTTCAGTTCGGAAGTTTGGTTCGGTCAACCGAACTGGTCGAGTTCGGTCGACTGAACTGGTCGAGTTCGGTCCGAACTCCGAACTTCCAAACCGCGTTCGCCCATCCCTATTAATAACCAGCATTGTAACGGTCTCATGAAAAGTCTAGCACAAGGCTTCTGTTGTTGACGTCATTATTCCTAATATGCTCATATAGTGTCTGACCACCTGATTCTGCATTTTTGAGAGTGCATTTATTGCTTTAGTAACATTAATTTACCTCTCCTCTGGTGGTGGTATCAAAGATCTTGTGGAATCAAAAACTGTTCATATAAACGTTATTTTCTGTGTTGATTCCAATATAGATTTTTCATAGTTTACTAACAAACTCAGAGTGTTGCAAAGTTCTAATGTCAACTCTACATTACATTTAATTTGTTCTGGTGAGTCAGCAGCTAGTAGCCAAACATCAAGATACGGAAAGATGTTAACTCCGTTACATCTTAAATACGTAATCACTGGCACCATGTTTCAGTAAAAACTCTCTGAGCAGATGACAGTCCAAATGGAAGGGAAGCATATTGCTAATGCTTTCTGCTGTGCACAAAACTGAAGAACATCTCATGTTTTTTACCTCTTACCTAACATGAAAATACACATCCTTAAGGTATAGGGATGCATACCACTGACCCAGTTTCAAATATGCTAGTAACATCTGCAGCATTACCATGTGAAATTTAAAGTATTTCACACTCTTATTTAGCAGATGCAAATCTAAAATGAGGTAGTAACCCCTTAGGCAGCTTTTATACGAGACAAATTTGCCCATGATTAGTGAAAAATGCGTGTGTTTTAATGCTTGTTTAAACACCTAAACCATTTTAAATGTGCATTTGCCATGATTGTGTAAAAGCCAAAATCATTTTGAATGTGTTTTTTAAATAATGCACATTTTTTAAAACCAGTTTTGGCATCCCCCAATCATCAAAGGGGCTCAAAACCGGTTTTAAAAAATGCGCATTATTTAAAAACCACATTCAAAACGGTTTTGGCTTTTACACAATCATGGCAAATGCGCATTTAAAATGGTTTAGGTGTTTAAACAAGCATTAAAACACACGCATTTTTCACCAATCATGCGCAAATTTGTCTCATCTAAAAGCGGCCTCAGTCTTTTTAGGGACAACAAAGTAGTGGGAATAAAATACTTGATTTGTTCCATAGATACAAACTCAATAACTTTAATTTCCAAAAGCAACAATACTTCTTCATCCAAAAATAACTTTTCTTCTGTATAACAATTTTTTTTGGCCTTGGTGCAGCATTATCTCCAGGCATTATCTAATATACATTGAACAGGGTAACCATACGTAACCACCTCAAGAACCCACAAATCTGTTATAATTGACTCCCAAAGATGGAAAAATGAAGATAATCTATCCTTAAATGAGACAGCAGGTACACCCTCTATAGGCGATTGTAGACTGTTATCTTCTTCCTGTATTTGTCATTGCCCTTGTTTGCATTGAGCAAGATGTGACTCATTAGAGCACTGCTGGTTGCACCGCTTGTATGATGATCTACTCCTTCCTAAAGCACAAAGGGAACATAGCAGGATTAAACCTGTGAATGTAGTGGTAGTAAGAGGAGGAGGATGAATTGTAAGGCTTATTATATCTTTTGGCACAGTATCACTAGCTGTAGTGTTGTTGGCAAACCCTCAGAGTCATGCTGTTGAACTGGACTTTTGCATTTTTTTCTAGAACCTTGTCCATGTTTGCTCGAACAAACCCTCAGCATCAAGAGAGAGGTTCTGTATGTGGCACTTATTTTGATGTTACATATTAGCTGAATGCAGGCACATGTAGCGGTGTGTAACGCTTGTGTTAGCCACTGTCCAGGATGCTGAGTTGCAAACATGTTGTGAGTTGTAGGGCTGTGCGAACACAGTTTGGATGTTCGGGGTTTGGTCCGAACTCAGTCAGTTAGGACTGCTGAACCAAACGCCTGAAGCCCTGAACAGTTTGGGCACGTTCGGATGAGTTCAGGCGGTGTTCGGGCAGGAAAAAAACTGGCTGGCAGGCCCAGAGGGGTGGTGGTAGCTGAGGAGGGGTGGAAAGACTTGGACTAGCAGCCAGACTGCCCAATCACCATTCCTCTTTTCCTCAGACCACTGGCTTGGCAGTCTGCGATTGGCCACGGACTAGGTTGCACAGAACCAATGGGGCTTGTGGTAAGGCGGGCGCAGCAAGTAACAAAAGTAATTGCCCTCCCCTCCTTCCATATCATTCTGAGCTAGCCACTGATCCTGTCAACGGGCATTTTCAGAAGTCTCCCTCTCCCAGCAGTTGGTGATCCTCCCAATCCATTGCCATCCTCCTCCTATTTAACCCATTTCCAAACATTTACCTCCATACTTTCATTTATTTGGATTGGATTGGATTAGATTAGATTAGATTAGATTAGATTAGATTAGATTAGATTAGATTAGATTTAGGTGTTATTTTTGTTTTTTAGCCCTCCCTGTGTTCTTTCTCCCTCCCCTCCATTGAATCCTTCCCTCCTCCCTGTATTTTTCCATCCATGATTCCCTTCCCCTGTTTTGGGATTTATTTAGAGCAGGATTAGATTGATTTGGGTTTCATTTCATTTTAGTATCCCTCCCTGTGTTGTTTGTTGTGAGCTGTCTGTGTCCCCCCCACATCCCTGTGTAGACAGACAGCTAGATAGATAGAGATAGTGTGTAGTGATTCAGTTTTAATATTTTATAGTGTGTTTGTAGGACTAGGCCTTTGTAGATATTAGATAATATTCCATTTAGTTCCATAGGTTTTAGAATACTTAATAGCAGTTACAGTTAGTGTAGATATATATAATATTAAAATACAAATTTGAATAAATAAATTTAAAAAATATAAAATCTTCCTCTGCATTCTTTGGGAAGGAGAAATGGAGAAGGGAAGCAGGAGAGGCTGGTCTGCTACCCATAAAGCAGGCAATGGGGCATATGGCAGAGGTGGCAGGGGCCATGCCAGCAGAGAGGCAAGCATCATCAGCAGCCCGAGCCCATCACCAAGGCCCAAAATGTACAGGTCTGATTTTGGCAAAGAGGCTTCAGAGGCTCCCAACAGTGGCACTTGGGGGGTGGTTCAGCGTCGCCTCCTGTCAGCGTCCTCCACTGCCACGCAGGGCACTGGAAGGCCTGCAGTCCAGGAGGCTGAGGCTGTCTCTGCTGTGGCTGTAGGAGCAGGTGAAGGTGCTTCTGGGTCGGATGTTGATAATGGGCCACCATTGGTCCCCCATTATCAATGTGATCCCCAGCAGTCCAGGGCTGGTGGATCCCACCCCGGCTGCTAGAGGCAGGGCCCAGTCCCTGGGCAATGGCATCAGGGAGAGGAGCAGCAGTAGCATCAGCAGCAGTAGCTATAGGGTGCACAGGGAGAGTGGCAGCAGCATGGTGGGCAGTCGATCAGCCTCAGGGTCCCAGTATTCCCCTTCACAGGACATATCTCAGATTGGGGACAGCGAGGCAGATTCTAGTCCTGTGGAGGAGATGTCTGGTGCTGAGGTGATGGCTGTTCCTCTGTGTCACCACCATGTTCTGCCCCTTCCATCAATGCTGTCAGTGGTGCATCACCCGGTGTGGTCCAGAAGGCAGGAGAGAACAAAAAATCCTCTGTATCGGCGCATTTTAAGTTTGTGTAGGCAGATGATCCCAGGGAGGTATAGTGCAGTTTGTGCCACAAGGTGGTGGAGCGTGGGCAGGTGCTTACCAACCTTGGCACAACTGCCATGGTGAGGCACCTGAAGGCATGCCACAGTGATGTGCTGCTAAGCGGGCAGGCAGGGGCAGTGGATGCCAGCGGGTTCTCAATAACAGCGGCCAGCTGTCCGCCTCCATCAGCAGGCAAGCATCCTCGAGCAGCTACCTCTAGCAGCAGGAGCAGTACTGCTGCTAGGGGGAACAGCAGCAGCAGCTGCAGGATGTGGAGGGTGGCGTGACTTTCAAGTGAAAGCCACGCATATGTTGGGGGAAATGATAGTGCTGGATAGTAGGGGAGGGAATTCCGGATCTTCCGGTATCCGATACTGCCAGTATTTGGTGTACCGGCAGTATTGGATTAAACCCGGTAATCTGGGGTAATTTACCAGATTCCCTGTACCGGATTTTTTACATTGCAGCCATTCAAATGAATGGCTGCAATGTAAAAAAAACACACAACCCCACCCCCACTTTCCCTCCCCAGTCCAGGCTGCGCGGGTGGAAGGGGGGACACCCCCCACCCACCCTGCCCAGCCTGGATTAAATTCCCTCCCCCCTGAAGTCCCTGCTAGTGCGGGTTCCGGGCCGCCGGCGGCGACCCAGAGCCTGCACTAGCAGGTAGGTAGGACTAGGTATAGGTACTAGTACTGTACTAGGGTGATCCCTGGGGTGGGGGGTGGTTTAACACCCCCCACCCCAGGGATCACCCTACCTCCCCACCCAGGGATTGCCTGCCTTGCGCTCCAGGCGGCGGCGGTCCGGTGGCTTCAGTGCTGGCACTGGCTGCCGGCTTCAGCACTACTAGGCCTTCCGGGGAAACCCAGAAGTTCACCGGCAGCCACAGCTGGCAGCCGGCAGTCACAGCCAGCACTGAAGCCTCCAGACCGCCACCACCGCCGGCGCCCAGAGTGCAAGGTGCCTGATTGGCTTCCTGGCCCCCCAGTTTAAGCTGTCGTTGTGAACCACCCTGAGTTGGCAGGTGGTGCCAGCCTTGTACCGGGATTTAAAGAAGGGGGTGAGGGAGCAGCTGGCAGGGGCTGGGGTGCCACCATCCACTTCATCACTGACCTGTGGTTGAGCAGAAATGTGCAACATGCCTACCTGGCAGTGACAGCGCACTGGTGGCAGGACCTGGAGGCAGAGTTTGGGAGTGGCAGGAGGGGTCCCAAAGCAGGGTATAGGTGGGCCCTGCTTCAGGTGGAAGTAATGGATGGCCCTCGCACCACTTGGAACATCGTCAGTCCTGACCCCCATGGTGAGGGAGTGGGTCACGCCAGGTGCGCCCTTAATCAAGGGGTGCATGGTGACAGACAACGCGGTCAACATATTGAGGGCAGTCCACAAGGGGGCTTCATCAGCATCCCTTGCACCACACACACCCTTCACCTGGTGGTCAGGGATGCTCTGGGCTTGGGGGAGAAGGGGATTGAGGCCGACACCCTTAGTTCCCTGGTCAAGAGGGGGATGAAGCTGGCCAGTTTCTTTAACCAGAGCATGAAGGGCAGCAACCTCCTCCGGGCTAAGCAGGCAGAGCAAGGCTCCTCAGTGTACCAGCTGGTGCAGGATGTGTCCACCAGGTGGAATTCAGCGTTTCTGATGCTCGAGCGGTTTCTTGAGCAGAAAGCTGCCTTGCATCAGGTTCAACTGGTTATGGACAGCGGGGCACCTTCAGGGTACAATGGGTTGGAATGGGAGATCCTGGCTCACACGGTCTTCGTGCTCAGACCATTCCTGGCTGTGACTGAGACCATCAGCTCCTCCATGGCCACCATCAGCCAGGTAACCCCTCTGGTTTAGAGTCTCCTCAGGAGGCTGGAGGAAATTCTCCAGGGGCAGGATTGTGGCCCTCAGGGCAAGAAGCTGGCAGATGAGGCGGTTACCATGGTGTGGCAGATGAATGCAGGGCTGAAGGCACGGTTTGATGAGCTCCTGCAGCAGGAATAATGTGTCTTTGCAACCATGCTGGACCCCAGGGTCAAGAGCAGCGTGGCACGCCAGACACAGCTCTATGGTCACCGGAAGGGTGAGCTGGTGGGGAGTGTCTGGCAGGCAGAGAGGGCTATGGAGAGTGCGCAGCAGCAGCAGCAGGATGCCCCAGGGGATGGTGGGAGCAGCCACCCCTTTCAGCTGGCGGGGTCTATCCCTACCCCCAGCCCTAGCAGTAGCAGCACCAGAAGAATTCTGAGCAGCAGAAGCACCCCTATTGCGAGCAGGAGCAGCTCGTATGTGCAGGCCACTCTGGCGAGCATGGGCCCGTGCACAGCAGGGCAGACAGAATGGCTGAGGGCAGTGGTGGAGGTGGTGTCCAAGCGGAGCTATGAGAGGGAGTACACCAGTGCCTCAGCAGCAGTGGAGATCTACCTGGAGGAGGAGCCATGCATTGAACCCAGCAGAGATCCCTTGACCTACTGGGCCAGCAAGACCAACATGTGGCTGGCCCTGTCCAAAGTGGTCAAGGGTCTGTTGTCCTTCCCACCAGCCAGTGTCCCCAGCAAGCGGGTGTTCTCTATGGTGGGAGACATTTGCGCGTGCACCGCCTGAGACTGGGGGTCAAGTTGGTGGAGCAGTTGCTTTTAATCAAGACCAACCTTCTGCTGCTGGGATTCCCTGAGCTGCCCTTGGACATGGATTGATGGTGCAGTGGCATACACCATCCCATGCCAGGGGCAGTCTTGGGATGGGGTTCCTCCTCAATCTGGGCTTCTGCTGCTGAGGTGCTGTCTCTCCCTCCCAATGCCCAGTGCCCGCCCCCCCTCTCTCACTAGATGGCCTCAGCCAGCCTATCTGACTAATCTCATGACACTGGGTGGCATTGGGAAGCTGTAAGCCTGCCAGCCGGCTTCTGGCTAGACGATCTCGGCCTGCCTATCTGACTGGTTCTCTCTCGCACTGCACAGTCCTCACCAGCCTATATGAGTGCCCTGCCAAGGTCCAAGCCTGCCTTCCCTACTGCCTCTCATGCCACGCTGCCTGTCTGCCCGCCCGCCCAGATTGCCAAGATGAAAGCCTGCCTCAGTCTGCCTTCTGATGCTCATGCCATGCTGCCTGTCTGCCCGCCCAGGTTGCCAGCCTTGTACCATGCCTCAGCCTGCCTTCCGATGATCATGCCACACTGCCTGTCTGCCCTCCAGGTTGCCTAGATCAAAGCCTGTCTCAGCCTACCTTCCGATACTCATGCCATGCTGCCTGTCTGCCCACCCAGGTTGCCAAGATCAAAGCCTGCCTCAGTCTGTCTTCCAATGCTCATGCCACACTGCCTGTCTGCCCACCCTGTGGGCAAAGCAGAAGCCCTGACCCAGCCTGCCTGCCACCCATCCCAAGGTGCCTGTCTGCCTGCCCTGGCAACCCTGGGTGATGTGTCCCACTGGCCTGGTAATCCCTCTGCTGCTGTCTGCTGGTCCATGGGTGCTCTGCCCTGGCAAATCCAAATGTGCCAGCGCAATCCTGCTGCTGCCATCTGCTGCTGTATGGGAGCTCTTCCCTGGCAAATCCTACCATCCTGGTTCCATGGGTGCTGTGCACAGGCAAATCCTGCTGATGCCATCTCTTCTGTTCCATGGGTTTTGTGCCCTGGCAGTCCAATGTCTGCTACTGCTGCCAATGCCACCTCTGCTGTGCCATGGGTACTGTGCCCAGGCAATACAATGTCTGCTTCTGCTGCCAATGCTGCCTCTGCTGTGCCACAGGTACTGTGCCCGGGCAATCCAGTGTCCTCTGCTGCTGCCGCTGCTGCCTCTGCTGTGCCATAGGTTCTGCTACCGGGAAATCCAATGTCTTCTGCTGCTCCACCGATGCCTGGCAGCCTGCAATGCCCAGCCAAATAGCGGTGCCAGGCCAGCCACCAAGCCCAAAGCCTTCCCGGCCTCTGCTGCTGTTGCTGCCTCTGGGTCTCAGATGGCCATCTGCCGCACCACGGGCAGCCCCAGGGGCCAAGCACTGAGTCTGCCTGCCCGGGCAACCCAGGGTGCCAAGCCCCAAGTCTTCCCAGTCTCTGCTGCTGCTGTGTCTCCGACGGCCTGCCATACCCCCATGGACACCCCCGGAGTGCCCCAAGCCTCTGCGGTGGAAGAACATTCCTAACATCCAGGGGGTCTGAAATCCATGAGACTGAACCCACGAATCTGAACTAAGTTTTCGGTCCGAACAGCCAAAAGGACGAACATCCGAACCCCATTCTGTTCGCACATCCCTAGTGAGTTCTGTAATTGAAACTGTGATGTGACAATAACCTCTGTCTGTAGCCTAAATGCCTCTTCCCTCTGCTCCGATGGTAGAAGCAGTTTTATTGACTCCCAAAGATAATTTTGGTATGATTCCATACCACTGGCATAGTTGGATGTATGAATGATCATTATCTGTAAAGCAAATATCCTGCGACCAAAAATATCTATTTTTCTGCCCACTTTCTAGTGCCACCACTGCAGGCATTGGCTACAAACTTTTCACTAATCTCTCTAACCCAAGGAGAAGTGGGAGGGTTAATTTGATAGCACATGAAGGATCCAGTATCTTAAAGACAGGGTCACTCTCTCTCTTGTATGGCCACCATATAAAGCAATAATGCCTTAGTAAATATTCAAAGGAACAACTGAAATTTATAGTGATCCTCAATTGAGGGCACCCCTGCTGCATCTACCACCTAATCTGACAGTGGTGGTGTGATTGATTTAGAAGGATCTGATTGATCTATGTTCATGGCAGTAGGGCTATAGCGGAAAGTGGCAGCGGTAGCTATTTCCGCTGGAAACAGCGTTTCAGCAATTAGCGGTATGGCGTGGCAGAGGCTTTCATTCTGCTAGTTTCATTCCACTACTTCCGCAGTTCCGCTAATTTCATTCCGCTACTTCCAAAGGCTTCATAAATAGTGGAAATATGCCATTTTCGCTACTTCCACCATTCCGCCAGCACCACAAAATAATGGAACAGTGGTTTTATGACAGTTTCCAACAATCCCGCAATTTTTCTGATAGTTTCCGAATTTGCAGAATGCTGGCAGAATTAGCAGAATGTCAGCAGAAAAGTCGCGCTGTGGCGCGGGCATTTCCGAAATGGCGGAATGGAATTTCAGCGTGGTAAAAGCTGCTGCTGCTTCAGCCCTACATGCCAGGCATAACTGGAGGTTGCTCTGTCAGTCCAG
The DNA here is from genome assembly GCA_003113815.1 of Sphenodon punctatus. Lineage (NCBI taxonomy): Eukaryota > Metazoa > Chordata > Lepidosauria > Sphenodontia > Sphenodontidae > Sphenodon > Sphenodon punctatus. The sequence continues at coordinate 7,002,206 of QEPC01010657.1, forward strand.
TGTCCTCTGGCAATACAGGCATAGAAGGTATATTTGGTTTTGACTTCATATTATCTTTCTCTTTGGGATCCAGAGCTGCAGGCAGAATAGGATGTTGCTTTGTAATAATAGGATGTTGCTCCTCAGGTTCAGGTAAGCTCCTCTGTTTCTTATTTTTCTTCTTTGTAGATTTCTTTATAAACAGCTTTACTTTCCTAACAGCAGAAGGCTCCCCAGACCCTCACTTATCACTAGTTAAGTTGTGGGACTCCTTCCCCTGTCCTAAATCATGTTGTGTGTCAATGATTTTGATGGTGCTACTCCCCTTGATGTGGAAGGCTCTGTAGGCAGCGGTAGCTCTGGGTATTTTCAGACGTTACGAGATCACGCTCAACCACAGTCAATTCCTATGTGGTGAGCGCGATCGCGTAATGTCTGTTTAGTGTTACGCCAGATGTTCACCCCCATGAATCACAGGGGGGAATCAGATTTGCCACGCTTCCATCCCTACTCACCAGAGGAGGAAAACCCCATGGTTGAGCATGTCAGCATCACGTCTGGCCGCTGACCATGGCCCGGAATCAGCGACGAGCACGGCTGACAATTCCAGGCCGTGGTCAATGTCCCGGGGCGGGCGGGGAGGCTGCATTGGCCACAGCACCCACCCGTTTCTGGGAGGGCGGGCTGCTGGGAGAGCATGGGGAGGCGGGGCCATGCGACCACACGTTGCATTGAGTGGCCCTGCCCCCTCCCCAGATTCCCCACCGGGATCGGGTGGCACGTCTGTTGGATGTGCCGCTTTGATCCCGGTGGGGAATCTCAAAGGTTGTTTTTGTGACGGGGCCAATTGGTCCCGTCACGTCTGAAAATACCCTTTGTCAGCGCTGGTGGGTCAGCTACTGCACTGCCTGCCATTGATGTGGAATGGAAAGACTCCAAGAAGTCTCTGTTACAGACACCATAGCAGAAAGAGGTCCACCTCAGGCTGGCTGCAGGGGTGGAAAGGTGAGTGATTTATCTCATGTGGTGATAGCACAGAATCTGAGCCATATTCTGGCAAAACGTTTAAAGGCTGAATAGAATCAAACAGTTGCACCAGCATCTTATCCTCTGAAGAGGAGGAGTCCACTCTCTCTGGGTTTTCTTGCCAACTACGTCTTCTCTGGGCATTTATTCAACTTCTTAAACAACTGAATATTTTTCTTAACTTTCTTGCCCTTTAAAAGTAGCGTTTCAGACACTCACAAACTATAGGTGATCTGTTTATCTCAGATGGTTCTGGAGTATCTGGAGACTGCTGACGATCACTTTGTGATTGCTCAACTGTGTCACCTACAGACGCTGTAGCTGTTGACATCAACGGAACAGCTTTGTAAGGATTTAGGGAAGCTGCCAGCATTGGAGGCTCAGATGCTGGTCTCTCTGGAGTGTTCTTTCCCTTCATTTTAAGTGCCTGTTCTACCAGCAACCCTGGCAAACGCAAACACCTCTCCCTCTGAGCCTGAGTGGAAAGTAAGGAACAGGTGTTGCAACCCTCAGGTTTGTGATCAGGTCCCAAACAAATTAAACAAACATTGTGAGGATCTTTAGTTGATAGTTTTTGCTCACATCAGGAACAGCGCTTGAACCTTGATTTTGAAATCATACTGCTGCTAGCTATGTTCTTCAATATTGCTTAGGCGATCTGCTAAATAGAACAGTTTGAAGGAACTGATGAGGTAATGGGCAGAGTACTAGGTACTAGTGGGCGCGAGGGGTTCATGTGGTGTTTTGAATGATGATTGATGACTAGTGAATGTCCGGAGGCATCACAAGAAGCTCATGGGACCCATGTGTGAGACTCACGGAGCCAGTCAAAGGAAAAGCAGTGTTCCTGGCATGGGGCCTACCAGGAAGGGAATGGGCTGGGCAGCGGTTCTCTCCTGAAAACCCCCTTTTAGTGGGCAGGGAGAGGCAGGAGAGAAAATCTACCAGTGTTGCCACAGCCTGTTCTCTAGCCTGCCTCACTATTTACCCTGCATTTCATGGGGTGGGGCTTTTGAGGGAATAGAAGGGGCTATTGGTTGAGGGTGGAGCCAAGGAGGATGTCCTGTCTCTTGAAGAACTCACACTTCGACTGTGTTCGTATTGCAGGTGGGCGTCCTGAGCAAAGAGCTGTACGTATTAACTTGAGGAGCTGACTGGGGCTGTGGTTTAAGTCAGTGTCACTGGTCTAAACTGAAAACGCTGACAAGGGTGAATTTCCAGGCAGGTAGGAAGTTTAAAATGACTTAGTTTTAACCCCCTAGGAACCAAAACAAGACCTTGAATGTACTGGAGAGGGACACAACTGATGCTCTGTTATGTTGGCACTATTGAACATAACTTAATTGCATCTTTCTATCTCTGTTATTTTAATCTATAACCCTTAGATGTGGACTGAGCTATATAGAATGATACAGTTACATATATGTCTTTCCCAGCCACTGAAATGTTAAATCATTTTTATAACAATAAAGTTGCTTTTCAAGCCACTGAGTAGCTATAAATGTTAAGTGTTTTTACAGTTCAGCAGCTTTAAATGTTATCAAAAAAGTTGCTTTTTCCAGCTGTTTGAGTCACTCTGAGCATTTTAAATGGATTTAATAATTTAAAAAAAAACTTTCTAAACCTATTTATACCTTCCTCACAAGCAAGTGCAAATTGTCTTGGTGCTGTTGTTGTAGATTCTTTCTTTTCTTTTCTTTTCTTTCTTTCAAATGTGCAAATAAAATTTTTCCATCTTTGTCTTAAACTTAAAAAAAGTAACAAGGGGGCTTCAGCTATAATGAATCCAAGATGAGCATGAGGAGTTCATCTTAGCATTGAGATACCTCAAAAGCACTCTACTTGTGGTATGGTCAATGGAAAGACTGTACATGTGGTGCATTCAATGGAAACTGTGTTCTTGTGGTCTTTCCATTGGAAATACTGCACTTATGGTATTTTCGATGGAAAAATAAATTTAGTGTGGCAGGAAATACTCGTTGGACTTTAAACCAGGGGGAAAGAGAAAGTGGGATGAGAGAGGCCTACATGGAAGTGGTGGCGAAATGGAAGAATTAAGGAGTATGGTCATGAGGAGCGAAGATTTTAGGGCAGGAATATGGAAAATTCTTGTGGCCCTTGAGGAATCATAATGGCAGGAGAAGCGAAAAGATCTGGGACAAAACTGAAGGGAAGACATGGGACCAGACTATAAGGAAAAGAAAGAATAAAGTAACAGAAAGTTGGTAAAATTGAAAATACGCCAGGATGTTGCATGAGGCACAGTTAGAATAAATGGGAGACAAAGCCCCCCCACCCTTACCCACTAAAGCAAAAAAGTATGTTCTTCACTTTAAATGGACAAATAGTTCAGTTGTCTTCATTATATTATTATTATTATTATTATTATTATTATCAACAGCATTTATATAGCACCAGTGATGTACCGGGCACTTTACCAAGAATAAGATAAACATGGTCCCTGCCCGAGAGCTTACAATCTAAAGACAGGGGGAGGGGGGACAGGGAAGGGGGAACAGAGGGAGAGACAAGGGATGCAACATTCATGAGGATGCGAAAGTAAAATGCATGCACAAGAGTTTTATTAGACTGAGACATATGGAACTGTTCCTCCTGCCACTGAAGGTAATAAACACTTTGTAAGATCAGGCTATAATAAAGAGATTCCCAAATTATGGGTTATGACCCCAAGTGGAGTGCAGCCACACAAGATGGAGTGGGGAGGCTACGATTCTTTGGGTAGCATTACCCCTTTCTGTCCAAAGGAGTCACACGATGCAGTGGCTTGCATGCTCAGGGCCCACCAGATGTTTGCCCCACCCTCTGGGTTGGGGGTATGCAGCTGGCTTCTCTGTGTCACGTCCTTGGGAAAATCCCGAAGACGTGCCATGGAACAGTCTTTCCTCAAGTGGAGTAGGCTGCCCAAGGCGGGGCAACCGGTGTGGCTAGGTGCACTTGCCCCGCCACACTTGGAGCAAGGTTACAGGGATGTGAATGATGGGTCATAGTGCCCATTGTGGGCAGCTACATCACAGCCAGGGGCTGGCACTCCGTTGGGCCGGGCAGCCGCTCTTGTGGGTGGCGCCTTGGCTCCAAGTTGGGCTGAGCTGCCTGGCTTCCCCATGCTCCTGTGCCTGGGTCCCTGTGCCGGCCCCGCCGTGTGGTGGGGCTGATTGCACAGCAGGGGGCCATGCAGGTTTCGGGCCCATGTAGCTCATCTGGCTACACCCATTGTCTTCAGATGAGATTGCGATCCCAATTTGATAGTTGATATTCTTTGCATATTTTTGAGGCTCTCTCGGGTTACAGGAAGGTAAGACACAAAATGGCATCACACATGCAAGAAGTTTAGGAATCACTGAGCTAATGAGATTGAGATCAGATATGGAGTTGGAAGAACCAAGGAAAGTGCTGAAAAGAAATTGTTGTTCCAGTTGTAGATGCCCACATTTTTTCTGATTTTTTTAAAACTTGAAACCTTGACTTTTCAAAACCCAGAATGACAATCATTTTTCCATGATGCTGTATGCAAAACCTATCCTGCCTTGGACGGGCAGATTAGGCTAGATTAGGTTTCTTCCAACCATGGAGTGAGTATAGAGTAGAGCTGAAACAGGTGATGTTGGATCAGGTACTATGCAGTATTCACTCCAGCTTTTCCCCCTCCTTCCTTTCCCCCTGCTTTCTTCGGCAGGTCTGTGTGGCTGGGCAGTGGCAGCAACATGGGCCTCAGAAGCCCCCCAGCATACCCATCACCACAGCTGCTTGGGATCCCGGCCCCGACAAGGTAAGCAAGGAAAGGTATGCTGAAATTCTGTCGATACCAGCAGTGCTACTCGCATACCTGGACAGGTATTCATGGGTAACAAATTCATTGCTCGTTTCAACTCTCCTTAAGGCAAAAAGCAGCCCCCACCTGATGGAAGCTGAGGAAGTGGACCCATAAACAGGTATGGGGGCACATGTGGGGAGCTGGAGGGTGAGACAGGATGGATGATGGGGTTAGATTCTCAGCAGACAATGGGAGAGAGGGTGATTATGGGCCAGGAGGTTAGAGGTAAAGGTGGAGCAGTGTATGAGGGGCAGTGAGGTAAGTGGGGATTGTGAGTGGAGGAGGAAGAAGGGGATGAGGTGGTAGAGCAGCAGGGAAAGCTAGGAGTGTCAGGGACGGAATGGATGTGCTAGATGATGTTGGAGGTGTTTGAGGAGCAGGACAGCTAGGACTGTCCACCCCTTGATGTAAATACAGGCAAACTACTAGCACTTTTTATCATAAGGTCTTCAGCTGGCCTGTCTGGCCTTTTTTACACGGCCCCCACAGAGTGAGGGGTCCATGGGTGTGCCGATGCATGCATGGTGGGTGAGTGGGGCGTGTGTATGGGTGCACATGCATCCCCACACACGGAGCAATCACTGTTTTCCCTGGTTGCTCTGTGCATGGGGATGAGTGGGGGATGCGTGTTAGGCAGAGCACGCACGCAACTCCACTCACTGCGCATGCCCACACTGCATCCTTCACATGGGCCTCTCTCACTCATGAACATGCATATTTCTGCATGTTCATGAGTGGGAGAGTCCTGTATAAAAAGGGCCTCTGTCTTCTTACTCGAAGCAAGTACAATTGCGTCTGGAGGAAAGCGTACAAACTAGCTACTTGGCAGCAAAATAATTGTTCCTCTCCTGTCTCTGAATTTAGAGTCTTGCTCTTGTTATTCCTATTTCAGGGTTGTCAAAAGGTCCTTCACAAGCTATTCTTTGTCCTTCTGTTAACATGTCAGGTTCTATATTGGAAACTATTGTGGACTTTGACACCATTGTCATTAGACCTGAAACGAGTATCAGAAAATGTGTTTGTGAAGATCATTCACATTTTCAGATTCACAAACTTATGTCCTGGAATGGCACATGGATTTTTGTCACCCTAGGCAGCCCCCCCCCCCCCCCCGATTCTGTTGCGGAGTTTACCAGAGACGGCTGCAGTTTTTGCCACCTGCTTCAGCTTGCTGCCCTAGGCACTCTATGGTAGCTCCGGCCCTGCTTATATCCTAATGAATCTTCCAACCATGCATTATTTGCATATTCACTGCCTCATTTACTTTGTTTCAGTATTTTGTTTCCTTTGTTTCAATACGTCATTTTGGTACGTCATTTCGGTGTTGCACATCATACTGAAACAATGCTATTGCATTAAGAGTCATAGCCCAACAGCACCATTGCATGCTGTACTGCTGAAGAACAGTACCAAGATGAAGTGAATGAAGTACTGAAAGTGAAATACCAAAATATCAAAGTAACCAAAATACCGAACCAAATTAAACAAAACAATGAAGTAAATAAAATACCAAATGGAAATAACATAAACAAATATCTGAACCAGGAAATGAAAGGAAACACAGAGTGCTTTGCATTCAGGTTTGCCAAAATAATTTAAGATGGAACAAATTTATTGAATTGGGTATTTGCTGCAAGTGTTTGTTTCAGCTCTAAACTGCTGTCTCACAATTCCAGTCTGGCCAGTCTCAGCGAAGATCTGAATTAGCTGCCCTTGTAAACCATACAGGAACAGATCTGCAGTTTGCGGACACTGGGAGAATTAAGGGGAGAGAGCAGCTTACAGTGTGATATATTTATTTTATTACTTATTTATTTTAAAAGTTTGTTACCCTTCCCCTCCTGCCACAGGCAGCTCGGGGTGGCTTACTTTCATTAAAACATCACAATAAAACATCATAAAAGGAGGAAAGTAACACATCCCACCCCCCAATCCTCCCACCCCACCACTACCCATCTCCCCCATCAAACGCCTGGCAGAACAGCCAGGTTTTACAACTTCACCAAAAGGAGGAAAGATCCGAGGCCAATCGGGCCTCTACCGGAAGGGAGTTCCACAGCCGCGGTGCAGCCACTGAGAATGCCCTCTCCTGCATGACCCCCTGAAAAACTGGGGGGACCTCGATCAAGGCATCCCTGGCTGACTGCAGGGGCCAATCCTGGACCCAGGGAGTGAGGTGGTCTCGCAGATAGACAGGGTCCAGGCCATTTAAGGCTTTATAGGTCAAGACCAACACCTTGAAGCAGGCCCGGAAAACCACCGGCAGCCAGTGCAGAGAACGGTGCACCGGTGTAATATGCTCCTGGCAGCCCAGTCCCACTAGGAGATGAGCCACCACATTCTGCACCAGCTTTAATTTCCAAGCCATCACCATGGGTAGCCCCACATAGAGCGTGTTAAATAGTCTAGTCTAGAGGTGATGAAAACATGGATGAAGTGGCCAGGTCTGAGTCTGAAACAAATGGCTGAAGCCGTCGCACCAGATATAATTGGCAAAAAGCACTCCTCGCCACAAAGCCATCCAGGCAGAGCCGCACATCGAGCAGCACCCCCAGACTCCGTACTTGGGAGGCCAACGAGGGGCAGACCCCATCAATAATGGGGGCCGCCATCTCCATTGCCTTACCCACTAAAATCACCTCTGTCTTGTCAAGATTCAGCCTCAGTCAATTGGCCCTCATCCAATCGTGTCACCATCGATCAGTGGATGATAGATTGGTTATTTCCATAGACAAATATCCTGCTATGGAGCCACTGACTGGGACTAGAAGGTGATCTGATTGACCTGAAAAGTGGACCTACCCCCTCCAGGTAAAAGTTCAGAGAGAGAGGTGGTAACCCCAGTTGTGACACCTGCAGGATCTGGGCCTTCGGTCCCAATTTGTGAAGTACGTAAGCTGAACTTGGAGCACACGAGCGCTTTCACTATCTTTGCTTATTTTAGGTGAGATAGAGGTAAATATAGAGAAAAGTAAATTTCCATTGGTACTCCTGCTATTTTTAAATATAGAAGCCTAGCAAGGAAATCACATTGAAGGACTACCAAGGCCAAACAGAAAAATTGAGAGCAGATAAAGTAACCCAGAATCCCAGGATTAGTTCAAAGTCAGTAGCATTACCAATGTAGGTAAGGTTTGCAGGAGCAGGCAATAATACATCCATGCTGGGCACAGTCACTTAAAGGTCAGCCCTGATTAGCTATTCCTCATGATCCTGCTCAAATGAACTTAAAATCAATGGAAAACCAGTCAAGGCCAGGGCAGTGCCGAGCACAGTGACAGGCTGGGTTGGAGTAAAAACAAAACATGTGAGTGTTAAGAGAAAGTTTAGGAAAGAGAGTCTATAATCCAATTTTAAAAAATGTTGACTTTCCAAAGTAGACAAGAAACCCAGTTATCATTTAATTAGTAATTAGTAATTAATAATTAATATTTAATAATTAATAATTCTTACTTCATAATTAATAGTTAATACTTCATAATTCATAAATAGTAGTAAATGGAAATCCCAGAAAGATCAGGCCTTTGTTATCAGGGGTATAAAATACTGTCTTAATCATAGAAACATAGAATTTTAGGGCTGGAAGGGAACCTCTGGAATCATCTTTCAGTCCCAACCTCTGGCTCCGTGGCAGGATATCCCTGTCCACAGCACCATGGACAGATACTTGTCCAGGCGGGTTTTGAAAACCTCCAAGGAAGGAGTTTCCAGAACCTCCCTGGGCAGCTTATTCCACTGCCTAACAGTTCTCAGAGTTTGGAAGTTTTTCCTAATATTTAACAAAAATTGACATTTCTGCAATTTAAGCCTATTCCCGCTTGTTCTATCTTCTGTGACGATGTCAAACAAAAATTCACCATCTTCTCTGTGGCATCTTCGTAGATATTTGAAACTGTTATTATGTCCCCCCCCCTTAGTTTTCTTTTCAAAAGGCTAAACGTTAGGGGTGGGACATCTGGCAAAAAAACGATTACTGGTTTTACCGGTTACCGGTTTACAAAAAAACAGTTTACCGGATTAAAACTGGTTTACCGGTACCGGATTTATTCCATTGATTTCAATGGGGAACTGTCCCCATTGAAATCAATGGGGAAAAAACCCCAATACCTCCCCCCTACCCCTCCCAGGCTGTGCGGGTGGAGGGGGGGCACCACCCACACACCCTGCCCATCCTGGATTTAAAAATTATTATTTGTTTACCCTAAGCCCCTACTAGTGCGGGCTCCGGGCTGCCGCCGGCGACCCGGAGCCCACACCAGCAGGTTCTAGGGTGATCCCTGAGGTGGGGGGTGGTTTAACACCCCCCCACCCCAAGGATCACCCTACCTCCCCACCCAGGGATCGCCTACCTTTGGTGCTCTGGGTGGCGGCAGTGGCAGCAGAGGCAGTGGTGGCAGCACGGCGGTCCGGTGGCTTCAGCCGGAAGTTCCCCGGAAGGCCTAGTAAGTGCTGAAGCCACCAGCCAGCACTGAAGCCTCCGGACCGCCGTGCTGCCGCTGCCGCCTCCGCTGCCTCCGCCGCCTCTGCCACCGCCTGGAGCGCCAAAGGTAGGCTATCCCTGGGTGGGGAGGTAGGGTGATCCCTGGGGTGGGGTGTGTGTTAAACCACCCCCACCCCAGGGATCACCCTAGTACCACAGTACCTACCTGCTGGTGCGGGCTCTGGGTCTCCGGCGGTGGCCCAGAGCCCGCACTAGCAGGGACTTCGGGGAAATTTTTTTGTTTTTTAAATCCAGGCTGGGCAGGGTGGGTGGGGGGTGTCCCCCCTTCCACCCATGCAGCCTGGACTGGGGAGGGAAAGTGGTTGAGTTTTTTTTTGTTTCTTTTTTTACATTGCGGCCATTCATTTCAATGGCCGCAATGTAAAAAAATCCGGCACGGGGAACCGGCACCGGTACCCCCAAATGCCGGAGTAATCTGATACTGCTGGTACAGCAAAATACCTGCAGTATCGGATACCGAATGTACCAAACTTCCCACCCCTACTAAACATACCCAGTTCTTTCAGCGTTTCCTCACATGGCTTGTTCTGAAGCCAATTCTGTCATCTTAGTTGTTCTCCTCTCCTCTGAATCTTCTAATCTTAATGAAGTATTCTGTTGTGCAGCAGAATTTTGGTTTTGTCAGATCATACTTCAGAGAAGCCAAGTAGCCTAGTATCCGATGACTCCATGTTCCCATAAAGAATCCGGCATTTAAACGTGTGTGATTTAAGTTACAGTATTATACAATCATTGGTAAACTTGACTAATTTGCTAACGCTCCTTAACTATCCAATTACCAACATTATTAAGGCATTTTTGTAGAGATTGTTTTGTGAAGCGGGGCAAAGCTGCTGCAATTAGAGCTGTAATGTATTATTATCTTCCTGATGGGGAGAGGTTGTTTGTGTGTACCCGGTGCAAAGAGCTCCTAGCTCTCAGAGAATGCATGCAGTCTCTGGAGGCTGGAGTGGCAGAACTGGAAGATCTGAGAAAGACAGAGAGGTATATAGAGGAGTCCTCCAGGGACATAGGAGAGCATCCCTACCTCCAATATGGCAGCCTCTGTGCTGCCTTGGAGAAGCAAGGCCTCCGGGAAGGAGACTGGAATGGCGGGAAGTGATCCCGTAGCTGGGACCTGCCATCCAGGGCCAGTGATAGGTTATCCTCTCGCACTGAGGATGTCTCCAGGAGTATGTGCCCAGGGGGGTGGGAATAGGATGGCCATGGTAGCTGGTGATTCGATCATTAGAAATGTAGATAGCTGGGTTGCTGATGACCGTCAGATCGCACAGTAAATTGCCTGCCTGGTGCGAAGGTAGCAGACCTCACATAGACAGAATTCTAGAGAGTGCAGGGGAGGAGCCAGTTGTTGTGGTACATGTGGGCACCAGTGACTTAAGGGGGAGGTTCTGGAGGCTAGGTTTAGGCTTCTCGGTAAGAGACTGAAGTCCAGAACCTCCAGGGTAGCATTCTCAGAAATGCTCCTGTTTCCACCACACGCAAGACCCCAGAGGCCGACTGAGCTCCAGAGTCTCAACAGTTGGAAGGTGCAGGAAGAGATTTAGATTCATCAGGAATTAGGGAACCTTTTGGAGAAGGGGGAGCCTATACCGATGGATGGGCTCCACCTTAACCAGAACTGAAACCGGCTGCTGGTGCTAAAAATTAAAAAGGAGATAGAGCAGTTTTAAAACTAGAATCTGGGGAAAAGCCAACAGGCTTTGAGGAGCATGTGGTTCAGGCCATGGCATCTCCAAAGCATGCTTTTATTTCGGGGAAATCAGAATATACAGGGCTGGCCTTAGAAATTGTGGGGCCCAGGACGAAGACAAAATGCGGGGCCCCCTCAGCTCCTCCCAATTTCCACAGCCCCACCCACTTTCCTATGGCTCCACCCACTTTCCCATGACCCCTCCCATTTTCCAAGGCCCTTCCCATTTCCATTTGACACTTAAGAGAATTGTCATAAGTTATTTTTTAACTTGTCAGTACAATGTGCTTCAAACAACATTTAAATCTGGTTTAGTTGAAAGGAAGCACATGATGTAGATATGATTAAAAGGCAAAGACTCTTATTTAAAACCATGATGGCATGCCCAGAGGGATAGGGGCAGATTATCCATGACCTGAACCCTCCTTCTCTTGAGCATATCCCCATTATACTCCCAGCACAGGAGTTCAAACATAGATCCAGCTGATCAAACATAGATCAAACAACCCCCACATGGCCACAGCACCCCCCATGAAAGCAGGGGTGAGGAACTGAACCTCAGGCCCAGAACTGCCAAACACAGCCCTCAGCAAGATTTTGTCAGTGTGACCCCTTTCCAGGTACTGGATTTGGGGATCTCAAGCACCAAAGCACTAAAAACCTGGTCAGATGTATCAAACAAGAAACAACCCCCCCACAATCAGAGCACCCCACAGCCCCTTCCCAAACCCTCCCCCAGATGGCCCCAGTCTACTCCCAAAGCCCCACAGAGAGGTGCAGCAGCACAAATGAGCTCAAATCAGAGGAGAGAAAAAGGTATTGGCCAGGTGGCCCTTACCTTAGATGCTGCTGAGCCCGGAGGGCTGGAGGTCAACCTTGCAGACAGGCAGAGTTATGTTGCTAAGCAGGAGGGATTCTGCTGGGCTTCTCCTTGGGCAGGGGGGTGGCTCCCTTTTCTCCTCCAGGGGCCATGGGGGGCAGGGGGAATGGGAGCAGGTTAGCAGCCAGTGGGGGACGAGAGGGGACAGCCATGGGACCGGATGGGGGACAGGGAGTAACCCCCTTTCACACACACACACCCTTCTCAGTCTCATACACACATCTCTCTCACTCACATTCATTCTCTCACACACACATGCTCTCACCTGTCTCTCTCACACACACTCACACAGCCATTAAAACTCACACACATGCTCTCTCTCTTTCACACATACACCCATTCAAACACACACAACCCCTTACTTCTCTCTCTCTTTTACACACACAGCCATTCAAACTCACACAATGCTCTTTCACACACACACACACACACACACACACACACACACACACACACACACGACCATTCAAACTCACACACATGCGCTCTCTCTCTCTCTCTCACACACACACACATGACACACCCATTCAAATTCACACACACACTCTCTCTTTCACACACACACACACATTCAAACATACACCCATTCAAACATACATATGCTCTCTCTTTCACACACACCCATTCAAATTCACACACGTTATCTCTCTTTCACACACCACCCATTGAAACACACCCACACTCATTCAAACACACACATGCTCTCTCTCTCTCTCTCTCTCTCTCTCTCTCACACACACACACACACACACACACACACACACACACACACACACACACTCAACCCCCCATTCAAACACACACATGCTCTCTCTCTCTCTTACAAACACACACATGCTCTCTTGCTTGCTCTCTCTTTCACACTCACATGACACACCCATTCAAACTCACACACATGCTCCCTCTCTCTTTCACCCCCCCCTTTCAAACAAACAAAGACACTCAGACAGTCACTACGCACACACACGTTTCAGCCAGGCTGGTTCTGCCTCATCTGCGCCGCGTGCCTGATGCTGCTGCCGGCACCGCCTGCCACAATGACCTCCTCCTGCTCTTTCCAAGTTTCCTCTTTGAAAGTCCCGCTGTGCTGAGTCCTCTGCAGTGCATGCATGTGCACGCATGACAGGTTCAGCAGTCATTTCCTGAATCTGGCGATGCTACGACTACATTTCTCAGCATGCCAGATCTGGGAAATAGTTTCCCACCAGTGGCGGCAGCAATAGCAAAATGTCGGGTCGTTACTCGCATGGCACAGGGAGCAGTGTACTGCAGGGTGGGGAGCAGCAGAGGCACCCAGGTGAGTGGGTGGCGGTGGCGGTGGAAGTTCCTCTCCTTCTGCCCCCCACCCAGACTGCTTCTGACTCTGAGGGTGGGGCCTCAGGTGGGCAAGCAAACTTACAGCAGTTCAGCTGCTGTCTGAGGCAGCACAGGGTGAGGCTCCCCTGGGAGCGGGGCCTGGGGAGGCCTCCCCAGTCTGCCCCACGGTAAGGTTAGCTCTGCTAATATAGAGGATGGAAAAGAAGATGAAGGGCCCTCAGATGGAAATCGGTGCAGAACCGACAAATATACATGATTCCCAAATACCTGTAACAGTTACATACAATTAGCAGACTAAGAATAAGAATAAAAAGAATACATTTAAGTGTCGATGTGCAAATGCTAGAAATCTAAGAAGTAAGACAAGAACATTAGAGTGTATGGCACTAAATGAAGACCTAGACATAATAGGCATCTCAGGCCACTTTTACACATGACAAAAATGGGTTCTTATAAGCGCTTGAGATAATACCAGGTGTTATAAATGCTGGCGTTTTGTCATGTGTGAACGCACTATTCCCCTTTTATGCAGCAAGATCTATATAACACCTGGTATTATCTCGAGCACTTATAAGAACCCATATTTGTCGTGTAAAAGTGGCCTCAGAGACCTGGTAGAATGAGGATAACCAATGGTACACTGTAATACCAGGGTTCAAAATAACAGGGTAGATTGAGCTGCTGGTGAGGTGGTTCTATATGTTAAAGACAGTAATAATAGGATTAACATTCTACAGGAAATGAACTGTACTCTGAAATCTCTATGGATAGAAATTCCATGCGTATTGGGGAAATGTATAGCAGTGAGGCTATAATATTGTCACCCAACCCGGACGAGGATGTTGAGACCGACTATGAAATGCTAACGGAGATTAGACAGGCTACTAAAATAAGAAACATCATCATCATCATCATCATCATCATCATCATCATCATGATGGGTGATTTCAAATATCCTAGTATTGACTGGGTGAATGTCTCCCAGGTGTGATATGGAGGTAGTTTCTAGATATCATAAATTATTGCTTCCTGGAGCAGCTGGTCCTGAAACCAGTGAGGGTGTCTTTAGACATAACACTGTTCAATGTCCTACCGTTACCGTGTTTAGACATACCGTCAACACAGTGTTCACTCCAAACATTGATTAAACTGTCAAGATCTGGCAGTTGTTCACTTCCAGTGTTTGGGGTGAACACTGCGTTGACGGTATGTCTAAACACTGTAACGGTAGGACACTGTGTTACAGAACACTGAACAGTGTTATGTCTAAAGACACCCCCTGTGAGGATGAGTTACTTTGGATCTAGTCCTAAGTGAAGCACAGAACTTGGTGCAAGGGGTAAGAGAGGTGAAACAGCTGGACAACACTAATCACAATATAATCATATTTGATATAATTACTGGAGGGAGAATGGTGAATAAAACTACTGCAATGGCATCTCAGGGTTGCACCGGACCATCAACCAGCCAACAGGTACACAGTGTGAACACAATGGTCACTACACCCATAGGCAGCAGGGGTGCCTACCCAGGCCAATAACAGCACAGTACGCATGCAGTCGCACCAGCTGTCCCTCACCAAGGCTTCGCACCACATGCAACACAGGTATGGGCCCCTCCAACAGCATGTTGCCCCCATGCTTGCTACGCCAATCAAAATAGGCAGGAACTGCCGCTGCTAGCAGGGGGTTATGCAGCTGTCACGGCACCCATTGGTGCCCACCTCATGCAGGCCACAAGGGATAAAACATGGAAAGGGGAATATGTGGATGTGTTTTCACTCCTTCTCACTGACCCCATCCCTGACCCAACAGGGTATAATTTATTTAAATAAATAAAATAAATAAATAAAAAGCAACGGATGAGTCCAAAGAAAGAGAGCATTTTAAATGACTCAAAGCCAACCAGAACAGATCTAACTGGTCGACTGCCTTCACCATACTAATGAGAGTCATGTTGGAGATGTCCCCCAGTGGGACAATGGAGCTGATAAAATATCAGGACATTTTCAGAAGAGCCTTTGACACTGGTCACCCGGGGGCTTTGCTGTGCTATGACGATGCCTTTAGAAAACAGGCATCCATTACCCCAGGCATGTGATGGGATGCTTACGCACAAGACCTTTGGTTGGAGTGCACGAACGCATCCAACACCCCAAGAGCAGACAGCGGCCATGCACTCATAAAGGGAGGGGTGGCACCCATTAATGACCCCTTTTGGGCAGACGGGTGCCACACCCTATCGAAGGGTGCCACCTGCTGGGAATACAATGGGGCCGGGAGGTGTGCCCGCTCCCCTTGCCGCTTCAGGCATGCGTGTGCCCATTATGTCAGGAACCACCCAGCAGCAAATTGTGGCCAGGTCAAATAAGCCAGAAACAGAAACAGACAGAGGAAGTACCCCCCAAGCAGCAATGGGGGTGAGACAAACAAGGGCAAGAATGCACCAGGAAGCACTCCAAAGAGTGCTTAGTGAGTGCCCGGACCAAAATTCTGTTGATTATGCAGTAGAGGGGTTTACGTGCGAATTTCACATACCAGCAGTGGGAGTAAAAATCAGACAGTGGGTGAGCAATTTAAAATCAGTAGCTGTCCGGGAGCATTTGGTGCATGCCAAACTCCTGAAGGAGATCAGGGAAGGCAGGAGATCAGGGAAGGCAGGGTGGCAGGTCCGTTTCCTCAGCCCCCAATGGACAATTTGCATGTTTCCCCCTTGGGTATTGTTCCAAAAAAAGCCCTGGTTCATCACTTGTCTCACCCAAAAGGGGAATCCATTAACGATGCAATCCCAGACGAGCTGTGCTCAGTCTGGTATGTGTCGTTCAACCAGACTATCGAGATGACTAGGGCATGTGGCCAAGGGGCACTACTGGCGAAATGTGACATCAAATCGGCCTTTCTTCTGTTGCCGGTCCACACTCTTGATTTCAAGCTGCTCAACTTTCAGTTCCAGGGCAGGTTCTATTACGACATGGCAATGCCCACTGGGTGTGCAATTTCTTGCGTCACCTTTGAGTGTTTTAGAATGCTCCTCGAATGGGTGGTCCGGCACAGAACGGGATCAAACAATATCATCCATTATATCGATGATTTTTTGTTCATAGGACGGCCTGGAACCCGGGACTGTGGACATTGACTGAGAGTCTTTGAGTCCGTGGCGGAAGAACTCGGTGTTCGCCTTGCCCCGGAAAAGACTGTGGGTCCAGTTACATCACTCACTTTCCTAGGGATAGAGATGGACACTATGCTCAGGTTATCCCGATTAACAGAAGATAAGCTCGCATCACTCCAAGAGTTATTATGGGTATGCATAGGAGCCAAAAAGGTCACAGTCAAGCAACTACAATCGTTGCTTGGCTTGCTCAATTTTGTCTGTCAGGTCGTGGCCCCAGGCTGAGATGTTACAACTAAAAATACAAATCCACAGTTCAGTAACAACCATTTGATATAATCACTTAAGACTTCACAAACAACCTCCTTCTCTTGAACGCCGCTGACAAAAAAATGATTACCAGGTGAGTAACATGAGGATACTCATCTGACAACCGAACCGGTAAATAAAAGTCGGAGTCTCTGCCCAGAAATTTGTTTAAGACAGGCTTCAACAGATTAATCCAACAATCAGAATATTATAAACAATGAAATAAAATATGTGTAGCATTTTCAACCATTTCCTTCACACCTGGGACAAAAATGATTTTCAAAAGGTATCCCCTGAAAACGTCCCTCCAAAACTGCAGAGAGAAAAGAATTGAATCTCATCCAGGCAAATAATTTCCATGAATGAATATTCAGATCATAGCTCAAATAGGGCAATTGCTTTTCTAAATAGCAAAGTGTTAAACTGCCTATTAGTGTTCCATGCACAATTGAAGGTGCTGGATTTGACCTACATAGCCTTTAATTGTTTGGGCCCTATATATAAGAAACCACCTTCCCCCACTATGTCCCATTGTGTTCCCTCAGGTCAACCAAGAGTGCCCTCTTACAAACACCACCATTGCAGCACTTCTGGACAACACAGAGGCATTCTCGGTGGTGACCCCCCCAGTTTCAGAACTCCCTTCCTCTTGAGGTTCTTCAAAGCCCGAGCATCTTCAGAAGGTGATCAAATGGATTAAAAGGGAACTAGGAGAGTTAATCAAATGACTGGTGTCAAATACACTTTTGATTATGGTTATGTTTGTATTTGGATTGGATAATGTATTCCTTCACTGTTTGATGTCTGTGTTTTAAAGATTGTTTTTTATAATCTGGCCAAGGTGAAAACCAGTGCCAAATAAACTGAAACTGAAACTTCAGAAGGTGACCTTTTGATTTGGCTGGGTTTTTAGTAGGGGTGGGACATCTGGCAAAAAACTGGTTACCGGTTTTACCGGTTATCGGTTTACAAAAACCCGGTTTAACGGATTAAAACCAGCATACCGGTACTGGATTTATTCCATTGATTTCACTGGGGAACTGTCCCCATTGAAATCAATGGGGAAAAAACCCAATACCTCCCCCCTTCCCCTCCCAGGCTGTGCGGCACCCCCCACCCACCCTGCCCAGCCTGGATTTAAAAATTATTATTTTTTTACCCTAAGTCCCTACTAGTGCGGGCTCCGGGCCGCCGCCGGTGACCTGGAGCCCACACCAGCAGGTACTAGGGTGATCTCTGGGGTAGGGGGTGGTTTAACACACACCCCACCCCAGGGATCACTCTACCTCCCCACCCAGGGATCACCTACCTTTGGCAGTCTGGGCGGCGGTGGCAGCGGCAGAGGCGGCAGCAGCAGCACAGCGGTCCAGCGGCTTCAGTGCTGGCTGGTGGCTTCAGTGCTTTCTAGGCCTTCCGGGGAAACCTGGAAGTTCCCCGGAAGGCCTAGTAAGCGCTGAAGCCACCAGCCAGTGCT
>QEPC01010657.1:7020427-7033406 GCA_003113815.1 Sphenodon punctatus
AAAAAAAATCCAGGCTGGGCAGGGTGGGTGGGTGGTGTCCCCCCTTCCACCCGTGCAGCCTGGACTGGGGAGGGAAAGTGGTTGGGGTTTTTTTGTTTCTTTTTTTACATTGCGGCCATTCATTTAAATGGCCGCAATGTAAAAAAATCTGGCACGGGGAACCGGTACCGGTACCCCCAAATACCGGAGTAATCCGATACTGCCAGTACAGCAAAATACCAGCAGTATTGGATACCGGATGTACCGAACTTCCCACCCCTAGTTTTTAGTGGGCGTGGTAGAGTCTGAAGGGCTGGGGTGGGGATGGTTTTAATGGAGTTGTATTTGGTTTTACTAGGTTTTATATTTTTCTACTGAAAGCCGCCAGTAGCCCTCAAGCACTCTGGCCTGCTACACTGCTATTTGCCCTTTCCTTCAAGGTTGGGGGAAAAAAACCCAGAAAGCCCCTGGATGGTGTATTTGGCTTTCATTAATGACTTTCCTTCTCCATTTCCTGCTCTGGTCATATAAATTAAATCACAAGAACTCCTGTTTCATATTCAGCTGTATAGAGGCAGTGTGGTCCAGTTGTTGGGATTTTAGCTGGAGATTAAGGTCGAGTTCCATAGGGATGGGTGAACGCGATTCAGATGTTCGGAGTTCGAACCGAACTCGGTCTGTTCGGATGTTCGAACCGAACTCGGTCTGTTCAGATGTCCGAACCGAACGTCCGAACCGAACTCTTGAACAGTTTGGTTGTGTTCGGACAAGTTTGGATGAGTTCAGAGGTAGGAAAAATGTCTTTCCACGGCCGAAATTTAGGTTTTGGTTTCTATTTCGTTTCGATTTCTGTTTCTGTTTCTGTTTCTGTTTTGATTTAGCTATTTTTGAATGTTCGGCCAAGTCGAACTCGGCTGAACCGAACCATCGAACCCGAACTCAGGTTTCGAACCAAATGACCGAACATCCGAACATCCGAACCGCGTTCTGTTCGCCCATCCCTAACAAGTTCTGGGGTGAGAGATGTGGAAATCAACAATTAATCTATTCAATTAAATTAATTCATTAATTAATTTTACAAATTAAGCACTGCCTACAACTGTATGATTGAACCATGAACTCTCTCTTTAATATGTGGATATTTAAAAATAATGCAGTCCACGAAGAAGCACCTGCCCCTAGATCTCACTGCACATAATAAGATCCAAGTACCTTTCTTTATTCAGTTCTTGTTAAAACCAGTGACAGGGGAACAATGGGTGTCTTTAGATGGACACAAGGGTGCTCAATCATGGAGCAAGTCTGCCTGCTTGCAGCTGCACCTGGATCTGTTTTAAATGTACCTGGTGGTGGCCATGGCCTGCAGTCTGCTTGCGCAGCACCCCTCTTCTTCATACCATAAAGCTGCGGTTGGCTCCCCTACCACTATAGGATGCTGCCCACAGCTCTGTGGCATCACCTGGGACACACACACACATACACACACACACACACAGAGTTATGAGCGGAGCTGCAGCGGCTATCTACTGAGTCAATGGGCCGCTGCTTCCCCTCCAGCTGGTGCCCCAGGTTTGGGCACCCTGGTCCACTGGCAGTGCTCTGGGATGTTCTAGAGCACCACTAGCAGCTTCTGCTCCACCTGCACATCTGGTGGCCCATCTTTATGCAGTTGGGCTGACCGGGTGTAAGGTGGAGCCGTGGGTGCCATCCGTGTAAAGGCACCCAATCTCGCCAGGTGCTGACCAGTTCATGTGCATGCCCTCAGTGCTTCCAGTAAAGCCATCACCACTTTGCACCTCACAGCTTCGTTGATGCTCACAGAGAATACATATTAGCAGGGGTGGGATGGCGCGCATGGTTCAGTTGCTATTACTCATTGAATCTCATTGAACTTCAGCCAGGAACTTCACTCCTCCTTTGCTACCACCCTCACCCACCCCAGATTCTCCTGCTCCCTAAACAGTTTTTGCTCCTTCTCTCATGCTGCCCCCTATGGATGGAAATCCCTCCCGGTCAGAGCACATATGCTCTGTTCTGTTGCTCCTAGCATTAAAATCCCTCCTAAAAACCTACCTCTCCCATCAGGCTTTCCCTTTGTCTTCGGCCTCATAGATTCCTTGTTTATGACTATCTGACGGCAGGATTCTGCACACCCCATGCGCAACTAAGCCAAGTGCATGCACCTGCAACTTTTCAATTTCATGAATGTATCCCTGTCCCTCCCTATGCTTCCCTCTGCTTCATCACGCTTTCCCTTGCCCATTCTCTATTGTAAGCTTTTGAAGGCAAGGATCTGTCTCTGTTCACAACTGCTCAATGCCAGGCACATTTCTGGATCTATATAAATAAATTACTCAAGCCTTTAAGAGGTGTTGTAGGGTTGTATAGCACACCTCTCACTTTCTACTTTGGGTGTTTTAGACGGCCACAGAGGCAGCCTGCCCCTGGACCTGTTCTCCCTGCTTCCAGTCCCAACTGGAAGCAGGAAGCATCTACCTGCTTCAAGTCCAACTGGATCCACTTTAGACAGACCCAGCGGGTTCCCCCGGCTGCGGTCCACTCATGCAGCGCCTTCCCCAGAAAGTTGCAGCCAACCTCCCAATGCTTTAGGCTGGCACCCACAACTCTATGGTGTTGCCAGGGGAATGATTGTCCAGAACAAGTGGAGCTGTAGCATGGGTCCACCAGGCAGATGGACAGCGGCTTCACTCCGGGGTGGTGCCCTGGGTTTGGCCAGCCCACTCCACTGGCGGTGCTCTGGGATGTTCCAGAGCACCGCAAACGGGGCTACCCCAGAGCTGGCACTTCCTGCTCTACTTCATCTGGTAGGTCGCCTTCAGATGGACCGGCCAACCTGGGGTTGAAGTGAGCTGGTGTGGCCACCCCCAGAGCTACCATCCGTCTGTTTACACCCTTTATAAGTACAACGTCTAAATTCTTTATAAAGAGAAAGTCACACGAGTGAAGTCTGATCAACAGATGGAGACAAAGCACTTTCTTTTTGTTGGTGCATACAATACATATTATCTAAATGAACAGTCAGAAGTCAGCCGAGAGCCTTTCAATGTCCTCTGTAAAGTGTGTGCATTGGCTGTTACCCACATCCCACTAGACAACTGTATGCACCATAAAAACCCACCACTAGAATTTGTGCTACTTAGCGCCAATCTTGGGTGTCTTGAGCAAGAAAACATATATAACAGACCACTGAAGCTAAACTATGAATACCACATATGTGGCCCTTCAATTGGAGGAGCACGGATGAAGCTTTCAGCATTGCTTTCCTTCCTATATCTTTCTCTATAAAACACAGACCTCAGCATGCTGTGTGTTTTTAGGACTTTGTCCAGCTGAATGATAATTTTTTTTAAATGATGGGGCTTCCACCACTTCCTTTGGAATAATTTCCAGAGTCTAATAAGATTTTGGGTTTTGGAAATCTATCCTGAAAGTCAGTTTATATTTTCCTTGACTTTATTCCCCCCTCCCCTCCCATTTCTCCTTTTGTCCCTTTCACCATCCTAAACAATTCCTCTAATTCCTTGATGTTTACAGTCCACAAGGTTTCCTCCTTCCTTCCAAGAAGTTTCCAATCAGTATTTATAACATGGAAAAATAAATGACAAACAGAAGGCTCCATTGAAAAGAACTTCTGCGCTATACGTTTGCAATGCTGCTCATGAAATGACTGCGTTTACTCACATGTACATTTCACGTCTGTGACTCACAAGTGTCAAATATGCAGGTAAACATAACAGCAAAGGTGCTAGACTATTCTGGAGTCAAAACAAAGAACTGGGAAAAGAGAACTGAATATCTTAAATGCTAAAGTAATGTTGTGTTTTTTTTAAAAAAGAAAAACAATAAAAAAGAAAGTTTTTTTTCTCCCCTTGTTGCTATTTTTATTTTTGACGGGCAGACCAAACAGATACATTTACATGGTCAAGAGGCTGTTTGTGAAAGGGGTAGTGTTATGACACTTGGGCACCATGTCCATATAAACAGTTAACCTCCCAGGATGTGAGATCTTTGTTGTGTCTGATGAAGGCAGACATTCATTAGGACTTTCACCACCAACTCTTGGAACTCTTCCACTTCATGCAAGTAGGAAACCACAAGTATTCCTCTACTTATATCAGTACCAGAAGCTGGAAACATGGAATGCCTTGAGAATGCTTTGAACCCCTGTAATTGTCTCTTGTAATAATACATGGTGTTTTTTTTTTGTTTTCTTTTTTTTACATTTGGACTTGTAAGTTATCAAGGAGAATGAACGTTGCAACTTGGTTAAAATATGGAATTAAATTATGCCAATGGAAAAAAACAACAACTTTCCATTGCTGTCAAACGAAACTGTCCTTGGGAAAGAATGATTCAGAGATGATTGCTTTCTTTTTTAGCGGGACGATATATATTCTACTTCACATATCCCAGGAGAAAAAGCAGCCTATAACAGGGAAGGCCTATCCCTGTGACTTTCAAAGTATTGCCTGCATGAACCCCATTTTGAGACTTAAATCTCATGACCTCAGGCAGCAACAAAGACAATACAAAGTATATAAATTGATCAAATAAAGTGTCCACTTGGGATTCCAACCCACCATTTCGGAATCTCTGGTTTATGGCAAAGGGTGTTTTCAGACGTTACGGGGCCCGTTGGCCCCGTACCAAAAACACCCTATCCATTCCCCGACGGGATGACCCCATCACGCCGTATCAGATGTGCTGGGGGGATCCCGGTGGGGAATCTGGGAGGGGGCGGGGCCGCGCGGTGCAACGTGTGGCCGCACGGCCCTGTCCCCTCCACGCGCCCCGCTGCCCGCCCTCTGGGGAGACGGGCGGGCGGCGGGGCCAATGAGGCCACCGCGTCGGGCTGGATTCGCCATGGCCCGGGATCCCGCCGGTGATTCCGGGCTGTGGCGCTCGACCAGACGAGACGCCGGGGTTCACCCCGGCGTGGAATTGCATTCAACACGTGACGGCCTCCGGCCCCACCGCTTCAGCCGTTCGCGTGGTGAATGCAATTCCACGCCACGGTAACATCTGGGGGGAAACATCCGTTTCCCCCAACAGACGTTACGAGATCACAGCCACCACACGGAATTGAGCATGGTTGACTGTGATCTCGTAACGTCTGAAAACACCCCATGTTAAGATGGCCTTTTTGCAAATTAAGTAGGCTGCAATTGCTAGCTTGCAAATTAGTCCATAGCATTTGAGTTTTGTAAAGAATTGCATTTCTTTTTTGTAGATCTCAAAGTGCATTGCAGAGGTAGTTCAATAACGTTTCCCTCATTTTACAGATGGGGAAATTTATTTATTTTTATTTATTTATTTAATATATTTATATCCCGCCCCTCCTGCAAGCAGCTCAGGGTGGCCAGCGAAACTGTGTGAAGATGGGTGGAGGTGTCTCATGTGAAAAGGACCAAAGTGTGTGTCAGATATACTGCCTCTGCCTCAGTAGGGCGTTTTACCCACTTTTTCAGTTATATTTTCAGGAATTTTCTTATCTTCCATATCTTCCACTGAGAACAACTAAGGTCATTTTCAAACAGACCACGGCGCCTCCGTGGGGGATGGGTGGAGGTGGCGACTGATGGGTGATGCACTGATGTGTGGGCGGCCTATCCCACGGATGCCCACCCACCTCCACCTATCTCCACGCACAGAGCATCCATCATTGGTGCCCGTTGCTCCGTGCATGGACAGTGGGTGGAGGTGGGTGGAGTGTGGGAATGCGCACACACACCCGCCGTAGCAATCCCATGGATGCCCCCTCACATTGCCCATCTGCCCGCACGCATGGAGGGGGGGGCGATCTGTGCAAAAAGTACCTATAAAGCCTTCCTTGTGAACACCATGCCCCAAGACAAACAAAGGAGCTAAGCACTTTTGAAAATCGGTCAATGCCATTCAGTTACCTAAACAAATGCCACCACAATGCTGGGTTGTGGTTGTGATCTTCTTCCTTCCCACCCACCCCTACTCCTCCTCATTTTGTTCTTTCCTCCTTCTCAACTGTAAGGTCAGAATCTATTTCTCCACTTATTCATCTCTTTAGCAGGGCTGCATAGGGCACCAATACAACCCTGCAACATGCATAAATAACCACCAAGGGTGGTTAAAGTGTGGTTAGCGTCATGTCTGTTTTCACCCCTTGTCAAAGGCCTTCTGAAAATTCAAGTAAACTTAATTGACTGGGTCACTCTTATCCACATTCTTATTGCACCCTCAAAGAATTCCAGCAGATTAGTGAGGCATGGCTTCCCCTTGCAAAAAATATGCTGGGTTGTTAGTTAGTTAGTTTGTTTGTTTGTTTTAAAATACAGTGATAAAACAGGTGAAGATGTGGGAAGAGAAGGAAAGAAGCAGGGGAAGACCAAAACTGAGCTGGAGGAAAGTGGGGACAATGAACATGCATAAATGACCACCAAGGGTGGTTAGCGTCAAGTCTGTTTTCACCCAAGGTCTCCCGCCAGAGGCTACTGACAAAACTGAGCAGTCATTGTATAGGGGTAGAGTTCTGTTAGGGGTTGGAAACTGGTTAAATGATAGGAAAGCAAAGGTAGGAATAAATGGTCAGTTTTGAAAATAGAGAGAATTAAACATTGGGGTGCCATGAGGATCTGTACTGGGACTGGTATTGTTTAACCGGTTAATTAATGGTTTGGAAAAGGGTGGGAAGTGTGGAGTAATCAGATTTGCAGATGACACAAAGTTATTCAAGATAGTTAAGACCAAGGCAGACTGTGAAGAGCTGCAATGGGATTGAGCACAGTTGGGAGAATGGGCAAAAAAATGACAGATGAAATTCAATGTTGACAAGTGCAAAGTGATGCACAAAGGGAAAACTAACTTTAACAATACATACACAATGCTCGCAGCTGCCACCAATGGAGCCCCCCTGGTGGGAGCTGACACCCTACTATGCCCCCTGGGGTTTCCCCCCCGCCCCCGCTGTCCTCACAAGTATCACACCGTCACTTCTTTCCCTGTGGTTGGTGTGGGTTACACGAGTGGCATGCTTGGTGTGGGGCCCAAGGCTCCCCACAAATACTCTGCACCCTATGATGATAGGGATCTGGTCTCTTGGAGGCCTAGAGATCCAACTACTATCCTGATGGGCAGTCATTCTCCGATTGGTCCCCGCAGAGCAAAGGGCTCAGGCATGTACATGAGTCATTTGGGTGAAAGGAGACCGGAAGGGTGCATTCCCCCTCCCTTCCCCCCAGAACTAGCCCTTCCCGGTCACAGACTCACCAGCATATATTTTCCCCACTCTGTGAAGGTCTTCATGGAGCTAGCTAAGGAGGTAGGAGAGCTTGTTCATGCTGTGCAATCTTTGGCAATGGAGGTTAGGGAGCTGCAGGAAAAACAGAAGGTCTTGGCTGCTGCCGTGGCTCAGGTCCAGGTCGGAGTGACTGCTGTGGTGGTGCCTCCTGTGGTGGCCCCCATGGTGCCTGCTGGTCCCGCAGTTTCTGGGGCAGTGGCACCCTGGGATCTCAGGGAACCTCAGATGGAAAAATACTCAGGGGACCGTAAAGCCTCTCAGGGATTCATGGCCTTGTGTAAGCTCACCTTCACAATGCAGCCCCAGACCTACCCAACAGATACCCTGAAGGTGGTCTATATCATAGGGAATTTGGGGGGTACGGCCCTGGAGTGGCCTACCACCCTATTAAAGGGGAATAGTCCTTTGCTATTGAATTATGCCAATTTCTTAAAGGAATTTACCTTCCTTTTTGATCATCCCCATCTGGTCCGAGATGCAGAGACTGCTATTATGTCGTTACGGCAAATGAGAGGGGGCCTCCCAAAGTATATTATGCAGTTTCAGCAGTTGACCCTTGAATTGCAATCGCCCAACAACGTCCTCAGGGTTATGTTTCGGAAGGGGCTATGCGAGGAACTCAAGGACCAGCTTGCCCTTACAGCTGTTCTCTGGGAGAAACTTGCTACCCTGGCTTTACAAATAGAGGACTGCCTCTCAGAAAGGCGCCAAGAGCATAGACAGGAACCCTGCACCTTCATGCCTCGGTCGCCCCCCCTGTTGCTGCCATCAACTCCCACGCCCAAGCTAAGTGAGCCTGAGCCCATGCAGCTCAGAGCCTCCCGGGGCCCGTTGACCCTGGAAGAGAAGGAGAGGTGACGACGGGGACCCTCATGTTACTATTGCGGGGAACCCACCCACTTTGTTCATGATTGTCCCTCATTGAACTCCCAATGATGGGACCAGGGAAACGCCAAGGGCTGGGAAGGACAGGGGCCCTCCCAACCATAAAACAAATCCCCTCTATGAGGGGAACAGTACATACCCATTTACAGATTCCTTTGATGATTCTCATAGACTCTCGTTGACCCATTGTTATCTGGGCCCTGGTGGATTCCGGAGCCTCCGGGAATTTCATGGGCCTGACCCTAGTGCGCAAATATGTGATACAAACCCAGCCGAAGAACCACCCAGAGTTAGTTCACTCTATAGATGGGTCCCCTTTGGTCTCCAGGCTGATCGTGACACAAACCCGGGTCTTTCATTGTATGGTGGGAGACCATTAGGAAGCACTCTCCTTTGATGTTATCTGTACCCCTCTTTTTGTAGTAGTGTTGGGGCTTCCATGGCTTGGGCAGCATGATCCTCAGATCAACTGGACTGCTCGATGACTTCCTTTTGATTTCCCATATTGCAGGACACCGTGTTGGTATCCACGGCCTGGCGGGGCAGGGATGGTTGCGATATTATTATTATTTTATTTTATTTATTTATATAGCACCAGCGATGTACCTGGGGCTTTACAGAAAATAAGGTATAGACAGTTTCTGCCCGAGAGCTTACAATCTAAAGACAGGGGGACGGGAGGTCCTCCACCTCCTTTTCAAATACCTCCAGAGTATGAAGATTACGTGGAGGTGTTCAGCAGCACTCAAGCGGCGAAGCTACCCCCACCCCCCATCTGGCCTATGACTGTCCCATTGATCTCCTTCCCTGAAAGGAACCCCCTTTTGGCCAGATCTATGCGCTCTCAGCTCCGGAGTTGAGGGCCCTTCTCCAGTATCTAGAGGACAGTCTTTGGAATGGTTTTATTCGTCCCTCCTGTTCCCCCTCCAGAGCCCCCATCTTCTTTGTAGCCAAGAAGGATGGTGGTCTCCGCACTTGTATCATCTACCGAGGCTTTAATGCGATAACTAGGGGCGGGACCCCGGGCCCATTACTGGCTACCGGATTTACCGGTTACCGGTTTCACAAAAACCGGATTCCCGGATTAAATCCGGTATACCGGTGCCGGATTTATTGCATTGGTTTCAATGGGGCGCTGTGTCCCCATTGAAACCAATGCAATAAATTAAAATAAATTCCCTCCCCCTCCCAGGCTGCGCGGGTGGAAGGGGGGACACCCCCCACCCACCCTGCCCAGCCTGGCTTTTTGTTGTAAAAAAGATAGAACAGCAACAGAGTGAGACCCCGAGGCGGGCCCCCCCCCCAGCACCAGCGGCCGCGGCGTCCCCGCAGCCGCAGGTAAGTATGACCCGATCCCTGGGGGGGGTGGGGGTGTTTAACACCCCCACCCCCCCCAGGGATCACCCCTACAGCGCGCTTGCCGCTTACCTTGGGGAGCTCCGGCGGCGGCGGGCGGCCCGGCGGCTTCAGCGCCGGCTGTGGCTGCCGGCGTCAGGACGCTGTAGGCCTTCCGGTGCACTTCCGGGTTTCACCGGAAGGCCTAGAACGTCCTGAAGCCGGCAGCCACAGCCGGCGCTGAAGCCGCCGGGCCGCCCGCCGCCGCCGGAGCTCCCCAAGGTAAGCGGCAAGCGCGCTGTAGGGGTGATCCCTGGGGGGGGTGGGGGTGTTAAACACCCCCACCCCCCCCAGGGATCGGGTCATACTTACCTGCGGCTGCGGGGACGCCGCGGCCGCTGGTGCTGGGGGGGGGGCTCGCCTCGGGGTCTCACTCTGTTGCTGTTCTATCTTTTTTACAACAAAAAGCCAGGCTGGGCAGGGTGGGTGGGGGGTGTCCCCCCTTCCACCCGCGCAGCCTGGACTCGGGGAGGGTTTTTTTTCTTTTAAACAGTTTGGCTGGGGCTTTAATTTTTTTTACATTGCAGCCATTTAAAAATGGCCGCAATGCAAAAAAACCGGCACACTGAAATCCGGTACCGGGGGCCGGATTACCGGGCCGAATCCGATAATGCCGGTACGCCCGATACCGGCATTATCGGATACCGGTAGATCCGGAATTCCCATCCCTAGCGATAACAATAAAAAACATATATCTGCTGCCTTTGATCCCAGAGCTACTGAATCGTCTCCAGGGACCCACCATTTATGCCAAGTTGGACTTGCGAGGGGCCTATAATTTGGTCTGGGTTCACACCAGAGATGAATGAAAAACGACTTTCCGCACTCGCTATGGGCACTATGAGTATCTGGTAATGTCATTTGGACTTGCAAATGATCCGGCTACTTTCCAGCATTTTATCAATGACATCTTCCGAGACCTTTTGGACGTGTCAGTCATCGCCTACTTGGTAGGGATGGGCGAACAGAACCGAGTTTGGAAATTCGGTTCGGTTCAGTTCAGTTCGGAAATTCGGTTCGGAAGTTTGGTTCGGTTGACTGAACTGGTTAAGTTCGGTCCGAACTCCAAACTTCCGAAACACATTCACCCATCCCTACTACTTGGATGACATTCTCATTTACTCTACATTCTGGGAGCAACATGTGCAATATGTTCGGCAAGTACTACAGAAATTCAGGACCCCATAAGTTATACTGTAAGGGCGAAAAAAGTGCTTTTCGCATTACAACAGTGGACTTCCTGGGCTTTGTAATCACTCCTATGGGTATCAAAATGGACATGTGGAAAATTGAGGCTATCCAACGTTGGCCTGTCCCTAAGACCATCAAACCCCTCCAGTGCGTCTTAGGAAGTACTAATTACTACAGGCATTACATTCCCAATTATGCAGCCACACGACCCCCTTGACCCAATTGCTCAAGAAGAACCAACAGTACATCTGGGGACCCTGAAAACAACATAGCTTTGAACACCTGAAACAGGACTTTAAGATGGCACCCCTCCTGCAACACCCCGATTGTGGGAGACCTTTTCATGTGGAATCCGACACATTGAGCACCAAAAGTGGGGCAGTACTATTACAAGATGCTAAAGACCCCACACAATTGTTACCATGCTCCTACTATTCTCATCAAATCACCCCTGCAGAATGCAACTATACTATCTTTGAACCAAGAACTCCTCGGCATCAAGGCAGCATTTGACACTTAGCATCATTATCTTGAAGGGGTCGAACACCCTGTAACAGTGATCACTGATCACAAAAATCTCACCTTTTTACAGACCGCACAAATAACTAATGCCTGTTATGCCTGCTGGGCATTATTTTTTGCCAGATTTTCTTTTGTCATCCAATACCGCCCGGGATGAATAAATGTACTTGCTGATGCCCTATCTCATTATTATGAGGGGAAAGATGTTGCTGGTAAGGAGAAGTTACTTATCTTTGACTCCAAGGTTTTTGCCGCTTCATATATCCACCTTAAGCAACTCCAGGAAGCGAGCAAGGAAGAAGAGACCACCATCCAAGAACCGACCCTCATCTTGGAAGACAGATTGTGGAAAAACCAAGGTTGCATAGTTGTTCCACCCTCCTGTCGCTCGCAAATACTGTGAGCCCATCATGAAACTCCTTTGGCTGGACACCCAGGTTCCCAACACACCTACCAGATGAACTGTTGTACCTTTTGGTGGTCGACCTTAGCACAGGATGTGCACCAAAATGTGGAGCAGTGTACTGTTTGTGCTTGAACCAAAATTCCTCAAAAACCACCCATCGGGCTCCTATAACTTTCATCCATCCCTCAGGGACCTTGGCAACGTGTTGGGCTGGATTTCATTTTTCAGCTTCCCCCCTCTAAGGCATACAATACCAGTTTAGTTATTGTAGACCATTTTACTAAAATGGCCCACTTCATGACCTGCAATCAGCTCACCACACAGCCCTCCTGTTCATCCAACACGTTATGAAATTGCATGGGTGGCTGCTTGAAATTATTAGTGATCGAGGCACGCAATTTGTTTCCCGTTTTTAGTAGGCCCTGTTCATGGCTCTTCAAGTGAGATTGAAACCAACAACCGCTTACCACCCCCAAGCAAATGGCCAAGTGGAACGCATTAACCAAAACTTTGAACAATACCTCCGTTGCTACATTAGTTACCTACAGGACGACTGGTACACCTGGTTGCCTCTTGCCAAAATCACTCTTAATAATGCTCCGAATGCCTCTATTAGAGAGTCTCCCTTCTTTGTATCCCACGGCTTTCATCCCCAGATCCCTGCAGCCTGCGCCCTTGTCCAGCGCATCTGAGAGGCTCAACAGGTAGCGAAAACCACGCTGGAGCAGGCCTGACACCATTATAAAAGAGCTGTTGACAAACATCGAGCTGTTGCCCTGCTGCCACTACACCCCGGGGATGTCATTTGGGTCAATCGTCAGCATTATCCTTCTCCACGTCTGTCCGCGAAACTGGACTTTCGTTATATAGGTCCCTACCCTATCCTTCGTCAAGTTAATGACGTCATGGAGAACCAGAGCTAAGAAGGAGTGGACCCAGGTATTGGGGAAGGCTATGCGCAGGAAGATGCCTCTTGCCTGAGGAAGGCTTACTCTGAGCCAGGGGCCTACAGGTCTGGCTACCATGGACTTTGGGGAGCTGTTGCTGCAGATTCTGTATCTGTTCTGTATCTGTTGGGAGACTGACCTGGGCCTGTAGGGTGAGAAGTGAACAAGTGGCAGCCCAGATATGGAGGAACTACATATGTCTATAATAAAGACTTGAGTTAACATGGACAATCCTACAACAAGCCAGCACTCCACGGGTAACCTACTGTAGCAAACCAAACAGATTGAGCTGTTCTGCAGGACAACAGATCATATTTATTTATTTATTTATTTATTTTATAGATTTGTATCCCGCCCCCT
>QEPC01010657.1:7033506-7054345 GCA_003113815.1 Sphenodon punctatus
GAGGTGGAGGGGATATTATGTAGGAGAGGTATTGTAAACTTATTGCTGGTACAGTCGGTGAGAATATCTCCCCTTAGTGAGAGTGAGGAGGAGATAGAGTTGAGAGACCTCACCTGGTGGCAGCAGGTGAGGGAGGAAAGGGACACTCGAGGTTACTTCCCTGGTTGATTAGGAAACACCTTCAGTGAGTTTTTGGCCCAGCAATATAATGTAAAGCAATATGTATGTGGGTTGTTATGCTGCTGGGGAAAGGGGTAGATTTTTTGGAATTTGATAGAATGTATAATGTTTGTACTTTGTTGCTGTTTATTTTTTTATTTTTTTATTTATTTAAAATTTATATCCCGCCCCTCCTGCCCACAGGGCAGCCCGGGGCAGTGAACAACATTAATTAAAACAGTATGTTTATATAGGGATAGTTTGAGGTTTTGAGAATCTGATTGTGTATTTGATTTTGGGGCACCTCTGTGTAGATATTAAGCCCTAAGATTATTTTATGAGGGGTGGGGGTGGGGGGGAGATGGAGGGTTGATTATATTACCTTATGATTAAGGGTCCTCTGTGTAGGACTTGTGTTAAATTGTATTGTATTTTGGGGTCTTTCATATAAGACCTATGCTTCAATTTGATTTGTAAGCTGCCTCGAGCTAATTTATTAGGAGAGAACAGGATATAAATAAAAAGTCAAATCAAATCAAACGTATAAGGTACAATTGCCCCTTCATCTTTGCTTACACCCTACTTTTCATGTATCCCTTTTGAAGAAGGCGTGCCCCACCGCCACTGCCCCAACCCCAACCCCTCCTGAGCCCATCTGTACAGCCTCCGAAGTGCCCAAATATGAGGTCCAGGCCATTCTGGACTCTCGTCTTCACTATGGACACCTCCAATATTAGATCGACTGGGCAGGGTTCAGCCCAGAGGAGCGGTCCTGGGAACCAGCGACAGGTGTCTTGGCCCCTCGCCTTGTTTGCACTTTCCATCGTCGGCACCCCCTTAAACAGGGCCCTTCCTGGGCCCTTGGCCGGGGGCCTTGCCGGGGGGGGGTACTGTCACTCCCTCCCACTGGGGCTGCCTCCGTGTGTGTGTGCGCCCTTCGGGCCATGCCTATCACCATGCACCTACCCCTGTGTGCCTCCGGTGGTTGTGTTGCTGGTTGCTGCACCAACGGCAGTGCCAGGGACTCCCTCCCCGCCGTGGCTTGTGCCTGCAACCCCGACAGGTGCGTTGGACTCAGTCGCTGGGCCGTCTGATGCGGCCGTGGTGGCCACACCCCCTGTGCGGCACTCTGAGAGCCTGCAGGGGGTGGGGCTTCAGGGTTAAACACCGGCGCTGGGGAACACTCGGCGCTGGTGATTGCAGTGGAGAAACCGGCTCAGAGAGAGAGCTAAGTGTTTGTGTTTGAATATGTTGTGGAGTGCTTTGAATTGGGTTACCTGCTGGAACCTTCCTGTTCCCCTTGTGTGTGAGTGCAGTGTGTGTGTGTGTGTGTGTGTGTGTGTGTGTGGAAGCTGGGTGGACGGAGAGGAGTGAGAGCCCTTCCACCCCACTTCCTGGGCCCTACGCTGTTCTCCCTTCTCCTTGTGTGCAAGTCCCTTCCCTGCTACACTGTTCCCCCCACTGTCCTCATGAGTATCACGCCATCCATTCCTTCCCCGTGGTTGGTGTGGGTTACACGAGTGGCACGCTTGGTGTGGGGCCCGAGGCACCCTACAAACGCTCTGCACCCTATGATGATAGGGATCTGGTCTCTTGGAGGCCTAGAGATCCAACTACTATCCTGATGGGCAGTCATTCCCCGATTGGTCCCTGCAGAGAAAAGGGCTTGGACGTATGCGTGTGTCATTGGGGTGTAAGGAGACCGGAAGAGCACATTCCCCCTCCCTTCCCCCTGGAACTAGCCCTTTCCAGTGACATGCAGGCATATAAAATTGGAACCCTTTATCACAGCTTCCTGATATTTGGCAGAGATGATTGTGAAAGTTTGATATACAGTCCTACCAAATTTCATGTACACTGGTTGGACTACAAAGATGTTACAGTCAGGCCTACATTTATAAGTTAATTGCTTATACCACCAGGACCTTTTATCCACTCCTTCTGAAAGTTGGCAGAGATAGTAAATACTAGAAGGGGTGTAAACTTGCCAAGTTTCTTCTACATTAAGTGTGAGGCAAAGAAGTTAGAGCTAAGAATGTATCTGACAATTATTGCAAAATAATATAATTCAACTGCTTCTAAAATTGGATTGCTTTATCTAATCACTTTGGAATTTGGTAAACTTAATGCCTTCCATTGGAGGTACAATCTCACCAAGATTCAGACAAATATAATGAAGAAAAAAAAGATACAGCCAAATATGTGTTTTCAATGAAATCAATGGAAAATGAAAACGAAAGCAAAACCGAAAACGACAATTTGATATTTATGAAAACAAAAATGGCAGATTTAAATAACAAAAATGAAAACATGAAAATGAAAACGACATGGGCCCCTGGTGCACACGTCTAGTGGGAGGCCCTGGTTCAAGTCTTGCCTTAGCCAGAAACTCACTGGGTGACCTTGAGCCAGTCATAGGATTGTCTCAGGCTAACCTACCTCACAGGGTTGTTATGAGGATTAAAAGTTGCATTAAAATGGTTCTATATAAAGTGGTCTGAGTGTCATGACAGGGGGGCACTATATAAAAATATTATTATTAATTATTATTACTGGTAGGTAGGAGAAAGACATTGCAAAGTGGCATTATATATGTACAGCGTATAAAGTAGCCACTATTTATTCCTGACTCAATTCCATCTATGACTGGTGTGAATCAACCTTGAGGTTTCTTTGTATTTTCAGATCAGTCTTGTATTGGATTAACAGCATCTTGTTTGCTCAATGATAAAGTCTAGCAAAGCCCTTCCACTTCAGATAATCAAGAGTGGATACACCCCCCGTTGCTTTCTAGGCTGGGCTTTTCCTACCACTTGATTAGCAGCATCTCTTGTCATTTCATGGCAGAAGATTAAAGAGAGGAATTCTTTGCTCAAAGGAGAAATTCCTTTGCATTGCATCTTCCATGAAGGGGATTAATGAGCTGTAGAATCTGTTGCTACAAGCCCTGCTTCATTATCAAGAGAGTAGAGTCCAGATAAGAATGAAAAGTGGCCATTTTTACTAGTCTGTTTCATGTCAAGCCTGTCTATTCTGACTTTCATGTCAAACACGGCAATAATATACTGCCACATATTATCATTTGCAATGAGTCACTCTGATGAAGAGTTGAAAGGACACAAAGGAAATAACATACAAAGGAAGGGAAGAGTTCTACCTCTTGGGAGCCTTGTCTGAAGAATACAAACCTATGCGGAGAATTTTGCATACAGGCATTAGCACCCGTCTTCGTATTCGGTGCGCCCTAAGAGTCTGCGGCATCTTGTCAGGCATGAGGCGAGGGGGGTGGGGCATACAATTGTACCAGGCCTCCAAACTCAGAGGGAGCCCCCTGCCCCCAAACTGTAAGCATTTATTTTCTGAAGTAAAGCTTGACTTGTACGGGGAGAAATCATCAGTTAGGATCTATGTGAATAAATGATCAGGCACACCAGAAATTGGCTTGGCCAGCCGCTAGGTGAGAGTAGGAGATGAGTGCAGGGCTGGCATTCAGCAGGGCCAGGAGAGGGCGTGGCTTGGGGGCTCTGTGGGGAGGTCAGTCCTGGAGTGCTTCTGAGGCCTCAGGATGGGTTGTTCCTATGGGTTCTTCACCACACCTGCAATTCTCAGTCCCTGAGGTGGCTGTTTCTTGTGGGGCCCTGCTTCCCTCCCCCTCTTTACTTGGGAGGGGGGGGAAAGACCCTGCAGGGAGGGGATAAAGGGGGAGACTATGGAGGGGGAGGCCATGGGGGCCCTGCCTTTTATTTTTGCCATGGGCCCCACAAATTCTGAGGTCAGTGCTGAATGGGAGGTAGGCAGCCTCCAGCTGCCAGAAAGAACCAGAGCCCAAAATTTCTCTTAGGAGGCCTAGTTGTCAGTCAAAATTATTTATTGTATTTATTTATTTGATCACATTTATACCCCACCTCTCCTGAAACAGCTCAGGACAGCTAACAATCTCAAAGATAAGAACACAATTATAAAACATTTAAAACACTCATAAAGTTACAACAACTAAAACACAAATAGGGAACATAAAATAATTAATAAAATAAATAAGGGTGGAGGGGAATAACACCCCCCCAACCTCCCCACCCCCCTCCCCAAAGGCCTGGGAGAACAGCCAGGTTTTGCAAATTTGCCGGAATGTTAAAAGGCTTGGGGTCAGGTGAGCTTCCTCTGGGAGGGAATTCCAAAGGTGCACCCTGGCCACTGAGAATGCCCTCTTCATTGTGGCCCCCTGCTTAACATGGGGGACCTCCAAGAAGGCACCCCCGGCAGACCGAAGGAGCCGCTCTGGGGTGCGGAGGGCGAGGCGGTCCCTGAGATACGAGGGGCCCAGACCGTGAAGGGCTTTATAGATCAATACCAAAACCTTGAACCTGGCTCGGCTCACTATTGGCAGCCAGTGCAGTCCAGAGCACAGGTGTAATGTGCTCTCGACGGCCCATCCCCGAAAGGAGCCGGGCGCCGCATTCTGCACTAGCTACAGCCTCTGAACCAGGAACAAGGGCAGCCCCACGTAGAGCGTGTTGCAGTAGTCCAGCCTCGAGGTGACGAAGGCATGGATGAGGGAGGTCAGGTCTGGGCCAGAGATGTATGGATGCAACCTCTGCACCAGATATAACTGGCAGAAGGTGGCCTTTGCCTCCACTACCTCCACCTGTCACTCCAGTGGAGATCTCCACCTATTGCTCCAGGCAGAGATCTGTGTCCAATATCACCCCCAGACTCTGAACCTGCTGAGCTATAGGAGGGCGAACCCCCCCAATCAGGGGGGCTGACACCTCCCTCGCTCTCCCCACCAACATCACCTCTGTCTTATCGGGGTTGAGCTTCAGTCTGCTCTGCCACATCCATTATGTATGTATTCCTGCTCATATCCACCCCACTTACTTGGTAAAGATGATTCATCATGGATCCATGCTGTGAATCCATTCCATTTCCTCCAGTGCACACCCTCATCTTAACTCCCTTCCCTGAGATTGCTCATTTATAGGGATGGGCGAACAGAACAGAGTTCGGAAATTCGGTTTGGTTCGGTTTGGTTTGAAATTTGAGTTCGGAAATTCGGTTTGGTTCGGTTTAAAATTCGAGTTCAGTTCAGCCATTCAAACCCAGTTTTTTTGGTGTGTGTTACCACTAGGGATGGGCGAACAGAACGGAGTTCGGAAATTCGGTTCGGTTTGGTTCGGTTTGAAATTCGAGTTCGGTTCGGAAGTTCGGTTCAGTCGACCGAACAGACCGAGTTCGGTCCGAACTTCGAACTTCCGAACCACATTCGCCCATCCCTACTCATTTAGTACTTGAGGGTAGGGAGGGGCCATGGACCAGATCCAGGAATTGGAAAGCGACAGATAAGAACAATCCATTTGGTCCATGGGCCAGACATTCTACACCAGTCCTGATACATTATCTATTCGACCATGTAACGCCTCTCCTCCTCTCCCTTCACTGGCTCCCCCTTCCTGAACGTATCCTGTTCAAACTCCTGGTTCTTACGTTCAAATCGCTCCATGACCAAGCTCCCCCTTACCTCTCGGACCTAATCGCCCTACGCACTCCTGCGCGCGCTCTCCGCTCTTCCTCTGTCCCCTCCCTCGCTCTCCCTCGTTTCTCCTGCTCGCCCAACCGCCTTCGTCCCTTCTCCCTCGCTGCCCCGCATGCCTGGAACTCCCTCCCTGCCGACATCCGCCTTGCCTCCTCCCTCCGCTCCTTCAAATCCCTCCTCAAGACCCACCTTTTCCATGCTGCCTTTCCCAATGCCCTCTAGTCTTTCCCCTTGCTCTTACTGTCAGCCCTCCTCTGCTGACTGCTGCTACCGACCACCTTGTAACCAAGCCAAGTACACGCACCTGAGACTTCGCATCCGCCTGAATGTTTGTTTGTCTTCTCCCATGTCTCTCCCGCTGTCCCCTCTCCTTGTCTCCCCCTCCTTGTCTTTTAGATTGTAAGCCACAGGCAGGGACCGCATCTGATTGTATGTTCTGTACAGTGCCAGGTTACTCCTGGCGCTTTATAAATGTTTAATAATAATAATAATAATAATAATTCACCTTGTGAATCCTTTTATAGCTTGTCCGCCAATGAAGCAGCTCTTTGAATTTAAATACTCAGGCTTCAAAGAGTCAGGGAGTACAAATACTAGTTAAACCAGTTTCTTAAGTTATGCAGCTAAAATTCTAAGTCCCATATATCTTTCCTTCTGTTCAACTCTGATAAATTGCTGTATTACAAGAGGATTTTAAAGCTGAGACTACCAGAGAGGGAAGTGGAGGAGCAGTGGGTGGAGACAGAGTACTTCAGGGAATTTTTTTTCTTAGTTTTTAAAAATGAAAAAGAGAAGGGGAACCCCCCCCCCCTATTTTGACACTTGGTGTTTTTAAATAAGCAAGGCTAGGGGCTCAGGTGGGGTGTGTGGGGAGGGATTCTAACGGGCAGCTCCCAATGTGGCTACCACAGTACCCTCCTCGCACTCCCCCTGCCATGGATATGCATGGAGGCATAAGTGTGCCGGTGTGTTCCCCGCCCACACTGCCTATGAGTAGTGGCGTGGCTGGGCACCCCTGTTCATATGGGCAGAAGATGCATTGGAGCTTGTTGCCACGCACTTTTTTTGGCATGGCCTGCACAGCACGCTCCGGATTTCTCGGCAGTGCGCCATGAGTGGGTGCTGCTTGGCTCACGGGAGCGCGCAACCCTTGCACCACCTTCAAGTGGGCAGTCAGATGGGTGGCTCCTGGGTGGGCATGCGGGGTAGCATTTTGTTTTAAAACGCCCACTGTCACAATAAAAAAATATGAATTCAACTTCCAGATCTTTTCTTGGAGAAAAATAAATTCAACTAAATGATTGATTATTATTAATTATTTATATAGCACAAGCAATGTGCTTGGCATTGAGCAGTCATTAACTCAAGACAG
The DNA here is from genome assembly GCA_003113815.1 of Sphenodon punctatus. Lineage (NCBI taxonomy): Eukaryota > Metazoa > Chordata > Lepidosauria > Sphenodontia > Sphenodontidae > Sphenodon > Sphenodon punctatus. Next base: position 7,040,568 of record QEPC01010657.1, read on the forward strand.
GTCCCTACCCCGTGGGGGTGCAGGGGAGGGGGGGGTCATAATCTATTCAGTATAGATTTATAGTTACTAATTAGAAAGAGTGTAATTAATCATGTTGAATAACACTTTACTCCATGGCAACTGCTATTAAAATCAATAAAGTTGCTCAACAAGACTACAAAGGTATAACTATCAGGCCCTTCATCTTTGAACAAGCAGAGTAATCTATGGGTATCAAATGTTGATGAGGCCCATGGACACGGGTGTGGCTAGGTTGGAATGGGCCCTGGTGGAGAAGATGGAATGGGGCCTTCCTGCCCTTCGTTCCAATAGCAGGGAAACAGCTGCAACAGGGAGAGTAGGCCCCCAGGCTTGTGGGTGCAGAAGGAGCTGTAGCTCCTGCCCCTATTATAATTACATCCTTGCCCACGATGATGAGAGGCAGAGTGATCCCGTAATTTCAGCCTTGGTGAGGAGAACCTAGGTTCTGTCCCCATCTCAGCCACTAGCCTCCTGTGTGTGATTTTAAGCAAGTCACGTCACCTCTCTGTGACTTTGTTTCCCTTCCCACCCTTTGCCCGTAAGCTCTTTAGAGCAGCGACCATCTGCCACGAGATGTTTAGCACAGAAGAAACTTCACCCTTGCCTTATTTGTGAATGTGAGCAAGGCTTAAATTACAGGATACACTAACTTTGATGTGGGTCAAGCCCTAAAAGTTAAGTCGGAAAAGTAAGGTTTGGCGTTTGCGCTAAATCCATCTTCCATATTTCCAGTATTGTGCCAAAGTATTGATCTGTATATCAGTCAGCCTTAATTATTGCAGAGGAGAATATAAGTGATTTCCCCTTCAGCGATTAATCACCACTGCCTGCCTGGCCAGGATAATGCGTTGAGAAGAAAAACTAACAACTCCCTCTTCCCCCCACCCCAGGTAATAATGGGACACATTATCAGCCATAATAGCAGTACCCACATTAAATTTTGAAGCAGGAGGATACTGCTGAAGTGGGGGAAGGAAATGTGGGAACTGAAATTTGCCAATGCAGACTCCTGCAACACAGAGGGCAGCCAGGAGAAGAGAGACATGTGATCTTGTGTGGATGTGCCCTCTGACTAGATACCACACTCAGTACAATGGAACCCTGAGTTCATTTGGAACCTGTAAAGCTGAGGCCTTCCCACATACATTTTTGCAGGATACAGACCTTAAAATACCAAAACTCTGTGAACTCAGCTCCTCTTCTGTCCCCTCTTTCTCCCTCCCATGCCTCCCCTGCTCCCTTAACCACCTTTGTCCCTTCTCCCTAGCTGCCCCCCATGACTGGAACTCCCTCCCTGCCCACATCCACTTCGCCCCCCCCTTCGTACCTTCAAATTCCTCCTCAAGACCCACCTCTTCCCTTTTGTCCTCCCCGACTCCTCGCTCCTAACTTTTGCTGATACATACTATCCAGTACAATCGGTTACCTGAGGTCTGTGTACTCATATCCTCACCACATGGTCCAGTCAGCCATCATTCTCAATGTAACCAAGCCAAGCACGTGCACCTGAGACCTCGCATCTTTGTGAATGTTACACCCCTTGTCTCTCCCCCGTTCCCCTTCCTCTCAACTCATCCCTAGTTACCACCATCCTCAAGGCTTTCACACAGAGAGGGTGGGAACAGATAACCAGGGTGTGGTGGGAAAGGGGCCTGTCTTTCCCCTTTCTGATATAACTCCCGCCCCCCACCCCCCCCCAACAGAGCATCATGGCATCACAACACTCTGCAGGTGTGGGGCCACATAGGAAAGAGAGCTGAGTAAAAGGGCTGCCACCCCCATCTCTGATTTAACCCTATCCTTTATCGACCATCATGACATAGCAATGCTCCTTACATAGTGGTGGGGCCACAATGACGCTTCCTCCAAATGACAAGGCCGCATTGGAAGAAGGGTGGGACATTCCTTATAGCTACCCCCTTTCCATTGTGGCTACACCTGGAAACACTGATTTCTCCAGGTTATTGGGGGTGTCCCTTGTTGACCCAGAGAAATCTGGGTTTCCCCCAGAGTCTCCAGGGGAAACCCCGAGGGGTGGCAACCCTGGCCTCTTGTTGGTTCCCACCCTTTTTGGCTGGGAAGACTTCTCCTTGGCTTCCACCTTTAGGCCTCTGTGTTTGCTGTTGGCCTGGACCTTCCTCTAAGTGCTCGCAGTGTCCAGGCTTACAGATGCCTCTCGCCTCACTGGCTCCTCCTGATTTTCTAAGCCCTTCCCCAGTGGTCCTCCCTGAGTTTCCTGGTTTGGCATTTTTTTATAGCCCTGGGTTTTGCCCTCAACTGCCTAGCAACCTTTTTCCAGCTTCCATCTGAGGTCAATCAACCACTTCCATTGACTCCTTAAAGGGCCAGATGTCTTCCCCTTTCTGGCCTGCTTCTCCTGGTCACACCCTTCAGAGATTTTCCTAGTCCACTATGGGACTAACCCTGCAACAGCTTGAGGTCAACCTATTAAGGGGGAAAATGCAATAAAAAATAACAGTGAGATCATGGCTAGAGTGCACTCAATAATATACTGCTGTCATGCTCCCATTGAGCTCTGGATAAAACCCAAAGCTAATTCCATTCCTTGAAAATGAAGGGGGAGTTGTAATATTGGGTGTTTTTTACACACATATTTCTCCTGCATGTTTGCTGTTACATCCTGAACTTTCTGTGTGTCTAAATCACTCACCCAGATCTTAAACATCTGGCTCTTTGAACTTCTGCATAGAACTTCTCCCAGAACCTTTGTGTGTAAAACATTCTCCTGGTAGACTGCTTTGCTCCAGGCAGCTGTGGTCACTTGGTTTCCATGGCAGCCCCTCACATCTACAGCTGCAGCTACTTTAGGCTGCCTCAGGGCAGTGTGTGCGTGTGCATGTGCGTCTGTGTGTGTGTGTGTGAAGAATGCATCTGGAACTTACTTGTGGACTTGTAAACTCAGAAGATTGAAAGACCAGCACTTTAAGGTGTGTGTAAAAATGCCTGTTGTCATTAGTTTTAACTTGTGGGCATGCCCTCTTCTCACAGATGGAGCTCTGGTTGCTTTTGCGTTTCTGCATGAGAGAATGACAATGACTGCCAGGGTCATAGCAAGGCTTGAATTATAAGGAAAAAGGTAGGGGGCTCTCAATGAAATCATGCCCCCCCCCCAGGAGCCTTCTAAAGCCAGTAGCTAAGTGGGACATAAAAAAAAGTAGGGGGAACCCTGGGCCCCCTGTAATTTGGGCAGTGGGCCATAACTGGTTTCAATCACATGGATGGCCCTTTTCAGTCAGGTACGGCCACCTGTTAGAAGAGCCAGTCAGCAGGACAGCTCACTCTGTATGAATTGTCCTTGACAACGAATGTGAAGATGCATTCTCTGGGAAAGTGATTGTTCTTTTCTACTCAGCCATGTTCAGGCCTCACATAGAGTACTGTGGGTGTTTTCAGACATGATGGTGGGCCGCTTTAATCAATTTTGACCCAGTTTAGCCACCAGCAGGCCACTGTCACGTCTGTTCCCAGCCCCCAGATCTTGGTACAGGATAGTTCCTGGCTGAGTTGGCGGCTAATGCAGGCTGTGACTTGGGAAAGTCTCCAAGTCATAGCCCTGGCTAGCTTCCAACTTGGCTGGAATCTGGCTGCCTAGATGCCCCCTTCAGGAGTCAAGAGCTGCTGACTCAAGCTCCGGAAAGAGCAAGGCACTTTACAGGAACTAGTGTTCTTGTTGTAAACCCTAAAGTGTAGGATGCTCTCTTTAGAAGATAGCGATGTGAAGAGCAATTTCTGAGAAGAGCAAGATGTCTTTTCATCCAGGAATTAAGTGCTGACACCGTATAGGCTCTGTATAAGAGCAAGACTCTTTGTTTATGGGAGTAGTGTCATGGTCATCAGCTTAGTGTGGAGCAATTTATGATGACAGGATTGACTGTGATCATTATAAGTGTGCCTTTCTTATGTGGGCAGGCTTGGGGGTTAAATACCCTGCTCAGCTTGCTCCTACCTCTTGAACTTTTGTTATGCACCCTAAAGGTTGGGATTTCATATTCTTATGATATTTTTTTTATGTATTGTGCCAATATTAGGTTGTTGTTTTGTTTAAATGCATATTGTGTTTATTTGTAAATTTTATACTTTCGGCCAGGGCAACAACCAGTTCCTAATAAAACAACTTTGACTTTGGCTGCCCACCTGAGTGTAAAACTGGCCATCACATTTGAAAGCTGGCTTTAGTGGACTCTGGACAGAGTCCCCACCGGTTCTGGGTGCCATGGCAGTTGTCATTGACTGCCATGGCTGTCTGACAGAGGGGGGACAGCGCTCTAGGTGCAACATGGGGTCAGGGCAGGCCAGATGCATGTATGTGCTTCTCCCCACCCTTTTCTAGGGGCCTGGACCCCGTCACGTTAGTTTGGGGGTCTGGTCCAATCCTGCCCATGGTTTTGGCCTGTCTCTGGGGACCAAGTAAGTCCGTGACAGCAGCAAGAAACACCCTGTGTCCAGTTTGTGGCACCTCACTGTAAGAAGGCTATTGACATGCTTGAGAGGGTTCCGAGGAGATAGGCAGAAGGCAGTTGTCATAATTAGTGACTTACTTTATACATTTGGCCAACTTTGTTTTTTCACTTTTAACTGATTGTTGACATCACACAGATTAGATATTTACTTGTTGTCAATCATGGGGTCTCCTTTTAGTGGGGATGCAATCATAGCAATGGTATCGCCATACTTTTTGAATACGTGGATTTACACAATTGCAGATGCATTCCTTGAGCTAGGTGGCTGAAATTTCACACAGATAAAGTAAACACTAGTAAAAAATATGAGTTGATTAATGAGTCAAATCCTTACCGGGGAAGAGTTTGAAGGGGGGGGGGGAATATCTCTGAAAATGGCCATTTCTCCAAAAAATGTTTCAAACAAGAGTGTAGTACCTTTTAAGACAAAACATTATTGTTCTTTGCATATTTGATGTACGATGCTCGATTTTTTTAAAAAAAAAACCTGCTGCACATAAAACTGCATCCCCACTGTTTTAGCTAGCATTTATGCTTGCAGGCTGAACAACATTTTCCTATTATTTACTCACAACTTTATAATAGCTGATACATATTCTGATCCCTGAAGAACACTATGATGATCAGCAGCATTGTACTGACAAAGATATAAGCACAGAGGTTATGTGCTTAGCTAGTCCACCTACCATTTTATTCAAGAAGGATATGTTTGACTCAAACAATATTGATAACATGTTTGATAAAGGCATATCTACTGCAGAAGCTACTAAAAGACAGTCATACTCAAGGCAAGAAGATATCTGCATTGGTAATCAACTCTGTTGAGCTGTAGAAAACAGTTGACATGGACTGCATTTCACTCACTTATAAGTGATAAAGTGCCCTTGGCTGACACTGGCATAATTGTTTCTCTGTACACCAGAACTCCAATGCAACTGCCAGTTCTGCTTACAGTCCTCATTCATGCAAAGAAAATCAACTCAGCCAAAATTAGTGAGGGTTACAGACCAGTTGTAACACTTGATGATGACCTCTATGATTGTGTTGTAAAGCTTAAAGACTACAAGAACCATTGGTGCATAAGACGTGTGGCATTACGTGTAATTATTGCTGTCCTAAAATGCCTTGGAAAATATGTGGAAGGTAGTGGCCATAGACTTGGCATACGTGACATTCTCTGAAGAAGAGAAAAATTCAATGTTTATAATCATTCAGGATCTTCGAGATGTGCAATCATTTTCTGGAATCAATGAAGAAATATCTCATGCATCAACATTACCTTTTAAGTCCAAAGTGCAATGAGTTTATGACAGTTTTGTTCACATGAATATGTTGAACAAACTGAAGTATGACAAAATGTGCCGTGGTATCAAAATGTTCTTCAGTAGTTATCACAGCCAGGTTCTTAATTTATTATCATTCATTACTATGAGCAGAACAGGAAACTGGGAACTCCACCTTGCATCCATAGAAACAATGTGCAAATATTTTCATGCCCATGATCAACAGAATTATGGGAGATGGGCACCACTTTACTCAGCAGATATGCATGAGCTACGTGTTACATATCCTGTCCAATGGGACTTCCCATGACGTACCCTTCACATCAATTGATCCAGATCATGCAGTAAAGCATGAACACACACATCCAAATTTATTTATTTATTTATTTAAAAACTTATACCCCGCTCCCTCCAGCCCTAAGGCAGCTCAGGGCAGCTCACAATATTTTAAAACCATACATTAAAACCAATATAAAAAGGGGTTACTAAAACAATTAATCATTAAAACAATAAAGGAGGTAAAACCCACTGGAGAAAACCCACCCTCACTTTCCCCTCCCCCAAAGGCTCAGACAAAAAGCCAGGTCTTACAGGCTCGATGAAAGGCTAATAAGTTGGGGGCCAGGTGAGCTTCCTCTGAGAGGGAGTTCCACAGTCGTGGTGAGACCATCGAGAGTGCCTTCTCCATCGTGGCCCCCCGGTTCACCTGGGGGACCTCCGAGAAGGCACCCTTGGCAGATCGTAGAGGTCGCTCCAGGGCCCAGGGAGTGAGGTAGTCTTTCAGATAGGAGGGACTGAGAACGTGAAAGGGGAAGGTGGGTTTATCGGCATTATCGGGCTGGAGCAGTTGCTGGAAAAATACTTCCTCGTTGCATCAGTGCTCTGCACTATTGTTGAAGATTTCAAAAATGACAGAGGATTTATCAGCAAAGTCCCACAGCTGCTCCACCATGACTTGTCATCTAAGAAAGGAAATAAAATATTGGAAGGTGCCGCAAAAATTGTCAAAGCAATCACCAAACAAGGGAATCCTCACTTACAAGATGATCTCTTTAATGTCATATATTTGCAGTTCTTTGCAGCAAACATGACATCGAGAATCAAAATGATCTTGGAACGACTGCTTTCAAAAAAATTTGTCACTGAAAGAATGATTACCAGCAAGGTTGGATTTTGGGAAACACAAAAGAAAAACAATTTTTCATATTTCAAGGACACATGAGTTAAGACATATGTGAAACTAAAAGGAACTCTCACAGCAGTGCCTGAAGAGCGGCAACTGCTCTCTAGATTGCTTGTGGCTGCTAAGAGTTGCCCAGAGTTGGCTGTTCACAGGAAATTGTGGGGAATTATGAGTTGAGTGTGGCTCCACCATCTAACCTGATGGCTCCCTTCTTATGGTTACTCAGAATTCTGCTACTATTTCCTTGATTCTCAATACCTTTCAAAAACTAACAGCCACAAGGACCAAAATCAGGAAATCAGAATTTATCAGCAGCACCACCTCATGACATGCAATGCAGTGCTCTGCTTGTTGATGCTATGTGTCTAGTGCAGATGATTACAAAGACTCCTAACCTTATCGCTGAGAAAGACTGTTCCTTACAATTTTTGAGTGTACTTAATAAATTATGCAGAGTCTACGACGAGCAAGGATTCTTTTTGATCAGTACCTCGAGGGGTCACTCAGAGACAACCCATACCAAGAGAACTGCCAAAATGAAGTCTGTGTATTACCATGTAAACTATGATACACAAATTAATTTTGTGAAAGACTTCCTTGCCAACATTAAAATGAAAGCTGAACTAAGTATTTGGGTGAGAAGATCATTTCCCATTTCCATCCAGCCAAATTGTTGTAAGCCGCCCCGGGCTGCATGGCAGGAAGGGCGGGATATAAATCTATTAAATAAATAAATAAATAAATAAATTAAATAAAATTAAGGTGCTGGTTGCATACCATTCCATCATGTGGGTCAATTACCCTTCATTGTACGTATGACTGATATGAAAAGGGGTATTCATACGTTAGAAGAAAGAGATCAACTCATCCTTCTCAATGCAGTTGATATTTGTCAGAAGGACACAAACATGGAACTTAACATTTTTTCTCTTGATATGAATGTATTTGCTATGTTAGTGGGGCACTTACTGTTCTGCCAAAGGCAACCAGCATAATCAAAAGGCAAGGGCAAGAGAAAATTTCTATTCATGAATGTTCTATGAAGCTGGGCTGAAAGAAATGTCAAGATTTTATTGGATGGTATGGTTTTAAGGGCACCGATAAACCAGATATTTTGCAACAAAGGGTATACCAACTCACTTCAAAGCCTTCATGAAATCAACTGATTCCATACTTCATGCATTTGGTCTATTTGGAGCATCAGAATATATGCCAGATACTATCTTACCAGCTATGGAAAAGCATGCATGCCTCTTTCATAAAACAGTTGGTGCAACTGCATCATCATTGAAGGAGATGCTTTTCTCTAGATTTGGGAAGGAAGGTCATCAACTGCCACCAACTTTAGGTACACTGCAACCTCATGTTGCATGAGCTTATTACATGGCATTCATCTGGAAAAGTTGTTCAGTGAAACCATTACCATTCTTTCCACCAGCAACTGAGTATGGATGGAAGTTGGTAGATCATCAGCTGGTTCCAATATACTGCATAAATTCCCCAGTACCAGAAGCCCTATTAGAATTGCACAAGTATAACTGCAAGATTGGTTGCAGCACACAGTTCTGAGGCTGTAAATGCACTAATTGTCACTGCACTGACTTGTGTGGTTGTGGAGACAGTTGTTGTAACAGCAGCTTCGAGGTTCCATTTGATCTAGATGATTCAGATTCAGAGTAAAGTTCCTTAATTAACATGTTTTGTGCAGCATCCAAAACACATATAAGGAAAACTTTTTTTGTAATGAAATGTTAGTTTGTTCTGTAAACTTTAATTTTACATTTTAAATAAAATACATGCTTTTTCAAATTGCAACTCATCATTTTGTATGTCAGCCTAGTCTATGTTTATGGAAATATTGTGTGATTTTGTGTAATTTTGCATGCACCAATGAATTAATATGAAAAATCTATTTAACATGTTGACAACAACCTGCATTTGACTTAGCAGACTGTATAGAAGGTAGAAAAAGTGAAAAACTAAAGTTGGCCAAATGTATCCAGTACTGGACACATACCCTCTGACTAAGGGAACAAAGATGATAAAGGAGATAAGAAGGAAAGTCTTATGAGAAGAGATTAAAAGAACTATTAAGGTTTAGCCTAGAGAAAAGATGACAAAGGGGGAACATGATGATTTTTTAAATATGTTAGGGACACAGGCACTGGCTGCCTGGAGTATCTGGAGCTGCTGCACCCCTGTCCGGCCAGCCCCCGAGACACCCAGAGTGTGAGAGCTCCAGCTGGTTCTACACGTGACCCGGCTTGGACCGCAGCATGTAGAGTGGCAGGGCCTGGTACAGGACTGTCCAGGGCTCTCACACCCTGGGTGTCTGGCCAGGTGGGGGTGCAGTGGCTCCAGGGACTCCAGGCACCTGGTGCCTGTCCCTTGGCGGCACAGGCCTTACTCCTGCTCTGAGTGGAAGTAAGGCCATGCTGACTCACCTTTTACTGTGGGGGAATGGGACTGGTGGGCTGTTCCATGGTGGGGTGCCTCCCTTCTCAGTGGGGCACACCGAAGAGGTGGGAACCCCTTCCATGGACTGTGTCCCCTTCCCTACCATCAGAGCGGGGGGCGTGGCCATCACTCCGTTGGAGGTGGTGTGGACATCTGGCTGGCGGAACCTGCTTCCGCCGGCACTCACCCACTCCCGCTCCCAACCGCTTGCTACATCTCGGCCCTACTGCCAGCGCAAGGGGTCTTAGCAGTGCATAGCTGGAGCACGCGCTTAGACTAAATATTAGGATGAATTTTCTAACTACCAGGACAGTTAGGCAATGGAATAATATGCTAAGGAAGGTTGTGGCGTCCCTGTCACTGGCAGTCTTTAAAAGTAGGTTAAATAGACATCTCTGTAGATTCTTCTGAAAGGGAAGGGGGTTGGATTAGATCATTTTGGGATTACTTTCAGCTCTATGATTTTAATAAGCAGTCTTTCCCATACTACCTTTCCACCTTCACCCTGAATTAGGCTCTCTCTTTCCCTCTGCTTGGGGCACTTTTCTCTACTAATATGTTAGTTACTGAGTCTGGGAAACTCCTCTAGTTTCTGTCGCGGGATGACTTATGTTTCTCTGGAGAGTGAAAGCTGGCTCTGCATTTACAGCTTCAACAATGGGCTTGGGAACTCATACAAGCCTTCATTTCCTTTTCTTTATTTGTAAATGGCTTGCCTTTAAGAATGCTGTTATTTAATAAATTGGATATGATGTCAAACTCTTTAATAATCAGTATGCTTTCTCGTCCACAGCTTTGTTTTGATTCTAAACCCAAATGTATTTTCCCCCTAAACAGATATGATTCCATGAAAATCGAAAAATGCAAATATGACCAGAAAAGATCTTTTTGTTGTTGTTGTTTTGGAAAAAATATAACACGATGTTTCTTTCCCCCTCTCCTGCCCCTTCCTGTTGTTAGTAAAAGAAAGAATTTAGATTGTCTTTTGATGGGAAGATTGATTTTATGTCAAAACTCAGAAAGGCTTTTTGTTTGGGGTTGGATTCTCTGGTTTGGAGCCAGAATGGAACTAAAGCAAGTGTTGAAAAAGCTTGCCACATATTGTCAGAAATGGCATTATTCTCTCTTATTCTCTGTGCCGTTGAGTGGGCTAACATCGCTATCAGACACCTTAAGCCACAGACATAAGTTAGATACTGTTCGACTTCTCACAAACAACGATGCCAAGGCAATAATCCCTTAACTTGCTTTCCTCTTAGGCCCTTTTTACACGAGATAGACCCACACATGCACACGCAGGTCCGCTGCCCGTGCATGCACAGGCGCTGCCCATGTAAACACTGCAGTGGGTGGGTAGGTGTGCGCATGCGCCCCCGGGACACACCCATCTCCACCCCTTACCCACACACAGAGCAACCGGTGAAAGGGCAGGTTACTTTGTGCTTGGAGGTGGGTGGAGATGGGTGTGCACTGGTTTGCACCCTCCCCCCACCCATTGTCCTGCAGTGGTGCACCACCCACCTCACACCGGCCTAGTCTGCCCACTTGCTCATTTAAAATGGGTCCTACTTTTGTTACACAAGCAGAGGAGTTAAAGCCAGGGGTGAGGAACCTCCAGGCCAGGGGCTAAATCTGGCCTGTGGCTGTTTTTCATTAGACCCCTTTTAAGTTCCTGAATCTGGCCTGTGCAGGGCGGCTTCTCTCCATCGGTGTCAGGGTGCCGACCCGCCAAACACCCCAGTGCTCCACCGCTGCCGATGTCAGCACTCCACGCCCAGGACTGGACATGCATGGGCCATACCTAATGCGTCCCCTTGCCTTCCGTGATGAGTTTCATTTGAAAGGCAAGGGGAGGGCCAGGCAGCTGGCCGGCGAGCCCACCCCAGCTGTACTGTCCCTCCCACAAGCTGCCTCTCAGCTGGCTGGTGCTGCACTGGAAGGGGATGGGGGAAGGGGTCTTTCGGGCACATGTGCAGGCGCACACAGCACTGAAAGGCAATGCGCCTCTGCACATGTTCCTCAGATCGGGCATGCCAAGACTGGACACAGCCGAGGCGCACCCGGTCCGAGGGGGCATGTGCAGAAGAGTACAATGCCTTTCAGCGCTGTGTGCTTTTGCATATGTGTCAGGCCAGCCGCAGAGCACCATGACTGGCCAGATGGGAGTCAGATGGCGGGAGGGACAGGGAGGCAGAGACATGTGGGAGGGGGTGGGCTGAGGCCGGGCTGGCTGAACAGCCAGATCTTGTTGAGGAGAAGGAAGGGAGGATGGAAGGAGCAGCGGGGAGGGGCCAGGGCAGCGGCAGCAGGAGCCCCTCCCCCCCCCCCGCTTTTGATGTGCTGAATTCCTGAGAGCAACCAGGATGAATGCCTGCTGGGGTGTTGGCACATAGTAAGGAGAGGGGGCTGGAGGAGAGGCCATGGCACAAAAGCATGGGTTCCTATGAAGGAACCCAGCCAATTAGGAAGGTTTTAGAACATCTTTTCCAGGCTCTCTAAAACAAATCGGAGCCCCAAGGAGCTCTATCTCGCCCTGAAACGAGAATCGATTAAAATCTCATGAGAAATCTTGCGAGATCAAGAACTGCGGTCAAGAGCTTGCCTATGTCGCCTTGCCTATGTCTCGACGCTATCTCGGGATCTCAAGGAGGTGGATCGAAACCTGACATCCCCGCACATGGACAAAAATGGGAACGGGTGTGTGAGAGACGGCCGTCAGCATGGGGAAAGCTTGACTAGTTTGTCAATTCCATTGATTAAATCAAAGACCCCAGCCAGGCTGCTCTTGCGCGGACAGCGCTGCTTGCTGCTTGCTCTACCCTACAGCACAATCCAAACACAGATGGTTAATTAAACAACATTTAAAAATCCCCCCCTAATCTCGGCCCCCTTGCAGTTTGTTTGTTTTTTTATTTTATATTTAAAAAAAACCTTTTCTATGTGCAGTGAGTCTCTGTTGGGAACGGGGTGGTGTGTGCGTGGCAGGGTGCTCGGAGCTCAGTCCAGCTTGCAGCAGGGCATGGGAGACAACAGGCCTCCTTCTTGCAGGCCCCCTTCCCTCCTTCCTGCTATTCCCCCATTGGGGGATACTTTGAAATGGGGGGGGAGAGGAGTGGACAGTGCGTGAGGCATGTGGGACAGGGCGTGTGGGAAGGAACAGGGGGGCAGGACAGAGGGACGGGGGTCGTGCACAGTCTAGCTGCTTTCTCCAGCTTGCAGGATCCAGCCACCCCTCCCTATCGCCATTTTCAGCATTCTGCAGTGAGAGGGGGGCAAAAAGGAGGCAGATTGGCTAGCCATCTCTCATGCATCCATCCCAGTTGGAACAGAGGGACAGAGAGGACAGTACATGAGACATGTTGGACAGAGGGGACAGGGTGTGTGGGACGGGGGGGGGGGCAGGGGATGGAATGGGGGCAGAGCGTGAGGTGCACAATGCTGACTGTTTTCTCCAACTTGCAGGATCCACCCAACCCCTCCTGACCGCATCAAAGCATCCCGTGGTGGAGGAATAGTAGTGGTGGGGGAAGGGATTTGGGGGAAGGAGGGGTTGCAAGAAGGAGTGCACTATCTCCATTGACTCCTATGCCCCGACTCCCTATGTGTGGGGGTGTTGCTCTGAGGTGTGTGTGTGTGTGGGGGTCTGCTCTTGTTGCGAACGGAGATGCACCGCACACAGAAAAGATGTAAAAGGTTGCTGGAGGAATGAGCAGTTGCTTGTTGAATAGGATGGATTTTTAAAATGTTAGTTCATTAAACAGCTGTGTTTGTGCTTTAGAGCAAGCAGCGCCCAGCACTGTTGGTGCAAGAGCAGTCCGGTCGGGTTCTCTGATTTAATTAGTGGAATTTTCAAAACATTCACGCTTTTGCCACCTCCCGAGAGCTGACAGCTGAGGCCAGTGAAGAGTCAAGATGGACTCAAAAAGTCCTGCCTACACAAACCCCTTCCAGGAGCAGGGTGCTGGTTGCTTTCTCCAGCTTGCAAGGTCTGAATCTGCCTCCCCCATTTTCAGTGTTCCCGGGTGGGGGAATAGTAGTGAGGGGGGAAGGGGGCCTGCAAGGAGGCGGCACACCATCTCCCCTGCCCTGGTACAAGCTGAACCGAACTCCGAGCACCCTGCCACACATGCACCACCCATTTCCCCAACAATGGGTGTTTTTACACACACATTTCTCCTGGATGTTTGCTGTTACATCCGGAACTTTCTGTGTGTCTAAATCACTCACCCAGATCTTAAACATCTGGCTCTTTGAACTTCTGCATAGAACTTCTCCAAGAACTTTTGTGTGTAAAAAGTTCTCCTGGTAAACTGCTTTGCTCCAGGCAGCTGTGGTCACTTGGTTTCCATGGCA
>QEPC01010657.1:7065714-7081218 GCA_003113815.1 Sphenodon punctatus
CTAAATAAATGAGAATATGGAGGTAGATGGGTTGGATGGGTGAAATAGGAGGAGGATGGCAATGGATTAGGAATAGGAAGGAACAAAAACTGCTGGGAGAGAGGGAGCCTTCTGAAACGCCTGCTGTTCAGGAACAGTGACTAGCTCAGAAGGTGTTGGGAAGGGGGAAGGCAATCAGTTTTGTTTCTTGCTGTGCCCGTCTCATCACCGCAAACCCCATTGGCTTCGTGCAGCCTAGCCCTGGCTAATCGCAGACTGTGAAGCCAGTGGTCTGAAGTGAAAAGGGATAGTAATTGGGCAGGCTGGCTGCTACTCCAAGCCTCTCCACCCCTGGTGCCTGGAAGTCTGCTCCTCAGCTGACTCCCCCTCCCTGTCATGTTTTGCCTTCCAGTCACACGTTTTTGCCACCCAAACTCACCGGACCGCGAACTGAACTGACCGAACTGTTCGGTCATTTCAATGTTCGGAATTGAGTTCGGTTCGGTCAGTTCATGTTCGGATTCGGGTTCGGGTTCAGGTTCGGTCATCCAAACAGGCCGAGTTTGGGCCAAGCTCCGAACTTCTGAACCGCGTTCGCCCATCCCTAGCATTTTACATCCGCGCGAGAGTTTTTTGAGGGTTCTCAAGAATCTCGCGAGATTCTCGTTGCCCTTAGACTGCGCATGTGCAGAAATGGCTGAAGCAGCCATTTTGTGCATGCACAGTGCTGGGTTTCGGTCAAGCAAATTTTGCAGGAGAACGGGTCAAGAATCAGCAGATTCTTAATCCAGTCTCATTTTCGCAAATCTTCGCCAGAAGCCAATTCTCGCTGAGATTCAGCAGGAACACAAGGGCGAGTTTCAGCCCTAGCGTAGGCAGTGGTAAATGAGGACATGAAGTGTCCCTGATGCGGTCCTTTTCTCCTCCCTGTAGCGTGCACCTTTTGAGGAGGTCTTGTATTCTCGTCGATCTGTCTTTTAGGACTTTTGCAGACAGGCTCTCACAGACTTTGCAACCCTTTTTGATATGTCCTTCTCCCAGGCATCGTAAGCATTCAGCATGCTGGTCAGAGAATGGGACAACGCTGTGGCGGTGGGCTGCTGGTGGTAGCTTGTTTTAAACTGCTGTTAAAGAGACAAACTCCTCTGGATCTCCAGAAGGCTACCATGTGATCCCAACAGTGATAATTGTGGAGCCACTTCAAGAAGGATGAGAGGTCTCTTACAGTCTCCCTCCTCCTTGCAGCCTGCTCTCCCACCCTGGAGCAGTCCCTCTCATCACAGTCCCCTGAATTCCTCCACTCTACTCTCCTTCCTGGTCACGGAACACTTTTCTCCCTGAGTCCTCTAAGGGTACTGTCTCTTTAAAAAGTGGAGCATGCTTCTGTAGAAGGATACCTTCTAACCCTAAAATATGTGAATTAAAAAGTGGAAACTATTTTGTACAAGAGACTGTCAAGGGTTGTGGGTTGTTCCTGGGTTGTTGTTTTTTTCTCAGTGATCTTGCATCATGAAATAGTGCTACTTTCCCCTACAGTGGAGAGGTCACATACATATGGGAAATCAGTGCTCTAGGGTTTTGTTTCACACGAGTTCCAAATGCTTTCAATCTTCTCCCCCTTAGCCTATCATGACCAACTTGAAATGACAACCAAACAGCAAGGAGACAGACTGGAGCTCTAAAAACTGCTGTTTCACTTGCCTGTGCCCCATGTGATAATGCTGAGAGGAAACAATTAAAAATAATTTCCTTTTTATTATAACAAAGTCCAACAGCCTTTCAACACAGTGACTCCAGCAAGACTTGGAGAGGCATCCAAGAGACTAATAAAAGTCTTTAAATATCAGCTCTGAAAGTTAATTCATTTGGAGCCACTCTGTTTTGCCAAAGCAAGGAATTCTTGGTTTTTTATTTTTTTATTGGTCTTGATGCTATGAACGTTTGCCCATTTCTTCAGCTGAGTGGATTAACATCACAGCCCCGGAGTCTTCTGGAAGTTATCCGTAAAGCTAAAATGAACAGCACTTTTCAAATTTGTAAACCAAATTCCAAGATTGGTTTCCTTTAACAAATTTCCTAATTTGATTTTGCATCATTGCAAACGTTCAAATGAAATTAAAATTTAACTTACTTGCATTACTTGTTCAACAAAGCCAGACTTCATTTGATTATTTCAATTTGACTTCATTGATTTATTTCACTTGCTTATCAAAGTTGAAGCAAGTTAAAGTAGACAAAGAAGAAGTTAGCTAATCAAACAAATTTCAGCTTCATTAAACAAAGGAACTAAATGAAATATATGAAGTTGAACAAGATATTTTGGTTTCCACAGAGGTTCAGCCTGTGATAGTAATGACTTGCCCAGTCCATATTAACCAGACACACAACGTGGTCTAGCTGGACAGACTGGGAAAAGATCTCAACTCAGAGCTCCAACTACTATTTATCATTTATATAACACTTGCAGTGTTAGAAGTGCTTCGCAATCCTTATTTAATTCACTCTTACAGCAAGTTTGAGAGGCAGGCCGTTATTATTAGTTCTATTTTACAGTTGGAGAACTGGGACTGAGAGAGAGTGAGTTCATGGTTAAGCTAGGATTATGAATCTTGGTCTGCAAGAGCCAAGGCCATCATTTCATTTTATCCACTAGGTTACACTGGCTCCACTAGGTTACAGTGGCAGAGCCACTAGGCAATAGCGATCATAATATGATCACATTTGACGTAACTTCTGGAGTGAGAAGATAAACAAAAGTACAGCAGTAGCATTTAACTTTAAAAAGGGAGACTATGCGAAATTGAGGAAACTAGTTAAAAAGAAACTAAAAAGCACAGTTGCAAGGGCTACACGTTTGCAAGAGGCATGGAGGCTGTTTTAAAGCACCCTTCTGGAAGTCCAGATTAAATGCATCCTGCAAGTTAAAAAAGGAAGCACTTCCACTATGGCTAAATGGGGAAATGAAGGAGGCTATTAGAGCCAAAAAGGCATGCTTTAAGAAATGGAAGGCTAGTCCCAATGAAAATAATACGAAAGAGCATAAACACTGGCAACGTAAATATAAAGTGCTAATAAGGCAAGCCAAGAGAGATTTTGAAGGGAGGCTTGCTAAAGAGGCAAAAA
Organism: Sphenodon punctatus; assembly: GCA_003113815.1. Classification (NCBI taxonomy): domain Eukaryota; kingdom Metazoa; phylum Chordata; class Lepidosauria; order Sphenodontia; family Sphenodontidae; genus Sphenodon; species Sphenodon punctatus. The sequence continues at coordinate 7,068,817 of QEPC01010657.1, forward strand.
CAAGCAACAAAAACTTTTTCAAATACATCAGAAGCAAGAAGCCTGCTAGGGAGTCAGCTGGGCCATTAGATGACAAGGGAGTAAAAGGGGCATTCAGGGAGGATAAGGACATTGCAGAGAAGCTGAATGAGTTCTTTGTGTCAGTCTTCACTGCAGAAGATTTGGGGGAGGTACCCACGCAGGATCCTTGCTTTGCGGGTGAGGAATTGGAAGACCTGTTAAAAATCAATGTGTGATGTTGNCCCACTCATCTGCACCCACGGAGCAACCGCCGTTTTCCCGTTACTCTGTGCGTGGGGATGAGTGGGGGGTGAAAGTGGGTGTTACGTTTTATTATACATGTTGCAGGGCCATTAGCAGCTATTAGCCAAACAGGATCAGGGAACATGATGGGAGCTGGGGTAAACAACAGGGAATGGATCCCCCATTGTGACCTGTTGGGTGCTTCTCCCAAGCCACCGTGATTGACCACCGTCGGAGACAGGATGCTGGGCTGGATGGACCATTGGTATGACCCAGTATGATACTTCTTATGTGCTTATGTTCTCCTTTAATAACTGCCTAACACTAACCCTGATCAGCAGTTTCTACTCATCAGCTGCTTTTACTAAATAGTAGTTGGGAGTTGGAGCCACAGAAAGTCTGTAATGATTCGAGGGCTGGTGGTACAGTGTTTGAGTGGCTCTATGTATCGCTCCTGTCCGTCTTTGTTTCTTCTAATTGTGGTAGAGCTACCAGTCCAAAGAGCTCCTTGCAGCTTGGAAGGCGCAATGTTGAGCCAAAGATTTATATCACACGTTACATAAATACTGAAGTTAAAAAATGCTGACTACAAAAATAAAAATGGTGAATATTTAATAGCAACATACCAAAACAACAGTTACAAGATTAATATATATTGACTAGAGAATTAATGATTTCATGAACATTGAGTTCAGTGAAAATTACATATTCACCAAGTAACAAAAAAAAAAACCAATTTGTAAATGTAATGCACATTTCACATTTGAATTTGCCTTTACAAATGTGTAAAGTTTAAATATTTAATTTTCTTTGAGTCTTCGTCTTGGAGACTTCTCTACTGTGTGGGGCTTTTCCTGTTCTTTTCCAACTGTGTGAGCTTCTTCCTTGTGTTCTCACACAGGAAAGTTGGAAAGAAGAGAAAAATCTCTTCTTTCAATAGCTTTGGTTTTTAGATTGATCAGCACTATTTTGATTAGACTTTGCAGTGTAAGCCTATACAGAACTTTCATCTCAAATGGTTCCCAGCATCCAACAGAAACTGTGGCCATCTTGTGCCATTCTCCTGGTCTTCATTTATATAGCTTAACTGATTTCAGTAGCGCCATGATGATCTGACTGGTAGAACTCATTGCCAGATGTTGTAATCCTTGGAATTCATTGCCAGAGGCTGTTGTGAAGGCAGGATTGGATAGTTTGTTAGAGGATAGGTCCATGAATGGTTATTATTCAAGTTAGTTAGGGAGTGAAACCGCTGACTGTCAGGAGCTGGGAGTGAATAGCAGGGAATGGATCATTCCATCATGACCTGTTGCACAATCAAAGTGGGCTTCTGTCCGAGAGGTGCTGGGCTATTTAGACCATTGATCTGATCCTGTATGACAATGGGTGATTTCAGAAGTGACGTGGTGAATGTCCACCACAGTCAACCACAGAAAAACGCGGGGGTGTGTGAAAGCGCCGTGCATGTCTGTTTGCTCACATCCAGATGTTCACCACAGTCAAACGAGGCCCGGGGTGAAGCTAACCATGCTTCGTGAGGTCGGGGCGGGAGGAGGTCCAGAAGTGTGGTGAATGGTCACCATGGCAGGGGTGAATGAAAAGTAACTTCTGAACGGAAACCCGCAGTCATGGTGGAAGGAATTGACCCCAGCCGCGGTGCATTTTGGGACTCAAACCGCGGTCCACATCTCCACTGCATGTCTGTTGTGTTCCCTCGGCACATGTTCTCTCTGATTGCCCCGGGGCGGTGGTCATGATTCTGTCACTTCTGTTGGGGCCGCACGTGTCACCACAGCCTGCGGTGAATCCGTTCACACCGGGATGGGATTCACTGTGGTGAATTGGAAGGCGTCACTTCTGAAATCACCCAATTATTGTGTTTTTATGATTTACACCAGATGGGTATCTGGTAGATCTGAAACAGGTACCTGATTTCTACATGTGGGTAATACCCACATTTCGGGGTACCATTTCGGGCACCCAAATCGGTACCTGAATACTGTTCAAGTACCCCAAAAACCAAAAAGGTGGGAACCAATTACCAAAATACTGACAACTAGTATAGCAAAATATCAAAAAACCTGGGGGAAATTGTTTTGGGATTTGGGGGAATTTGGGGGATTTTGGTTTACCAATTGTTGGGATTTCAGTAATCGGTTATCAGTATTTCGGGTACCTGATCAAAAAACGGGTTCAGGTACCAAAAATATCTTAAATATTTTGTTTGGCTCAGGTATCGTAAATTTGATGGAGATACCCGTTTTTACGTATACTTATTTCAGTGTCTGACCAAGTAGTTTGATTTATAACAACATAAGATTTTATGTTCTTCAATTTATAAGAAGATAGGAAGTGCTATATTGAGTCAAACCAATGGTCCATCTAGCCCAGAATCCTGTCTCTGGCAGTGACCTACATTGGATGCTTCAGAGAAAAGCACAAATAAGTCATATATGGAGTGATCCATGCCCTGCTGTTCACTCCCAGCTTCCAGCAGACAAAGATCTCACCGCTGACCACATCAGCTAATAGCTATTTATGGGCTATTTAGAGATTCATAGAATACATATTCATAGATTGTTTTCAATTAAATGTACTAAATCTGAGGTTGTTCTACTGACTTTATTATTAAGCATTTATAGCATCAGAAGTGTACCTGGAACTTTACAATTGTTATTAATGGAGACTGGTCGCTGCCCAGTGGGCTTACCATCTAAGATGGACACAGGTGAGGGGAGACCAACACACATATTCCCATTTTACAAATGGGAACTCAGGGCGCTTTTAAACGAGACAAGAAACGCAGCTGATCCTTTGATCAGTCACATTTCTTGGCGCTCGTTTAAATGACTAACTTACATTGCAGCCGGATCTTCCCCCGTGTCAGACCGGGCAGGCGATCCTGCTCCCTCCGACGCAGAGCCCTGAAGTGCTGACTTTACGCTGCACTTCCGGGTTCTTTGGCCCAGGGAACATGCGCAGAAGGGCGCGCATGCGCACAAAGACTCAATGCCGTGTCTGATGCTCTTCTCATCATCAGACACGGCATACAGAGGAAGGCGGGGGGGATATGCCGGCACTTAACGATCCCGCTTGTGAGCGGGATCGTATAAAAGCGCCCTAAGACTGAGAGGTTATGACTTGCCCAACGCCACCCAGGGAGTTGATGGCTGAGGCAGGATTCAAACCGTGGTTTCTTAGATTCAAATCCAGCACCTTATCCACTACACCACACTGGCTCTCAGAGAAATGACTCAAGATGAGGACCAATGTAATGTAAATTAGAACCTAGCCCATTGCTGAAGATGGTAATAATCTAAGCCCCAAAATTCAGATTTGGATTTTGAAATATAGCAATATTTAGATATGAGGGTTTGGTTTTATCTATTTTGAAAAGAGACATTAACCATGGCATCCATGCATGGTTTTGAGTCTGTGAGCTGGTGGTCTGCTCTGCTAGCCCTCGAAGGAAATTAGAGGCACCTGAGGTAAGAATGAAACTCGATTCTTGGAGTCTCGTTTTTCTGAACTCGTTCTTTCAAATCAGAACAAAACTGCCTGGATTCTCACCAGAAGAGCGATAATCTTAAAACAGTCCTCCCTCCCTGCATACTTAACAAAAAAAAGGGGGTGGGACCTATTTACAGCCCTCCCATCTCTCCCATCACCTGGCTGCTCAGTCTCTCACTACTCCGTTTCTCTTCGAGGGAATGAGGGATGCGGCAAAAACTTTAAAAACATCACTGTGAATGTGCAAAGTGGTCACCTGCTGCTCTATGCATCTGCAGCCCTTTTCCAAAATGGAACTAGCAGCGTCAGTGCCATTTTGGAAAAGAGCATCTGGTCTGCAAATGTGCAAACAGCCCGGTACGTGTAGAATGGCTGCCCTTTTCCAAAAGGGCACTGACACTGCTGGCGCTATTGTGCATGTGCAGAACGGCCGTAATGGCCACTTGGCTCATAAGCAGTGATTTATTTATTTATTCAAATGGCGAGATATCTTATGAGATCTTGTACTGGGACTAATATCTCAGCGAGTTCTCAGGCCCCAGCCTGAAATCTCGTGAGATATCTCACAATAATGAAAAGACTTCTCAATTCAGTCCTAAGAGAAAATCCTGAGTTCTAATTCCACTTCTCTTGGGGGCAGGAGATGGTATGGGATAACCCAAAAGATATGCAACAAAGAACAAAGTCAAATCATCTCTGCATGAGGTCCACCCAGTCAAGAGCCTTATGTATTCTCCATTGGGAATTGTTCCCAATTCTGTTCCTGGGGAAGCTTCCATAGCACAGCTGGCCCCAATTGGGTGTTGGATCTGGGTGCGTTGCACAGACTTTAACCCATTGCTTACAATCTCCTGCAGAGCATCCTATACAACTACCTGATAAGCCACATGGTGTGTTAGTTGTTTTGGTCAGCTAAGAACTCATCTTGACAGGAGGAACGTGCATCTGTACTTTCCACAGTTGGCACCTTGGGTCCAAAAGTGAACCCATAAATCACGGCCCTGAAAACCCAGCACTAATCTGACAAATGTGGTATTTTCAAGGTGATTTAAAAAAAAACAAGAAGGGAAAACGAGGGGATGGAGTTGGACTTTTATGATGTGCAACAGAGGTTGTAACCACAGAAAAATCTCCCTTCAAAAGCCAAATATTATTCACTTTGGTGGAATGTGTTGTTAAAATAGCTCAGTCTTTTAGGAAGAAGCAGCCTTATGTAAAGGCTTTAGTTTGCTTTTTGGTTAAATGGGGGGGGGGGGAGTTTTGAAAACATATTACACCTTTAAATCATTGACAAGCACTCCATTCCTAAATCCACTGCACTCGTGGAAACCCCATTCATTTTAGAATGGCTTGAATTAGCAGACCTGGTGAAAGGACAAACAGTAAAGAACCAGTCTGGGGTGGGGAGTGATCATACCGCCTACTACTGCAACAGCCCATTCCAACCAAGCCGCACATCCACTAAAGAGGTTGTGGAATCTCCTTCTCTGACGGTTTTCAGGAAAACGTGGACAAGCATCTTGACAGGGATACTTTAGGTATAGGATATTTTACTTCAGGGCAGGGTAGAGATAAAATGAGTACCCCAAAAACAGGTATACCTGGCAAAACTGTGGTACTCAACCCAACCTGGAAACATTGGGACCTAATCCTGCTTAGTGCCCAGAGGACTACTCAATATACTGCCTTATCATTTTTCATCATGATTTAGCAAACTCTTGTAGTGATTTTCTGACTTCTGATACCGTTTTTTCAATTTACCATCCCAATTTCCGTTCTGATTTACCAACAACTCAGTAACGGTGATATCTGCTATGCTTGGATAGTCAGATGTCGGATAGCTCACCTGGTGTCAGATAGCTGTTGGGCATCGGAGCGGACATGGTACTTCAAATAGTAGGTATTACCTGGGGGAAGCAAAAGAGCTACCCATTTAAGCTCTAGGGCAGGGGGGTATGGAGGATACATCTGGTTCATAGAAGAAGAAAACAAAAGTAAATCAACACATTGCTAGCTTGATTTTGGTAACCCCCTATCTATATTACCCTAAATTAATAAGTATTCAGAGACCATATTCTTCTCTAATATTGGTCAGGCACGAGCCTGGAGCAAAGTTCCTCTCTGATCGTATGTTGGCAAAGCAGTCCGCCTGTCCTCCACCCACCTGCCCCTGATCAGCTGTTCACCTGTCCCCCCTTATCTCCATCCAAAACTCCGCTGCTAGGGTCATTCACTCAGCCCATCGCTTTGACCACGTGCAGCCTCTCCTCTCCTTGCTTCACTGGCTTCCCCTTCCACAACGCATTCTTCACAAACTCCTCATGTTCACGTACAAATCCCTTCACAACCTGGCTCCCCCTTACCTCTCAGCCCTTAATCTCCTTACACACTCCTGCACGCACTCTCCGCTCCTCCTCTGCCCCCTGCCTCGCTCTCCCTCATCTCCCCTGCTCCCATAACCGCCTTCATCCCTTCTCCCTTGCTGCCCCCCATTCCTGGAACTCCCTCCCTCCCCACATCCACCTTGCCCCCTCCCTCTGCACCTTCAAATCCCTCCTCAAAACGCACCTCTTTCTCGCCACCTTTCCCGACACCTGCTAGAACCTTCCTTCAATATTTACTGTCTGCCCACCCCGCAGACTCCTGCCTAACCGCAACCAAGCCAAGCACTTGCATCTGAGACTTCGCATCTGCTTGAATGTTATTTATCCTGTATCTCTCCCTATGTCCCCTCTCCTTGTCTCCACCCTTCGTGTCTATTAGATTGTAAGCCGTAGGCAGGGACCACGTCTATCTTATTGTTCTGTAAAGTGCCAGGTACATAGCTGCTGCTATACAGATCCTAATAATAATAATAATAATAATAAATTAATAAAGTGGAGCAAAAGTTCTCCTGCAGGTCCTCTCTTCCACCCTTCAGCTGTTGAGCAGGTGGGGAGAGCATGGTCCTCCGGGGCTCCCTTCCCCAGCCATATGCAGATAGGGTGTGATCCAAATTGATATTCTTTGCTTGTATTTTCAAGCAATTATATGTATGAGTCAAAATGGGTCATACAAGCAAAATATTTGGAAAACACTATTTGAAAATGTATGTTCTCAGGAGGGGCGGGATAGAAATTAACATAATAAATAAATAAAATAAATAAATGTTGAAGATCAACCCTAAATTCTGTGTTTGATGCAGAAATGATGAGGTAACATCTGTGCCCTGCATTGTGACAGAGGTTAGATTCATTTATACTAATGGTCTCTTCTAGCCTTAGAGTCTGTGAATATACACATCTGCTTTAAAAAGGTGTTTATTCTTGACAGCCTTGAAAAATGTGACGTCCTAAATGGACATTATCCATCAATATGAATAATGTTCTTTTTTCATGGGTCTCAGCTTTGCACCATTATAGTAATCTTTAAGTATTATTAAACTTTCTCTTATTATTGACAGGGACCCATAATCACTGTGTTTGCCTCACTGCTGCCAATGGGGAAAATGCAGTGAACGTGGATCCCTGATTCCAGAGCTGGTGCCTTGGCATGATTAGATCAGAATGCTGACATCCTAGGGTGGTATTTGATTTGTACACCAAGGCCTATTTTACATGGCCCCCGTGGGGTGTGTGTGTCTGTGCGCACACCAGTGTGTTTGCGGTGGGTGGGTGGGGCATGCATACGGGTGCACACACACTCACATGCACTCCCCACTCATCTCCACACACGGAGCAACCGCCATTTCCCTCCATTGCTCTGTGCGTGGGGATGAGTGTGGGGTGAGTGGGGATGCGTGTTAGGAGGGAGCACGCAACCCCCGCCCCCAGTTACAGCATGCGTGCATGCTGCATCCTTCACACAGGCCTCTCTCACTCATGAAGACCAGATTTCTGCATGTTCATGAGTGGCAGAGCCCCATGTAAAAAGGACACAAGATGGGAAGAACATCCACAATTCAAGTGACATAGGCTGCGATCCCATGCCTTGCGGATCCCGTGCGTGGTTTCCATGGGGCACAATGTGCCTTCTCTGGGGATCCACACAGTTTGTGCATGGCTGTGTGCGCACATGGCTCCTCACAAGAGCCACGAGGTATGGGATTAGCCCCAGTGATTGTACGCTTGTGGAATGACAACTCACTCTCTGGTGACAGTGTTGACTAGTGGAGACTGTGAGTGGGTAAAACAAGTCACAACTGGTCTTGAAGCAAGTGGGGCGAATCGGGTCAGCCAGAGTGAACCCAAAAAATCTTTGTCCAACGCACTCCCCACTTTTTCTTCTCTGCAGCTGTTCAGTAACCACACGCACGCACACACGCACACACGCCTGTTGAGAAGCCGATCTATCAGCCATATGACTCACTCTGTACACTCATGTTGCTGTTTAGTTCCTCACATTGACCTCCCACCCGCCCCCCTCTCCCTCCTGCTGATCATTTACCCTCCACACAGGGTTCCAAGCTCAGTTTATCATCCGTTTTATTCTTAAATAAAAAGCTTGGATTTCCGTGACGCTTCACCTGGAACCAGTTGTAATTTTCCATAATGCTATTTAATAACTGCCTTGGCTGCAACGGGGTGAGCTAAATGGAAGGGAATTAGCGAGAGGGGTAATTCTGTTCAGATGCTCTGGTTATTGTCCATAAAATTTACAGTAAGAGAAACTATGTGTGTGGCTCCTGAGCCTCTGAAACATACAACTGGCTTTTTCAAAGCAGACTCCAAAGGTTATTTTCCGTTTTCTCTCTGTAACCATTCCCCTCCCTGCCCCCTCTATTTTTTTGGTAATTATTGTTTGTAAGTCTTCCCGCAAGAATGATTTTAAAAATCACTGACTCATACCATTGTAAGGATGGACAGGGGGTGGAGCCTAAAGCCCCACATGCCCAACGTTCATGTGTGCCACGGTTCCCATGGCAGGGGTGCACATGGGTGTATTCACGTGATGCGCGTGACACGCAGGGCTTATTCCTTACCTAGTTCACCCTCACAACAACCCTATGTCATTGTACTCGATTCGAAGTTCCACCTGGATGTCCAGTTGGGGGCTGTGGCGAGGAGCGCATTCCACCAAATACATCTGGTGTGGAGGATTTGGCTATATGTCTCAGACTCTGAGCTGGCCACTATCATACATGTTTTTATCACTTCAAGACTTGACTACTGTAACACGATCTACGTGGGGCTACCCATGATGACAGCTCAGAGACTGCAGTTAGTGCAGAATGCGGCACAGCACCTTGTCTCCTTATGGGGACAGGCTGCTGGGAGCATATTACACTGGTTCTCTGTTCTCTGGACTGGCTGCCTATAGTTTTCTGGGCCCGATTCAAGGTGTTGACCTTTAAAGCCCTAGTTACCTGTGAGACCGCCTCACTCCCTGGGCTCTGGATCGGCCCCTGTGGACGACCGGAGGCATGTTTCTTGAGGTCCCTCTGCTTTCCTGGGGGGCCGCTATGGAGAGGGCATTCTCAGTAGCCGCACCAAGGCTGTGGAACTCCCTCCCAGCAGAGGCCCAGGTGGCCTCGGACCTCTCCTATTTTAGGCAACTTAGTAAGACCTGGCTGTTCCATCAGACTTTTGGTGAAGGAGATAGGTAGGGTGGGAGGGTTTCTTGTTTTGTTTTTGTGTCTTCCCCCTGTAAGAATTTTTATATTTGTATTTTAATATGTCTTTTAGATTGTAAGCTGCCCTGAGCTGCTATGCAGGAGGGATGGGGTATAAAGTTTTCAAAACAAACAAATAGATTATCCTTTCTATTTTACAGATGAGGAGATGAGGCTGAGAGAGAGAGTGACTTGCCCAAGGCCACCCAGTAAGCTCATGGCTATTACAGGATTTGAGCCCTGGTTCACCAAACCTATACCCAATACTTTATCTGCTAGGTTACTGTAAGATGTTAATCTAACTTATGTTTCTGCTCTCATGGATGAAGACTCCATGGGCTAATGCAGGCCAGTGGATCATGTGTTGGACTTGTAAATCTAAGTTCTGTATTCAAATCCTGGTCTCACTGGGGGGCCCTGGGCAAGTTCCTCTCTTCTCTATTGGTCTGAGCTCCCTGGCTGTAAAATGAGGTCTTGCAATATACCACTCCCCTCATTAAGTGTACAGGAAGCTCAATGGAAAGGGAATGGTGCCCTACCACTGAATTAACTTGAATACAGTCACTGACACTCCTCTGGTCTTCTCAAAATCATGAAGGTAGATGGAGATTCCACCAACTCTTGGTAGTTTGTTGATTTGCCCCAATCACTCTTCAAGTCACAAACTTTTCCCTATATTTACCTTTATGCAAATTAAGCCAGTTGCTTCTAGTCAGAGGCCAAGGTGAATAATTAATCTCTATAACTCTTTGCATATTAGAAAACTTTTTATATTTCTCCTCCTCAATATTCTCTTTTCAAGACATTCACCTTTGTAATCTTTGGGTACAGCCACAAGATGCAGTTACCATTCTTTGGGCAGCCTTACCACGCGATGTAGTGCACTGTGTGCCTGACGGACGCCAGATGTTCACCCCACCATATGGTGGGGTAAGGCTGCCCAAGGCACGGTGTGTCATCTTTCATGTTCCTGGTCCTCATCTTCCCCATTGCGTGATGAGGTTAACTGCAGAGCTTTGAGCAGCAAACATTAACTCCAGTCCCACATGGCCACGCTATGGCCAGGAGTGAGATGGTGGGTGGGCTGGGGGAGGGGAGTGGATCAGGGCTAGATGCCCAGTTGTGTAGTTGGCTCCTTGGCCTACCATGAGACGTGATGGGATGGTCAATAGTGGCCTGCCCGGTTGCCCTGGGGGGGGGAATGGGTGACTATCTGTCCTGCTCCCCACACTGGCCCCTAAATGTGACAGCAGTGATTGCCTGCCATGGGGCATGCAGGGATTGAGTCCACTAAAGCTTGTGTGGAAGCACCCTTTGTTACCATCCTCTGAAATTTTTCACAAATTTGTCTTTTCCCTTGTCCCTCCCTCTGTTCCCCCTTCCCTGTCTCCCCTCCCCCTGTCTTTAGATTGTAAGCTCTCGGGCAGGGACTGTGTCTATCTTATTCTTTGTAAAGCACAAGGTACATCTCTGGTGCTATATAAATGCTTTTTATAATAATAAAAATAATAATAATTAATATAAAGCTTATAATAATAATTATAATAATAATTTCTGTTGCATTCCTCCACAAGTATACAAATTAGCTTATTTGTTCCCTAACTCTGTAGATCTTCATTAGAGCTGAAATGAATATGCATGCCATACCCGGGAAATTCACCTACTTTGAAATGCGTCTGCTGAAGTAGATACGAACCAATGTTTCCGGATTCATTTACAGAAATGAACATTCATTCCAGGTGTTTCGTTTTTGGTTCTTTTTGTCACTTTGGCATTTCAGTCACTTCTTTTCAGTTAATTTGATCATGCCGCAGTGGCGGCTTGTGGGTTTCAAGGTTGGTGGGGCGCAGGGTGGGGCCAGAAGTGGGAGAGGCCAGGTCAACGGTAGGTGGGGCCTAGCCAATGATAGGCGGGGCCAGCAGTGCACATGCAAACACGGAACAAGCAAAGTAAACTATCTTAAGCCAACAATATTATGTGAAGTCTTTAGCGCACCACAAAAGCATCAGCGTGGAGTTCCACTTGTCCCCAAACATGCTACACAGTTCTGCTGAAACCAGAGAGGGAACGTGCATGCAAAGACTAGCCATTAGTGAACCAACATGTGGCATGGTGGCTTTCTTGCAGCAGAAAAGCCTTGAAACTAACACTGCAAAGGGGTCATTTTAAGTGCAGCAAAGATTCCAGCAAAGGTTAGAAACCCTTCCATCCAAGCCCCTGGTCCCCCCAGCAAAAACCAGAAAGCAGATTAGGTGAAAAACAGCAAAGGGGCCATTTTAACTAAGATTAGACATGACCAGTGAGGGCCGCTGAAAAATAGCCACCACCTTTGCACATGCTTGGTAGAGGAGGGGGGCCCCCAGCAGTGCACATGCAAATGCAGAGAAAGCAAAAAAAACAATCTCAAGTCAACAATATTATGTTAAGGCTTTAGCACACCACAAAAGCAGCAGCATGAAGTTGAAACTTGCAATGTAAAAGGCATCTGCTGCAACCAGAGAGGGAACATTCCGGCAAAGACTAGCTATTAGCAGGGGCTTAGCTAAGGTGCAATGGGCCCCTGGCCAAGAAGTCAAGATGGGCTCCTCTCTCTGGCGGGCCTAGGGGTGCTGCTATCAAACACACAAGACACCCAAAATGCACCAGCCTATTAAATGCACTATACCATGAAAGGAGTGTTGTAGAGTAATAACTGATTCGCAATCAGTAAGGACAAATGCAGCTGAAGGTTTAAAAACAGAACTTTACTTAAGCTTTCTCAGACACAGATCCTTAGTTACATCTAGCTAGTATGAACACAAAAAGGAGACTGAGACAAAGAGAGAGAAGGGAAGAAGGAGTGGTTACACAAAGGAATTCAACTGCAAAACCCCATCTCCCTTCCATGTACACATAAACTTAGCAGCGCCATCTGGTGGCTCTATAGTCAATTACTGCTCTTGATTCAGTAACTTTAACTTATGGATGTTGCATATACCAACACTCCTTCTCAACAGACAGAAGTTAACCTACTATGCCCATTTTACTTAGTAGCTTTCGGTGGCGCTCTCCTGCTAAAG
>QEPC01010657.1:7088445-7098609 GCA_003113815.1 Sphenodon punctatus
CGCCCCGGGCTGCATGGCAGGAGGGGCGGGATATAAATGTATTAAATAAATAAATATAAATAAATAAATGTGCACCTGCTGACTTTACAGTCACCTGCATCCGATGGTAGCCCCAGCAGCAGTGTCTAGGGAGCGACAGCCACTTCTGATAGCCGGTTGCCTCCTCTGCGCTTTCCTTCTGCATGTGGCCTGTGTGTTCTGGCCACCGTCTTATGTCACCTTGTGGACTTCTGGAGCCCCTGTGACCCACTTCCGCAGGCCTATCATCCTATCACCTTGGCTTTGCATTCTCTACTGTGGGACCCTTCGAGTGGCATCCTGTGGACTTGTTGCTGGGAGCCCTATGTCTCCGAGAGCTGCCTCCCCCACCCTTGCGCCAAGCACATCTGCACCTGGACCTGTTTTCCATGGTTTGGGGGGATGGGGATGCTCCCTTGCCTTGGTGGCCTCCCCTCCATGCTTAGGGCCCACGCCCCCCCTTGCGGTGTCCCTGCTCGTTTATCCTCTCGCTCTCATGCTGTATGCTTTATTGCTGGCCCACAGTGGCTTGTGCACACAATAACTGCCTGCTGTGCTTCACTGTGCCTGTTCTACCTCCTTGCTGTTGTGGCTGCCTGGGTCCCCCTTCCACTTGTCCTTGTACCCCAGCCCCCTCTCCCCCTGCTGCTGGTCTGTCCGTGCCGGCCCCTGCAGTCCCCCTCCTCTCCTGCGTCCTGGTGGTCGGGGGTTTTCCTATCTGCCTCTGGTGTGTGCCTCCCTCCACCCCCTTGATCCGCTCCCCTTTGTATTGTGGTTGTGCTGCCTCGTGTGTGTGTGTGCACTTCTGATTTTGAGGTGCGCGCGTCTTCTGTGCGGTCGCTATTTGGATGCACGACTCATGCTGCTTCACCCTCTGGCCCTTCCCTTCATGTTTCCCTTCGCTGGGTGGGTCCCTCTGATGTCTTTGGCTTCATTTGCCCTCCAGCGGCCATGTTTGCATTTGCGTGACCCCGTTGCATTGTGGGGCCCCCACCGCGGGTCTCGCCACCGCGTCACTTCTGTTGGGTTCTCCCAGGCCGTGGTCTCTCTGGGTAACCCCGGGAGGTGGTGCCGCCCCTGTCACGTCTGTTGGGGCCACGTGGCTTACCATGGCCCGCGGTGACTCAATTGACACCGGGGTGGGATTCACTGTGGTGAATCTTACCACGTCACATCTGAAATCACACACACACACACACACACACACACACACACACACACACGCCTGTTGAGAAGCCGTTTCATTTGTCCCCCCCATATAATCAATTCACGCTGCCCCCCACCCATAACCATTTCATTTGTGCACCCGGGGCAGCGTTAATTCATTATATGGGGGGCACAAATGAACTGGTTATGGGGTGGAGGGTTTAAAGACAATATTCCTGTTAGCAATAACTTCATTAAGAAGAGTAAGTGAAATAGCAGCCATAATAATCTCAGAACCATATTTGCAGATTTTCCACGATAGAATAGATATTGCTTTAAATCCTAAATTCCTATATAAGATAGTATAATTAAGACAGTTGTGAGAATGTGAGAATGTGACCCTTTTTACATATGCCTCTCCTCACCCATGAACATGCAGATTATCTGCGTATTCATGGGTGGGGGAGCCCTGTGTGAATGACTCAGTGTACACGCCCGCAGTGAGTGGGAGAGTGTGTGTGCACCCGCCTAACACGCATCCACACTCATCCCCATCTTGTCCCCATGCACGGAGCAACCGGGGGAAATGGCAGTTACTCCATGGGTGTGGATGAGTGGGGGGTGAGTGGGGATGCATGTGCAGTCATGTGCACACCCTGCTCATGCACCGGCATGCAGACTTATCCCCCCACCTGGCAGAGCCATGTAAAAATGGCCTGTGAGGAGTCAGTAGAACAGAATGTTGCTGCCTTGTAAACAAGGTTCTTTGAAATGGCTCCAAACATTCTCACAACACCTACCCTTCCAGCCCAGCATAGAATTTTCTTATATTCCTAGAAAGGGTTGGAGGGAACTGTCATTCTGAGGGTGAGAGTGATTTTTATACTAGACCATCACTTGGTCTATTAGTTGAATATGGTGAGCATGCACAACTCAGTTGTGAGAATGTTTAGACCCATCTCAAAGAACCTTCTTTAGAAGGCAACAACCTTCTGATCACTCACATGGGGAGGAGTTGTTTGTTTACAAACAGCTTTATCTCCCAGTCCTATTGGTGTCCAATTCAGGCACTACTAGCAGGCGGAGGGAGAGGAGTAGGGTGGCCATACCTCCCCTTTAAAAGAGGATGCTTATGAAAAATACATGGTGCAGGGCTGCACTGGAACCAGTGCAGCCCTACAACATGTATTTTTCATGAGCATCATCTTTTTATTATTATTATTATTATTATTATTATTATTATTATTGTTTAGCAAGCATTTGTATAGCACCAGCAATGTACCCTGCGCTTTACAAAGTAATGGAATAGACACGATCCCTGCCCTAGGGTGTACAATCTGAGAGACGGACTCACAAAATTAGTAATTACCCCTGCCTATAATGTATGGGGGGTGGGGGGGAGAAGAGGACAAAAGAAAGCCCAAGCAAACAAACAATGTACAGGAGATCAGGGCAGGGGATTTTTTTTCCTCAAAACTTACCAGGTTTCTGAATGGATGAGTCCTCCTGATCACTCTAGTCTGACTCTGCTAACCACCTTCAGTTGTTCTTTTCTCCCAACAATGAGGTGAGAGACTCCAAAGAAGTCCCTGGCCCCTCCCCTCTTGTAAAAAAGAGAGGGGGAGCTCTCTCTCTCTCTCTCCCCCCTCTCCTCCAGTGAAAGTAGGGAGGAAGGAGTTAGGAGGAGTGAGCTTTTTCCCTCCCTCCTCCCGCTCTGGTAGGGGAGGGGCCAGGAGAAGACAGAGGAGCTATGGTGTGGCCAGAACATTTAGAAAAGGCACCCTGACATGCCCCTTAGGCCTTGCTGATTGGCTGGGTTTCGCCATAGGAACCCAGACAAGGAGCACCTGGCACTGCAGCTCCCCCACTCCCTCTCCAATCCCCCAGAAAGCACTTCTTTTCTGGTCTGGCACCTCTATGTTCCTGCCTCCCTCTAGCTCTCTGGCCAGCGAGTGGAAAGCTAGAGGGATGGGGGAACAGCAGGAGGAAGCTGTTTGTCCCCTCCCCTTGCAGAGTGACTCAGAAGCGCCGGCAGTTCTTTCCCTGCAGGCTTTGTTTACATATCAGCTGTTAGCTTCTGGCTGCCTGCCAGAACTATGACTCATCGGCTCTGCAGGCAGACAGGAGCGGAGAGTTAAAATGTAAACAAAGCCTTCAGACAAGCGGGTAGCGGTGTGCATGTCATTTTCATAATTACAATAATGATAATGAAAATTGTCATTTTCATTTTTGTTATTGCAATAACAAAAACGACAACCAATAACGACAATGATAACAAAAACGACTACCGAGAATACAAAAAATGACAACTGAGAATAATGATAACGATAACAATACTAAAAATGATAACAAAAACTATAACAAAAACATTAACAAAACAAAAATGACGAAGCCGTATTCATTGTTGTTTTTATTAGTGCTGTGACAGTTGGGTTTTGGAGGGAAAATGCAGAGAAGGGAGGAGGGAGAAGACATCTCAGAGTCTTAACAGGGTTGAACTCTTGAACGGTGCCTATGTTGGGAGGGGCGAACAGCTGATGGATGTATCACTGGTCAATGAGCAGCACAAGCAGGCCCCAGCAGTCTCATGGCACTCTGTGATTTCTCGATGCCTGCTGCCTCCCACAAACAATCAGGGGGTTCTGGGGTAAGGCACTGCAACCCTTTGTAATGGGACGGCCAGGTTTTTTCTCTCCATGCTGTGAGAGCTCTGCTTGTCAGGTTGCGTTTACAGAACTGTGGTGCTTGCACATAAAAAAATCCTCCCTAGCCCTCATTGTATTATTTATTTTTTTATTGGGCATTACCACCAATACCTTTCCTTTCTCATACCCTACATTTTACCTTTTCCCTTTCCCTGCCCTTCTCCCCCCTGTACATTATACATAGATAGGAAGTATAGATTAGATATAGATAGATATTATAAACATATAGATTAGATTAGAATAGTTATATAGATAATTGATTAGAGAATAGATCGTTTTCTTTTTCCCTTCCCCAGTCTCCCTTAGATTTAGATAAATATTAGTTGTGCATGGGAATCAATTATGCACGGGTCCATATTTGATGGTATGAGTCACTACAAATGTAATGTTACAGCAATGCTGTAGAAGAGCACATATTATTAGAGCTCATTATTAGAGAGATTAAATAAGTACCTACAAAAATGTATATACTTTCTGAGTGTCTCGTACCCAAATCAACCCACAACATTTGGGTACTAATCAGTACCTGATTAGTGCCCAATTTTGGGTACCCAATACCCTGGAATATCAACAGGACTTAAAAATGCATTAGATATTAACTTCAGGTACTACATTAGGTATTTCAGCTCAACAATACAGAGAGTAACAAAACAACATTAGTCACATGAGGGAGTAGGCAGCTAAACATAGCCTATCATTAAGAACTGCACTTAAAGAGCAACTTGACACAATAATGTCTGTCTGTTAAACTTCAGGTAGCCAAAGTAATAGGGATGGGTGAACAGATCGCGGTTTGGGTTCGGCTGTTCAGTTTGGCTGCGTTCGTTTCGGCTGTTCGTTTCAGCTGTTCGTTTCGGCTGTTCGTTTCGGCTGTTCGTTTCGGCTGTTCGTTTCGGCTGCGTTCGGTTCGGCTGTTTGGTTCCGCAGCTTGGTTAGTTCGCTGAGTTCGGGTTCGGCTGTTTGGTTCGGTCATCCGAACAGGCCATTCGGTTAGGCTGTTCGGCTGTTCCATTCGGCCGTTCGGGAAATGTTGTTATGGGTGTTTTTTTGTTTTTTATATTTTTTTTGGTTTTTCATTGGGTTTTATATGTTTTTTTTTAATGGTTTTTTATTTATTTATTTTATCTAATATTATATCTACACTAAATCTAACTGCTATTAACTATTCTAAATGCTATGAACTAAAACTAAATCACTAACGCTATCTGTATCACTAAGCTAACTCCTACAACCAACTATCTATCTATCTATCTATCTATCTATCTATCTACATCCCATATATATGGGAAGGGGGGGAATCACAAACAGAAGAGGTCTGTAGTGAAATACATACATACTCAATGAGTCTGTACAGTGAAATGTATAACACAAGGTTTCAGTTTAAGGTTTCAGTTTCATTTCAGTACAAAACCGAAATGAAACTTAAAGCAATCTAAAAATCCTACTCAACGCCTGCTGTTCAGGATGGAACAGTGACTAGCTCAGAAGGTGTTGCGAAGGGGGGAGGCAGATAATTAGTTTCGTTTCTTGCAAGCCTCTCCACCCCTGGTGCCTGGAAGTCTGCTCCTCAGTGACTGACACCTCCAGTGAACCTTTTTTTGCCACCCAAACTCACCCGAATGCGATCCGAACTGACTGAACTGTTCGGCCATTTCACCGTTCGGTGTTCAGTTTGTTTGGTATGTTCGCATTCGGGTTCGTGTTTGTGTCCGGTTGTCCGAACAGGCCGAGTTCAGGCCGAACTCCGAACTTCTGAACTACGTTCGCCCATCCCTACAAAGTAATGATCGGCAGTGGTGAAGAAGCTACAATGCTACACATCAATAAGGAAGTTCTTGTCGTTAAGGGCAGTAAACCTGGGAGTCAGGATACAGAAAGCAATTCCTAGCTTTGCTACCAATATTCTGTGCCCTGCCTTTGGTAACTGTTTGTACCTTCAGATCCAGCACCTCCATCACCATTGCTGTGTTTACAGGAAGAGGGGAGCCAGAAGAGGAGCAGAAAGGTCTACCANGGTGTGCATGTCATTTTCATAATTACAATAATGATAATGAAAATTGTCATTTTCATTTTTGTTATTGCAATAACAAAAACGACAACCAATAACGACAATGATAACAAAAACGACTACCGAGAATACAAAAAATGACAACTGAGAATAATGATAACGATAACAATACTAAAAATGATAACAAAAACTATAACAAAAACATTAACAAAACAAAAATGACGAAGCCGTATTCATTGTTGTTTTTATTAGTGCTGTGACAGTTGGGTTTTGGAGGGAAAATGCAGAGAAGGGAGGAGGGAGAAGACATCTCAGAGTCTTAACAGGGTTGAACTCTTGAACGGTGCCTATGTTGGGAGGGGCGAACAGCTGATGGATGTATCACTGGTCAATGAGCAGCACAAGCAGGCCCCAGCAGTCTCATGGCACTCTGTGATTTCTCGATGCCTGCTGCCTCCCACAAACAATCAGGGGGTTCTGGGGTAAGGCACTGCAACCCTTTGTAATGGGACGGCCAGGTTTTTTCTCTCCATGCTGTGAGAGCTCTGCTTGTCAGGTTGCGTTTACAGAACTGTGGTGCTTGCACATAAAAAAATCCTCCCTAGCCCTCATTGTATTATTTATTTTTTTATTGGGCATTACCACCAATACCTTTCCTTTCTCATACCCTACATTTTACCTTTTCCCTTTCCCTGCCCTTCTCCCCCCTGTACATTATACATAGATAGGAAGTATAGATTAGATATAGATAGATATTATAAACATATAGATTAGATTAGAATAGTTATATAGATAATTGATTAGAGAATAGATCGTTTTCTTTTTCCCTTCCCCAGTCTCCCTTAGATTTAGATAAATATTAGTTGTGCATGGGAATCAATTATGCACGGGTCCATATTTGATGGTATGAGTCACTACAAATGTAATGTTACAGCAATGCTGTAGAAGAGCACATATTATTAGAGCTCATTATTAGAGAGATTAAATAAGTACCTACAAAAATGTATATACTTTCTGAGTGTCTCGTACCCAAATCAACCCACAACATTTGGGTACTAATCAGTACCTGATTAGTGCCCAATTTTGGGTACCCAATACCCTGGAATATCAACAGGACTTAAAAATGCATTAGATATTAACTTCAGGTACTACATTAGGTATTTCAGCTCAACAATACAGAGAGTAACAAAACAACATTAGTCACATGAGGGAGTAGGAAGCTAAACATAGCCTATCATTAAGAACTGCACTTAAAGAGCAACTTGACACAATAATGTCTGTCTGTTAAACTTCAGGTAGCCAAAGTAATAGGGATGGGTGAACAGATCGCGGTTTGGGTTCGGCTGTTCAGTTTGGCTGCGTTCGTTTCGGCTGTTCGTTTCAGCTGTTCGTTTCGGCTGTTCGTTTCGGCTGTTCGTTTCGGCTGTTCGTTTCGGCTGCGTTCGGTTCGGCTGTTTGGTTCCGCAGCTTGGTTAGTTCGCTGAGTTCGGGTTCGGCTGTTTGGTTCGGTCATCCGAACAGGCCATTCGGTTAGGCTGTTCGGCTGTTCCATTCGGCCGTTCGGGAAATGTTGTTATGGGTGTTTTTTTGTTTTTTATATTTTTTTTGGTTTTTCATTGGGTTTTATATGTTTTTTTTTAATGGTTTTTTATTTATTTATTTTATCTAATATTATATCTACACTAAATCTAACTGCTATTAACTATTCTAAATGCTATGAACTAAAACTAAATCACTAACGCTATCTGTATCACTAAGCTAACTCCTACAACCAACTATCTATCTATCTATCTATCTATCTATCTATCTACATCCCATATATATGGGAAGGGGGGGAATCACAAACAGAAGAGGTCTGTAGTGAAATACATACATACTCAATGAGTCTGTACAGTGAAATGTATAACACAAGGTTTCAGTTTAAGGTTTCAGTTTCATTTCAGTACAAAACCGAAATGAAACTTAAAGCAATCTAAAAATCCTACTCAACGCCTGCTGTTCAGGATGGAACAGTGACTAGCTCAGAAGGTGTTGCGAAGGGGGGAGGCAGATAATTAGTTTCGTTTCTTGCAAGCCTCTCCACCCCTGGTGCCTGGAAGTCTGCTCCTCAGTGACTGACACCTCCAGTGAACCTTTTTTTGCCACCCAAACTCACCCGAATGCGATCCGAACTGACTGAACTGTTCGGCCATTTCACCGTTCGGTGTTCAGTTTGTTTGGTATGTTCGCATTCGGGTTCGTGTTTGTGTCCGGTTGTCCGAACAGGCCGAGTTCAGGCCGAACTCCGAACTTCTGAACTACGTTCGCCCATCCCTACAAAGTAATGATCGGCAGTGGTGAAGAAGCTACAATGCTACACATCAATAAGGAAGTTCTTGTCGTTAAGGGCAGTAAACCTGGGAGTCAGGATACAGAAAGCAATTCCTAGCTTTGCTACCAATATTCTGTGCCCTGCCTTTGGTAACTGTTTGTACCTTCAGATCCAGCACCTCCATCACCATTGCTGTGTTTACAGGAAGAGGGGAGCCAGAAGAGGAGCAGAAAGGTCTACCAGCATACAGAGGACCAGTATTGGGGTAGGAGGGCATGGGGCTGTGCTGGCAAGGCTAGAAAGGGAGGGGCTCAAGGAGGGGGGCACATTCCATCCTTCTGGACCATGGACCATTCCAATCTAGCAATGACTCACTAGCGGTGTGCATATCATTTTCATTATATCAATAACATAAACAAAAAAATTGTTTTCATTATTGCAATAACAAAAACGTCAAAAAATAACAAAAGCAATAATGATAACAAAAGTCATTATTGATTTCGTTATTGCCTGGCAGATGTTTTTTGGAGGGAAATGTGGAGAGGGGAGGAGGGATCAGACATCTCGGAGCCAGAAACAGTGTTGAACTCTTGAACTGGGAGGGGAAAGACCTGATGGATAGATCTCTGACCAATGAGTGGCGTAAGCAGGTCCCAACAGTTGAATGGCACCCTGTGATTCCTTAATGCCTCTGCTTCCCAGAACCAATCAGGAGGGCTCTGGGGGAGGGCACTGTGACCCTTAATATTGTGGGCCTGGGCTGCTTTATTCTGTGTTAGTTCTCTTGCTTGTCAGGGTGTGTTTGCAGAAGCTGCTGGTGCTTGCACTAGAAATCCTCCCATATATATCCTTTATTCCCTTCCCTACCACCCAATTCTTATTCCTTAGTTCCATATAGATAGATAGATAGATAGATAGACAGAGAGAGAGAGAGAGAGAGAGAGAGAGAGAGAGAGAGAGAGAGAGAGGAGATAGATTAGAGATCCCTCTGAGTTTTCCTTTCCCTTTCCCCTGTATGTCTTCCCCTGTCCATATATTATATAGATATAGATATTAGTTGCATTCATATGGATTAGATATTTAGATTAGAGATGGGCAAACGCGGTTCAGAAGTTCGGAGTTCAGACTGAACTCGACCAGTTAGGTCGACCGAACCGAACTTCTGAACTGAATTCGATTTTTGAACCAAACCGAATTTCCAAACTCGGCTCTGTTCGCCCATCCCTAAAAGATAATATTCCATTTAGTTCAATGGGGTTTGAATTTCCGAACTTTGTTCGGAAGTTCGGAGTTCAGACTGAACTGGAATAGTTCGGTCGACCGAACTGAACTTCCAAACCGAATCAAATTTCCGAACTGAACAGAACTGAATGTCCGAACTCGGTTCTGTTCACCCATCCCTAATTTAGATACTAGGCTGTTTTATTATATATATTAGGATTATAGGATAGGAACATTTTGTATTATACATAGGTTAGGTTTAGTTTAGATTAGTTTTTTATATTATATAAATAAAACTACATATTGTGTACAGTATATATTATTGTGTACAGTTCTTTCTGTATCACAAGGAGACGGGGAAGGAGTTCAACTTCTGAAAATAATTCTTCATTGGCACATAAAATTGATACCAATACCAATACCAAAAATAAAATCTTCGTTTGAAATCAGTACCGATAATGACAACACTGAAAAATGAAAATTTGTTATTAACAAAGACAACTTATTTTAATACAAAACACAATAAAAAAACCAAAAAACAACATGGGTTCCTGGTTCAGACCCCTATGCCTCACCTCGATACCCTGGTTTCTGGAAGAGAACTGGTCTCCTGTTTATATGATGTTTTTGGGGTTCAGGGGAAGGGAACCGTGGGGAAAAGGGGATGGGATTTTACCCTTCCATTTGGAAAACTAACACATACACACACTCTGTGTGTGTGTGTGTGTGTGTGTGTGTGTGTGTGTGTGTGTGTG
>QEPC01010657.1:7112754-7126458 GCA_003113815.1 Sphenodon punctatus
GCTGCCCACCCTCCGGGGAGATGGACGGGCAGCGAGGCCAATGCTGCCGCAGCGTCTGGCTGAGTTCACCACAGCCCGGAATCCCACCGGGGATTCCGGGCCATGATAGCCGACCAGACGTTACTTTTTTTTTATGCCCGCCTGGAATCACTTTCACCACGCTTCAGCCGATTTTTGCGCCGGTAGCCTGGGAAGCGTGGTTGAAATTGAACCCATGTGGGTATTCAGCGTGGCGAATATCTGGCGGCCGCCAAACAGACATGCAGGGCACAGTGACCACATGTAGGTATTCAGCGTGGTTCACTGTGATCTCGTCACGTCTGAAAACACCCCATGCTGAACAGACGTGCAGGGCACAGTGACCACATGTAGGTATTCAGCGTGGTTCACTGTGATCTCGTCACGTCTGAAAACACCCTATATTCAATGGCATAACTTTTGGCAAAATGTTGTGGGGGAAAGGGGAGCCCTTAAGTCTCAAAGATGGATTCCCCATCCCTTGAAGCCAGTGAGACTACAATGTGTGGAGGATTGTGCCCGTAATGATCTGTTGTTAGAAATACACATTTTCCATTTGTTCCTCTTGGCAGGTATACCTTAGAGCATGTTTCCCTCCTCCTTCCTAAAGTCCCAGTAAAACATCCTTCAAAAGACTTACTCTTGCAAATTAAAAATCAGTTATTAAGACCATTAACACCTTTCCTTCACAGCTTCTTTCTGCCTGAGCAGAGAACTGCAAAGAACATTTTGCCTGAAAGAGAGAAGTTGCATGGGACATGGACATGAACATTTCTGCTCATGAAAAATATTAAGCTCATGTTTAGCTGTAAGCAAGCTGTAAAGCTTCACTTTGCCTGACAGCACTTAAACAAAACTATGGGTCATGACCCCAAGTGGGGGTCGGAGGTCACACCATCGGCAGGTGGAGGGATCACATTCCCTGCTGAGATCATGGGGTTATAGTTAACTCTCAAAATGGAGTTGTTCTTTTAAAGCTGCGAATTAAATACCTCAACATCAAGGTATTTAATTTGCGGTTTTAAAAGAACGTGCAATTGGCTTTAACGTGCGAAATGTCATGTCTAAATCCCAAACAAAGGATTTTTACATGCGGCATGATTTTATGCTGCATGTACACCGCACACGTCTAAAAGCAGCCTTCGCCCCTTGAAGTAGAGACCTGTTTCAAATGAATGATTGTAGAGGGACAAGTACATTAATGGTGCTATAAAAATAAATGAAAAATACTGATGCCTAGAAAATTAATTATCTCATATATATTTTGAAGACGTTGTAAACAACCACATTTTGTATGGTTCAAAACTCAATTAAAAAGATGAATCTTAAACAGCCGAACCCACAGTCACATAGAAAAGGATTTAGGAATCATGGACAGAAACCTATGCTAAAGTACTTTCCTAAATCAGACTGCAACAGCTCTACCCTGTGGATGATTAGCTGATATTTATGCAAGAAAAATAATCCGAAGGACTGTGGAGATTAACCATTCATTTTGCTCATCTCCCCCCCTCCCCTCCTCCTTTATTCTATTTGCCTGGAATAGTGGCATGGGATGCGGGGCATGGAGGGAAGCTGTAATATGATAGTTTTCTTCAGTGTTTATTTCTAGCAAGTTCAAAAGCGTTTAAAATAGAGGATAAACAAGCTACAGTTATTCACACGTATTGTATGTTGTAATTTCCCTGCTTCACTTTCCCTGATTCACTTTTTCCCTCTTCGATTTTTTCATCCCTTTAATTTTTTTGTTGAGAAGCAGATGAAACACCGTGGTCTGCTTTTATGGTAAGAGGTTGAATTACTTGTGTGCAGTAAAATAAACCCTCTATTATCTCCCTAGGAGGTAAGCATATAAAGCCCCTGGCTATCCGGGCAAGATTAGTCGGTAATACGTAAGCAAGGAAAGGAAGTGAAGTCAACGGGCCGGCTCCTGAACTGGTGTAAAGTAGTGTAATTCCATAGCAAGTGAAGCTATGCTATTTTACATCTCTTGGCAGTCCAGCCCATAATGGGAACCGGGGAGGCCAAGTCACAGAACTTTTAGAAGATTGTGCTGGGATCAATATAGAAAAACAAAAATTGTCAGGAAATTCCCCCCTCATCTTTTTCCTAATGGAAAATGCTCTTTTTACTGGAAAGCAGTTTCTCTGAGGAATAAGAAAACCAATCATTTTCCTAACTAAATTTCCCACTGAGACAAAAAAATCAGATGACTGAAAAATTTAATTTCAGGAACCTCTAAAATGTTCATGTCAGGCCAAGAAGGGCAGAAATGCAAATTTGCCTGTCAAGCACACTATTACGGATGCAGTGTAGCCAGAATGAAAGCTTTCTCTTTAACTCAGAGCTTCCCAAACTTTAGGCTGGAACATTAACTGAGGTCTCGTCATCTGCTGATTGGGTCACAGTGTTTTAACTGCACCATGCTTGTGTATGCATAGCACACCCTGGGGTATGCATGCTGTTTCCTGTTGAACTACATATATTTATCCAATGATGTACTGTACTACCAAACACTCAGTGCACCCACAATTAAACATTGGGTAAAAACGCAGATGGGTCTATGGGCAAATTCTCGGTATAAGTTGTATATTGGTATTGAATCTCCATTTATCAGATCTATTGAATCTATCATTATTGGATCTTTAACGTTAATCTGATACCGATAATGTAAAAGAACCAATATTGCTGATACAGAGAATTATTGGTATTACTGGATTAGAATGGAGAGGGCCATTATTGGCCACTCTTGGTTCTCAGCAATATTGATAGTACCACCCCTAGTAAAAACACACATGATGGAAGCATGCTGCTATCATGAACCGACACAGGGCAGAAACTCACAGGGCACATGGTCTGGATCATGTCAGGGTACCAACCATACGGGGAGGGCCACAACAGACATGCAGGCGGCAGGCCCTTCCCCACAGTGCCAAACCATGATGGGCAGCCATATTGGCCAACGATGGCTAACCATGACAGCCAGCCATGGTGGACTCTGAACTGAGCCAGGTCATGGCAGGCCACAGCAGCTGTAGCCAAGTTTGGCTTTGTCAGGTGGGTCTTAGCCCAGACTGTGACTTTGGGAATTTCAGAAAAAGGCTCTCTGTGCATGAAATGATGGCCCCAGACCCATGACGGTGGGTCTTGGGACTAGAGTGGCAGCTTCTAGATACATATTGACCACAGCCCTCCCTGCCAGTAACTTGGCCCCAGAACCCTGATGGTGGGTCCTGGAGCTGGAGTGACTGTTTCTTGGCGCAGTGGAATGACATCGCCTCTGTGTGAGGAATGATGGCCCCAGACCCATGATGGTGGGTCCTGGGGCTAGAGTGGCAGCTTCTAGATACATATTGTCCACAGCCCTCCCTGCCAGTAATGTAGGCCCCAGAACCCTGACAGTGGGCTGGAGTGGCTGTTTCTTTTTTTATATCTATCTATCACTGCAATAAATCTAACTGCTATCAACTATTCTAAAACCTATTGAACTAAATGGAATATCCTAATAATTAACTACAAAGGCCATGTCCTACAAACACACTGTATCTCTATCTATTTCTATAACTAAGCTAACTACTATGTATATCTATCTATCTATCTATCTATCTATCTATCTATCTATCTATCTAATATTACACAGGGGGAAACACAAAGAACACAGGGAGGGGTACAAAACTGAAATGAAAATCAATCTAATACTAATCCTACTCTAAATATATCCAAAACTTAAAACAGGGGAAGGGAATCAGGGATGGAATAAGAGAGAGAAGGAAAGGATTCAATGGAGTGGGGAGGGAGGAAGGAAGATTGAACACAGGAAACACAGGGAGGGGTAAAAACAAAAAACAACACCTAAATCTATCTAATATAATCTAAATAAATGATAATATGGAGGTAAATGGGTTGGACAAGTGAAATAGGAGAAGGATGGCAATGGATTAGGAATAGGAAGGAACGAAAACTGCTGGGAGAGAGGGAGCCTTCTGAAACGCCTGCTGTTCAGGAACAGTGACTAGCTCAGAAGGTGTTGCGAAGGAGGGAGGCAATCAGTTTTGTTTCTTGCTGTGCCCGCCTTACCGCAAGCCCCATTGGCTCCGTGCAGCCTTAGGGATGTGCGAACATGGTTCGGAAGTTTGGAGTTCG
This sequence comes from Sphenodon punctatus, assembly GCA_003113815.1. Taxonomy (NCBI): domain Eukaryota; kingdom Metazoa; phylum Chordata; class Lepidosauria; order Sphenodontia; family Sphenodontidae; genus Sphenodon; species Sphenodon punctatus. The sequence goes on from QEPC01010657.1 coordinate 7,116,916, forward strand.
AACTGAACTCGGTCTGTTCAGTTGACCAACTTGAACTTCCGATCCGAACTGGAATTTCAAACCGAAATGAACTGAACCGAATTTCCGAACTCTGTTCTGTTTGCCCATCCCTAGTGGCAACACACACCAAAAAAACTGGTTTTGAATGGCCGAACTTGGTTTAGAAGTTCGGAATTAGACCGAACTCAGTTTGTTTGGTCGACCGAACTGAACTTCCGAACCGAACTCGAATTTCAAACCAAATTGAACTGAACCGAATTTCCAAACTTGAATTTCAAACCAAATTGAACTGAACTGAATTTCCGAACTCAAATTTCAAACTGAACTGAACCAAACCAAATTTCCGAACTCCGTTCTGTTCGCCCATCCCTATGCAGCCTAGCCCGTGGCCAGTCACAGACTGCGAAGCCAGTGGCCTGAGGCAAAAAGGAATGCTGATTCGGCAGGCTGGCTGCTACTCCAAGCCTCTCCAACTCTGGTGCCTGGAAGTCTACTCCTCAGCTGACTCCCCCTCCCTGTCATGTTTTGCCTTCCAGTGACACATTTTTGCCACCTGAACTCACCCGAACGCGATCCGAACTGTTCGGTCATTTTGACGTTCGGATCTAGTTTGGTTCGGTCAGTTCGTCTTCGGATTCGGGTTTGGGTTCGGATCTGAACAGGTCGAGTTCGGGCCAAACTCAGAACTTCCGAACCGCGTTCGCTCATCCCTAGGTATTTTTATTTTTTACCCATTCCTGTATTCATTCTCCCTACCCTCCATTGAATCCTCCCCTCCTCCCTTTATATATTCCATCCGTGATTCCCTTCCCCTGTTTTTGGATTTATTTAGAGTAGGATTAGATTGATTTACGTTTCATTTCAGTTTTCTACCCCTCCATCTGTTGTTTGGTGTGAGCTGTCTGTGTCCCCCTCCCACATCCCTTTGTGTATATATATATATATATAGAGAGAGAGAGAGAGAGAGGGAGAGAGAGAGAGAGAGAGAGATTAGATCTTAGGTAGTTACTATAGATATAGATAGTTGTAGGAGTTAACTTAGTTATAGAGAAGAGATAGATAGAGATAGTGTGTAGTGATTCAATTTTAATATTTTAGTGTGTTTGTAGGACTAGGCCTTTAGAAATTAGATAATATTCCATTTAGTTCCATAGGTTTTAGAATAGTTATTAGTTAATAGCAGTTAGAGTTAGTGCATATTATTATTATTATTATTATTATTATTATTATTATTATTATTATTAAGCATTTATATAACACCAGCAATGTACCTGGAGCTTTCCAAAGTAATGGAATAAATACGTATCAGGATAGAACGACCTTGCTAATTATGTTAGATCTGTAGGCTGCTTTTGATACTGTTGTTGTTGTTGTTGTAATAATAATAATAATAATAATAATAATAATAATTATTATTATTATTATTATTATTATTATTTAGCATTTATATAGTGCCAGCAATGTACCTGGTGCTTTACAGAGAATAAGATAGACACGGTCCCTGCCCGAGAGCTTACAATCTAAAGACTGGGTGGGATTATAAATTTAAATAAATAAATAAAAAAATAAAAATATAAAAATGATACCGATACCTAACTCCGCCGAACGTTCGGCTGAACCGAATGCCGCCGAACCAAACGGCCGAGCTCAAACTCAGTTCCCAAACCGAACGGCCGAACATCTGAACTGCGTTCTGTTTGCACGTCCCTATTTAAAAAAGCAAGCTGAGAAATGTATGGCTCCAGGAGCTGATACTTTAAGAATAACTCAAGGTATCACAGAAACATAGGCTTTGTGATCAGATACATGCAGTAAGATAATATACTCTGACTTCCTGAGATGGAGAGACCAATAGGGGGTGCACCAGGGCCCCATGTCATTTTTTATTTTTTGTTATTCAAGTGTTTTTTTCATTTTTCTTAATAACAAAATTTTGTTTTTTGGTATTGTTGCCAGAATTGGTCTCGATTTCAAACAAAGGTTTTGGTTTTGGTATCATTATTGGTATTGGTATACACACAATATCTAGTTTTATTTATTATGATATATATAAAATATACATATATTATTTAGCTTAGACTATATATATATATATATATATATATATATATAGTCTAAGCTAAACCTAACCCATGTATAATACAAAATATTCCTATCCTATAACCCTAATATATATAATAAAGCAGCCTAGTATCTAAATATCTAATATATTATACAACTAATATCTATATTTATTTATGTTTATTTATATTTAAAAATTTATGCCACCCCCTCCTGCCTCAGGCATCTCGGACCGGCTCACAGCATATTAAAAACATTTTAAAAACATTAAAATAAACAATGGTAATTCAATTAAAAAACAATGTAAAAGCCCTTCCCCCCCCTACCCTACCCTATCCTAACCCAACCCACCCACCCCACCTCCCTCGGGAAAGGCCTGGAGGAACAGCCAGGTCTTACATTGTCTGTGGAAAGAGGGGAGGCCAGCAGCCAAGAGGATCTCTGACAAGAGGGAGTTCCACAGCCGCGGCACAGCCACAGAGAATGCCCTCATCATAGTGGACACCTGGGAAACCTGGGGGACCTTGAGGAGGGCACACCCAGCTGACCGCAGGGGCTGCTCCAGGGCCCGGAGGGTGAGATGGTCCTGCAGATAGGCGAGGCCCAATATCTATATAATATATGGACAGGGGGAGACAGTCAGGGGAAGGGAAAAGGAAAACTTAGAGGTATATACTAGGGATGGGTGAACAGAACCGAGTTCAGAAATTCGGTTCGGTTTGGTACAGTTTGGAAATTCGGTTCGGTTTGGAAGTTCGGTTCGGTCGACCGAACTATTCGAGTTCAGTCGGAACTCCGAACTTCCGAACAAAGTTCAGAAATTCAAACCCCATTGAACTAAATGGAATATTATCTTTTAGGGATGGGTGAACAGAGCCGAGTTCGGAAGTGGTAGGGATATAGATGGGAGGATTTTTAGTGCAAGCACCAGCAGATTCTGCAAATGCACCCTGACAGAACAATAGCTAACACAGAACCAGAGTCAAGCAGTCCAGCCCTGTAGTATAAAGGATTGTAGTACCCTCCCCCAGAGCTCCCCTGATTGGTTCTGGTGGCAGGCGGCAGTGAGCAATCACAAGGTGTCATTCAACTGCCTGGGACCTGCTCGCACTGCCCATTGGCCAGCAATTACATCCATCAGGTCCTTCCCATCACAGGCCCAGTTCAAGAGTTCAACAATATTTCTGGCTCCGAGATGTCTGTTCCCTCCTCCCCTCGCCACATTTCCCTCCAAAATCCACTTACCAGGCTACTAGGCAATAACAAAATCAATAATGACTTTTGGTATCGTTATTGAGTTTGTTATTATTTTTTGTCATTTTCATTATTGCAATTACAATAACGAAAATGACAAATTTTGTTTTCATTACTGAGATAATGAAAACTACATGCACCCTCTACAGACCAATCAGTTTTTCAGCCATTATGTGCCATTAACAAGCCCATGCATATGCATTTTTAAAAGAAAATCTATTTTTCTTGATTTGAAGACTGCAATTAGTGGAAAATCCACCACCTCACTTCTGAGACTCCTGATAAAATCATGAGAGTTGGCAATGTTGTGATCTGCCTTTTGGGTGCATAATCTTCCTCCAGTCATCAGTGAAACTTTTGTTGCTTGAGTAAAGGAAAGAAAAAGCCTTTGATAAATACAAGACCCCATCATTATCTCATTTTGGTGTATTTTACATTTTTTCCTAAACAAATTCCATGGAAAACTTATGTAGGAATACATAAGTTGCTACAATTGTGTGCTACCCACTGATTTTATCTTTTTTTAAAATAGTCGTTCAAAGAGGGATAAAATTACTTAATCAAAAAGGGCCTAGAATGGAAAGGAATAGATGAATAAAAAACTTTTTTTTTCTTTTTCCAGGCAGAATATTCATTTCTAAGTCTACGGATGCCTGAGCCAATGCTGGGTATGTAGAAGTATTGGCTTCAATTTCTACCTGAAACGTGAATGTCCTTTGAGTTTCAGTAAATTCTGATGTAAAATACTTGGTTAATTTGTTTGAGTTTTATCATTATTTGTCCAGAAATACCATATGAAATGGAATTCTCATTTTTGAGATAAACAAACCAAGACATTTAAAAATTCCTAGTTGGGGTTTTTAAAAAACTAGTTACGTTTTAGTAGCCCAAAATTCTCTCACTGGTGTCAGTGGCAAAGCTGGAAACAGACAGATAGATTATTCAAGAGTGTTTTTTTTTTTGAAATTCAAATGGAGTTAGAAGTCAATGACACACTAACATAAATGCTCAGTGTGTAGTTTGGTACCACACTGGGTGCTTTGAGACTTTCTTTTCCGAAACTTGCTCAAGTTTTGAGTTTCACAAAAGTATTTAGCCAATGCTTTAAGATCAGTAGCAGATTCATTCTGCAGTAACCAAATAGTTCTTTCAAATAAATTGAATACAGAGATCCTTTTTACAATTGACAAAAGAAACTTCTCCCTTGGAATCTGATGCAAGGGGCATAAGTAGTGCATTGTATCCTCCACCTTCCCTATAGAGCATGCACAGCAATCTTAGGGCATAAGGCAGGGATGGGGAAGCTCAGGCCCAGGGGCCAAATGTGGCCCTCAGCAAGTTTTTATGTGGCCCCTTTCCAGTGCCTGGATCTGGCTCCTGGATCCAGTCTCTACCCCCAAGCACTGAAAAACCAAGCTCCGGCTAATGGAGCAGAGAGGAGGGCATGCACACAAGGGTAGGGGATAGATCCACGTCACAGATTCATGATCTGGGTCTTCCTTTTCTTGAATACATCCATTAAGCACTCCTGTCCCCAACCTCTAAGTGACCCTCAGAGCTCGTACTAATTTTCAATGTGGCCCCAGGGACAGAAAAGTTTCCCCACCCATGTTTTAGACAGACATCAGTTCCGCTTCTACTGGCTTTTCCACTGGGTTGACCAGTCTGTGTAGGGGTGCCCGCCAGATGTGCAAAGTGGAGCAGACCTGCCGATGGCACTCCGGACAATTTTGAAGCACGCTGTCCATAGTGGGTCGACAGAATCCAGGGGCAACGGCCAAAAGTGGATCTGCTGTCCGTCTGTTGGACAGACCCATGCTTTTTGCCCTGATCAGCACCATGGAGTTGTGGCCACCAGCCTAGAGCGTCGGGTGAGTGGCCACTACTGTATGGCATGGGGCTACGCAGGCTGCTCATGGCCCAGGAACATCCACCAGTCCATCTAAAGTGGACCGAAGCAGAGCACAATTGATAGACATGGGCATGCACCCCTGGAGTAGGTCTAGGGTCAGGCACCCTCGGTGTCATTCTTTTTACACCCACTGTGTCTTGAAAACTCAAGACTGTATAATATTCCAGACAAAACTCAATCTTCTCAGCTTTGTCCAGAACAAGCCCTACAATACATTTTTGTTGGGGGGACAATTGGAGGTTCTTCAGCATGGAGTCATGGGAGCTTCTCTTATAGCCAGTGGGCAACGGGAGGCTGAGTTGGGTCTATAGGGCATCTAAAAAAAAGACAGTGTTTGGGTTCATACTGATCAGTTTAGCATTGGGTATTTTCAGACATTACGAGATCACGCTCAACCACAGAAAATCCCCTGTGGTGGGGAATGGTCCGTAACGTCTGTTTGATCCCTGCCAGATGTTCACCACAGTGAACCTCCAGCAGGGATCAAAATAACCACGCTTTTGAGGATGGTCCGGGGACCATCTCCGAAAGCATGGTCAAAGTGATTCCCGCCGGTGGTGAACACCCGGCGGGAATAACTTTTTGCCCCCAACAGATGTGACATTACCATGCTCAACCATGGCGGGATTCACCATGGTTGACCCCTGACCATGGCCCGGAATCGGCGGCCATTGGCGCCACCGATTCTGGGCTGTGGTCAATACCCCGGGGGGGCGGGCAGGTGCCGCAGCCACAGTGGCCGCGGAGCCCGCCCATCTCCCGGAGGGTGGGCAGCCTCGGAAGCGTGGGGGGCAGGGCTGTGCGGCCGCATGTTGCCCCACGTAGCCCTGCCCTCTCCCTGATTCCCCGCCGGAATCTGCTGGCTCATTTGTTGACAGGCCGATCTGATTCTGCCGGGGAATCATTTGGGTGATTCTGTGATGGGGCCAATAGGGCCACCGTCACATCTGAAATCACCCATTGACAGTTTACAAAAATTGGCATGTTGCAAGTTGGACCTGCCTGATAATTAGTGACTCCTGGTTCATATATCAGGGTCTGCAACAACCAGCAAGTATGGTAGCTACATAAGAAATAAAGGGAAGAAATCTATTGAGAGACAGTTTTGCATCCCTAAAAATCCTCATTGGGTGTTTTTAAATGAGACACATCCACGCATGGCTCCCCACCAGTCACGTGTCCAGCTGCTCATGTGAAGGTGGTGCATGCGGGACCGCGCTCCCTTGAACCACGCGGCAGACACTCATGGCCATGCTTGGAGAAACACCAAAAATGTGGAGTGCTCTGTGCAGGGCCAGCCACATGTGCGGAGGCTGCCTCCGTGACCAGGGTAGCATGTTCAATTTGAGATAGTGTGGTCCAGTGTTTAGGGAACTGTGCTAGAAACAAGAGGTGTACACCAGGGGCCCATGTACTTTTCACTTTAATTTTTTAGTTTTTGTTATTTAAATCTGTCATTTTTATTTTCATAAATAAAAATTGTCTTTTTCGTTTTTTGCTTTCATTTTCATTTTACATTGGTTTCAATTAAAACACATTTTTGACTGTATCTTTTTTGTTTTTCATTATATTTGGCAGACACTTGGAGGGATTATACCTCCAATGAAAATCATTAGGTGTACCTAATTACAAAAATATTGGATAAAGGAATCAAATTTTATAAGCAGTTGAATTATATTATTTTGCAAAAATCATCATATACATTCTTAGCTGTAACTTCCTTTCCTCACATTTAATGTAGATAAAACTTGGAAAGTTTACAGCACTTCCTATATTTACTATCTATGCCAACTTTCAGAAGGATTAGATAAAGGGTCCTAGCGGTATAAGCAATTAACTTATAAATGTAGGTCTGACTGTAACAACTTAGTAGTCCAACCAGTGTACATGAAATTTGGCAAGACTGTATATCATACTTTAATGATAATCTATGCCAAATATCAGAAAGATGTGATAAAGGGTCCCAATTTTATATGCCTGCACAGCATATGCAGAGAAGGAGCCTATGCCAGGGATTCTCTGACGTGTCACTGTGGTATAAGATCGGTTTGTGATGTCAATTGGCCAGAAGAAATGTCAACCATATATCCTCATTATGTGCTGTAACCATCACAACTTCTCTCCCCCACTTGTTACTGGGAAGTCAGAAGCATCTGTTTAGGAAAGAACCAATAGAGATTCTTTTACGTCTTCTGTCACAGTGCTGCAGGATGTGATTGTGAAGAAAATTGGCCATCCTGCATGTGTAAACTATGTCTCCTGATTTTTTGATATGCTATTCCCAAAGTCCCAGTTATGTCCCTTCTATGCCCGCCTCAGGGTTGCCCCTTATTCCCACCTCGAAACCACTACCGATTGGTCCTGTAAAGCTGTAAGCATGCAGTAATTGGACAGTGAATGTGTCTGTCAGTCTTTTGGGTTGCTCCACATCCTCCCTTCTACAGCCTCACTCCCCCTGCCATTCCAGGTGCCTGCCTCTGACTGGCACTGCATGTGCTGCTATTTATCTGAATAACGGTCTTCAAGGGGACAACTTCAATTGCTTATAAAATCGGGTCCCTTTATCAAATTGACCTGTAATTTTTCAGAGATGACAGGGAAGGTATATGATACATTATTGCCAAATATCCTGTAAACAGGATAGAATATAAACATGTCACAGCTAGAAATGTATTTTCAAGTTAATATCTTATACCATCAGGATCCTTTATCCAATCTTTCTGAATATTGTCAGGAATGTTAATTTTGTGGAGGGACATCCTATTCAAAGGTTTCATGCACATTGGATGGAAGATAAAGAAGTTGTAGACATGAATGTGTATGGAGCTTTTCTTAAAATCACAACATTCAATTGCTTCCTAAATTGGTTGCCTTTATCTAATCTTTTTGAAACCTGGTGCACATAGGGTATTTTCAGACGTTACAAGATCACAGTCAACCACGCTCAATTCCGCATGGTGGCTGTGATCTCCTAACGTCTGTTGGGGGAAACGGATGTTTCCCCTCAGATGCTACCGCGGCGTGGAATTGCATTCACCACGCGAGCGGCCGAAGCGGAGGGACCGCCGGCCGCCGCATGTTGAATTCAATCCCACACCGGGGTGAACACCGGTGTATCGTCTGGTCGGGCGCCACGGCCCGGGATCACCGGCGGGATCCTGGGCCGCGGCGCATCCGGCCCGACGCGGCGGCCTCAGTGGCCCTGCCGCCCGCCCATCTCCCTGGAGGGCAGGCGGCAGGGTGAGTGGAGGGGGCGGGGCCATGCGGCCACACATTGTGCCGCGTGGCCCAGCCCCCTCCCAGATTCCCCGCCGGGATACCCCCGGCACGTCTGATATGACGTGACGGGGTGATCCTGGCGGGGAATTAATAGGGTGATTTCGGTACGGGGCCAAAGGGCCCCGTAACGTCTGAAATCACCCATAGTGTGCTATGTTGGGGGCACAACCTCTCAAAGTTTCATCATAATTGAATAAGAACAAAAAATTTAAAACCAGAAAGACCTTTTTCATTATTTTCCCTTTATTTTAAAAAAATAATATCGTTTTCATTTCTATTTTCATTATTATTATTTGTTGTTTTCATTATTGAAATAATGATAATGAAAATGACAATTTTAATTACCATTATTGTAATATCAAAAATTACATGCACACCCCTAAACTTGGAGGACAGTCCTTATTCATCCAAGTTGCACAAAGGGTTATGCCAAATCCTTTTTCACAGTAGATGGTTTTATACCTTAGAACAACTATATGTTCAGAATTGTCAGTGGCAACCACAAACATGTTGATGTAAATCCAAACTTTTGCCAATGACACAACTGCTGAATAGCCAGTGGTTACTTACGAGCATGATGTATGTGTATATTGTGGGACTTACTGGTCTTGGGAAGCACTGGGCACAGGAAGTGGCAAGGAATCTGGCACTGTTCCTTCTTCCACTGCCCAGTCCATCCTGGGACTGGACACAACAAGGACCTATTATGAGGTCCCTGCTTAGGCCACACAACAAATCTGTGGAAGTGCTTCCTACTAATGGTGGGCTTGCAATGACCAGAGGACCCTCCCCATGGGCATCATTCAGACATAACCATAGGTACTAGTGGTGGGACCCCGGGCCCATTACCGGCTACCGGATTTACCGGTTACCGGTTCTACGAAAACCGGATTCCCAGATTAAATCCAGTATGCCGGTACCGGATTTATTTCATTGGTTTCAATGGGGCGCTGTGTCCCCATTGAAACCAATGAAATAAATTAATTCCCTCCCCCTCCCCCTCCCAGGCTGCGCGGGTGGAAGGGGGGACACCCCCC
>QEPC01010657.1:7126808-7151574 GCA_003113815.1 Sphenodon punctatus
CCCAGGGATCGGGTCATACTTACCGGCGGCTGTGGGGACGCCGCGGCCGCTGGTGCTGGGGGGTGGGCTCGCCTCTGGGTCTTTTTAAAAACAAAAATCCAGGCTGGCCAGGGTGGGTGGGGGGTGTCCCCCCTTCCACCCGCGCAGCCTGGACTCGGGGAGGTTTTTTTTAAAAAAAACTTTTTTCCTGGGGCTTTAAGTTTTTTTACATTGCAGCCATTTTTAAATGGCTGCAATGTAAAAAAATCTGGTACCCAGGAATCTGGTACCCGGTCCGGATTACCGGGTCGAATCCGATAATGCCGGTACGCCCGGTACCGGCATTATCGGATACTGGATTTTACCGGTTTCCCGCCCCTAATAGGTACTCATTTGTGAGTGGCTACTGTTACATCTAAAACCACCCCCTGAGGGACATCATTGTCCATCACCCACTTTTGCTTGTGTGAACATTGGGCAATTTCAGATGTGACAGGCCTTTGGTCCGCCATGCTGAATCCTGGACCAGGATTTGTCTCAGATCCCAGTCCGTGAGCAGACTGGCTGTCCTTTAGACATGCCGGCCTGATCACAAAGGGGAATTGGGGAGGGGATGGGGCTGCACGGTGTGACGTGTGACCGCTAAGCCCCGCCCCCCTGTGCTCCACTGGCTGCCCGCCCTCGGGGAGACAGGCGGGCACATCAGCCAATCAGGCTGCTTCGCCCAATCCCATACCATGGTCTGGACCACAATCAGGAAGGGACGAGGTAACAGATGCTACTTTCACCCCATTCCTGATCGTGGTTCAGCTAACCACAATTCTGGAGGTGAGGCCGGCCTCAACTCCAGAATCATGGTTAGCTTTTAACCCCACCAGGAATTCACCATGGTGAACATCTGGCAGGGCTCAAACAGATGTTCACGCAATCATAGCCACCACCACCCTGAATCCACTGTGATTCAGGGTGGTTGACTGTGATCTCGTAATGTCTGAAATGACCCATTGTCACCCAACACAACCCAGAACAACCAGTCTGCATGGTCAGCACTTAAGTGTGGTTTGACTGTTCGTACTTTTTCTCTAGAAGTATGTTCTGTACTATCACATTACAGGCAGTAGTCCACGGACCATGTTTATGCTGCATGACAGTGCCTTTCACTGTGAATGAGCCTACGGATTGGAGATTATTGCACTCATAACAGGAGAAAGTGCTGTGTAAAGAGGTGGTTTTGTTATTTGTTAATGAGTCTGGATGGGAAATTTAAATTTTTTTATTTAAAAAAATTCCACAGATTTTGAAAAATTTAATAGAAAAAACAGTTAAAGGAAGATCTCCACAATGCTTTGATTTTGCCAAAATTTCAGCAAGGCCTTTATTTATACCCCCAACCTCCATCTCTCAGATTGTAAGCCCTGGGGCAGGGACCGTGTTTTTTCCATTACTTTGTAAAGCACCAGGTACATTGCGATCGCTATATAAATGCTTGCTAATAATAATAATAATAATAATAATAATAATAATAATAAATAAATTATTATACCAGATCTACTAGTAGCCTGTCTTACACAGCTGTGAAAAACAGCACCCCTCAGAAGAAAGACACCATAATCGTTAATAGTTTCTCTTAAAGTTGTGTCCATTAAGGCAGATTACAGTCTCTTCTCCCTCTTTTCCCTATAGGAAGCAAGACAATGAAGAAAGACAAAAAAAAGTGGACATGTTTAGCCTCAAAAAGGGAAGAGGAAATTCAAGTTTACAAAATGTAAGAACAGTAGAAGGAACATTATCTAATAATGTATTTAATTATTAAAAACTCTTATACCTCACCCTCTCCAATCACAGGTGGTTCGGGACGGCTTGCAACAATAAATTTTTTAAACAATAATCAATTCAAATTAAGTTAAAATACAACATAATATAAAATTCCCCATCGTCCCATCTCCCCCCTCTTAGCCCCTCCATCCCATACCTCCCTCACCCCATCCACTCCACAAAATTAGCAAGCAGCTTGTGGAAATGTGGGGCTATAGAAAGCAGTAATGGAAGAGAGATTTTTTTGGAAGGGATTTGAAATTTGGGAGGGAGGGAGCAGAATGTACGTGCTCAGGGAGGGAGGTCCAGGCTTAGGGGGCAACATGGAAGAAGGGGCAGGAGTGATGAAGGGTGGTGTCAGTGGAGAAGTGAAGTGGGGAAAAACATATGAGGAGGGAAAGGACCATGAAGAGCCTTGAAGGGGATGACAAGGAGTTTATCCTGGATGTGAAGGGTGAGGGTGGGGGAGCCAGTAGGGAACAGAGAAGAATGTCACGTGACCCAGCAATCTATGGAGTGGGCTGACATTCTGCAATGTCAGCAGAGCAATGATACAGATTTTCTTGATGTTTGATCAAAATAGCCATGGCTAAGCTTGCTGTCTGCACTGTTCATTATATTGAAGAGGATCAATAGTTATGAGACGCTATGTTCACTAATGAGTTCACATGGTGTCATGTCCCATCCTGTCCCAGTGACCTAGACAACCCTGTTCATCATTATTTATTATTTATTTATTTATTTATTTATTTATTATTATTATTATTGTTGTTGTTGTTGTTGTTGTTATTAATAATTATTAATACTTTAAAAAAATCTATTTGCTCTTAGGTCCAGAGGGACCAGCACAATAATTTAAGGTAGGAAATAACAAATATTTTCAGGGGGAAATATTAAAAAGGGAGTGTACCAATAGCTTGCAGAAGAGGCAGCTTGTTTAAAAATACCTCTTCTATTTTAAAGTGTTTTTCTTGGTATTAAAAAGCTCCTCCCTTAAAAAGAACATTTAGAAGCATACTTGGATTTGGTTCCTTTCATATGGGAACAATGAGCATCAGTTATTAGAGGTGTTGTACGCCTTTCCAAACCCAATAATTTTCTTCCTTCTTTCTGCTCAACTTTCCTACTGACCTCCTTTCCCCAGACAAAGATTACCCATCATTCATGCTCCCAATTTAATTTCAGCCTGCTGTCGTTAGGCACAAAAGGTTTTCATGATAAGATACTGGGTGTTTTCACACAGACAGGACCCGCTCCTCTGCTTCGCCTCACACCTGGGTGGGCTGTGCCTGCTCTAAGGCAGGCCTGGTGGCTGTGCTTGGAACATCCAGGAGCACAGCCAGCAGAGTGAGCACTCCAAACTTGGGGCACTGGTCGGAAGTGGGGCTGCTGTCTGTCTGCTCGGCAGATGTCTGCTGCAGCTCTGCTCTTGGCTGGGGGTTGCTCCAGGCAACACCATAGGATTGCAGACTCTCTAGTCCACAACCCTGTGGTGTTTAGGGATGGGCGAACATGGTTCGGAAGTTCGGAGTTCGGACCGAACTTGACCAGTTCAGTCGACCGAACCGAACTTCTGAACCGAACTCGATTTTCGAACCGAACCAAATTTCCGAACTCAGCTCTGTTCGCCCATCCCTAAAGATAATATTCCATTTAGTTCAATGGGGTTTGAATTTCTGAATGCGGTTCGGAAGTTCGGAGTTTGGACCGAACTTGACCAGCTCGGTCGACCAAACCGAACTTCCGAACCGAACTGAATTTCCGAACAGAACCGAATTTCCGAACTCAGTTCTGTTTGCCCATCCCTAGTGGTGTCAGGGAGGGGCACCAGGTGGATGGATTGTGGGCTGTAGCAGCCACTGGGTCATTTAATCCCGACCAAGGCAGGGCTGCAAGCAGATAGATGCGAAGGGTGCACCCACGGACCTGCTCCACGGTGAGCACCCCTGCATCAGTATGAGAACACCATGTGTGATTAGAGCTCAAATGAATGGCCAATTCTATATTTGAAAATATAATTTGCATTATTGGCAAGTCCTCCAAAATCTGAATTATATCTGGCCATGAAAATAAAATTCATATATTTGCCATTTTTAATATTTTGTTCAGGATATTTTGAGTTATTTGATATTTCATTTTGGATATTCCAGTCAGGTTAGTAGTAGAGCTGAAATGGGGAGTGTGTTTATTATTCACAGGCATTAGTCATGTATTAGGGTGCCCTTCCACTAGCCAAATAACATCCATGACCAAAATGGGTATTCGCATATCGGTTTTTCTCAGGTACTCTGTTTGGGTTTAGTTAGATTGGTTGTTTAGCCATCTTAGTAATTCATTTTTTCATTTTCAGCAATTGCACATACTCAGTAGTGCTAATATTGCATAAATGGTGTAACCAAAAGAACTGATCCAAAAAATACAGAAAAATCAAAATGGACTGGACATCTGACAAAACATAAATGGACATTGGTTATTAATTGAACTGCCATTTTTGATTCAGTTAGAGTATATTTGACGGGGTATTCATTTTTTCAGGTACTCATTTCAGCTCTAGGTAGTGCTATTTTTAATAACACTACCGGGATGATCGTCATACCTGAAGCAAAATACCAAATAGCCTGAAATTATCTGAACCTATCATTTGTTTGGGGGAATGAGGCAGGGAATGAATAGCACTTCATATCTGCTTTGTTCCAAACAAATAGCTGAAATTCATCCAATTTGGTATTCATCATGGCTATTTGTTTCATCTCTAAATGGGATGCATATTACAGATTAAAGGACATAGGGATGAAGCGGCAACTCCTTTTTCCGTACCGCTATTTCATTCTGCCCTTTTGGAATTGCCCATAACTTTCCGCAGCTTTTCTACTGACATTCTGCTACTTAGTTTTAATGGGTTTTGTATTAGGGTTTTTAATGTTTTATTGTATTTTGTTGGTTTTAAATGTTTTTATTTGTAAGCTGTCTTGAGCTGCTTTATTGCTGGAGAGGCAGAGTATAAACATTTATAATAAATAAATAAAATAATTCCATGCCCTTTGCTTTATGATATCTGAATTATCGGAATTATCAGAAAATGTTGGAATAATTTCAGAAAGTGCCCGAAGAAAAATTGTTCCACTACTTCGTACTGTGACTGCATGTCGGAAAGTGGTGGCAGAAGTAGCAGAATGAAAGCAGCGGAATAAATGTCTCTATTGCACCGTGCCACTCATGCAGAAGAGCTCTTTCCATCGGAAACAGCTACCACAGCGGCTTGCCATTTCAGCCCTAGACATCTCTTTATTCCCCAACTCTGCTCTGCCTCATACAGTGGCAGCTGTCTATGCAGATTCCTGAAAATATAAAGGAGAAAATTTACACAGAACAAAAATGATGTCAGGAACTTGCTAATCAAATACACTCCCAGTGGCGGTTCTTAGGTAAGGGCTGTTGGGCGGTGCCCCACAAACCCTGGTTGGACTGCTGCCCTGCCTCTGCTGAATCATGTTGCAGGGGGGGGATTGAAATATTTTTTTGTGCTCGACCAGGGGGGGAGGGGGGAACTCAGCGCGACTACTTTGTTGTTGCATAGGGTGCTTACTTGCATTGCTAACTTGCTTTGCTGCTTGTGTTGTCACTGACCCGATCCTGTGCTGTGCTCCCTGGCCGCAGTGCCATTAAGGGAAGGAATTCCCTTGCTGCCTGCTGTGCTGGTGGTGATGATGTCGCCGGTGCCACATGCATGCGCAGACAAACACAGGCGGGGGGAGGAGGAGGACTTGGAGGCATGCTCATGCGCACCGGACCGGCACCACATGGCAATTTGAATTCAGGCACACAGTGGGCGGGCCAGCCAGCCACAGAGTCCAGGAGGAGGAGCTCCCAGGCTGCAACGCTGAACACACATGGTGTGTGTGAGCAAGCAAGGTGGTGAAGAGCGGAGCAAGGCAGCCGGAGTGACCCATGCGCAGAGGAGTCCCAGCTGACAGTGCATTGCAGGTCAGTCCGAATCTGGGTCCTGCCAGCCTGGCCCACATGGGGAGGAGGGGGCCCCTGACTCTTGTGCTGTGGAAAGTGGGCATGTGCGAGAGGGCGATCGATGGTCTTATCACCTTGTTTCTTCCTCTCTCGCACATGCTTACTTGCATTTTTGGGATGTGTGGGGAGGAGGTGCTTGAGGATTCCTTTAGGAATCCTCCAACCAAAAAAAATAAATAAATCATTTTTGGCTGATACAGCAGTCGCCCTGGCCAATTTCTTGCAGGAAAAAAACGGGGGGAGCCTGCGGGTGCAACTGAGCACTGGGAATGGGAAGGAGAGTGATTGGAGAGGACTGGGAGGGACTCTGGGAGCTGACCCAGGCCTCAGCTAAGCAAGTGTAGCCGGGTGTGTGCCGGCTGCACTGGTGGCACTGGCTACAAGCAATTTTTTGCAAACAAACAGCCCAGTCAGCCCCCAGCTCACAGCCAACCTTGCCTCCTCCCACCCTGGCCCCCACCAGCACATGGGGCACAGTCTGCAGACTGGCACTGCAACTCTCTCCTCCTGATCTGCCCGATGTGCCGAATCCAGGGCAGACCCAGGCACTCGGTGCAGGCAGCAAGTTTTCCTTATTATTAAGGTAAGATGGTATTAGCAGGTACTTTGTCTTGTGGTCTCCCAGTCCCTGGGGTGCTAAAACTGGATTCCCGGGCCTGGGATTTTATTAGGGTGCTCTGCTTTTCCATCCTGGATTCTGCTGCAGGTATCTGGACTCCTACAGGGTGGATGCTGCTGGGTACTTGCTACTAGCTTCTAATTCAGCACTGGGTCATTCATCTCTGGGATTTTATTGGGGAGGTGCTTTACTGCAGCCATTGGCTCTTGAATTATTCTGGGGTTCATCAGGGTGAATTGTGACTGTGAGGTAGGGAAAGTAGCCACTGGCACTTGCTTCACTTCCCCTGCCCTGAAGTATTCTCACCCACCTTTGCTGCGTGTGTGTGTTGGTGGGACCCCAATCCCTGCTTCAAGTCCTCGGGGACTTCTGGAGCAAGGATTGGGGACAGTGAAGCAGGGGGCAGGGGCAGTGAATCAGATGGCTAGCTTCCCCACCTCACTGCCCACTCACTATACATGTTACAGGGCACCTATAAGGCAACATTGCAGCCCTGCAACAAGTATAGTGGGTGGGTTGTGGGTGGAGAGTGTCTTCACTGAAAACGCCCTTACTCTGCCTGTGTTTTGGGTTTATAAATTATTTATTTTAAGCTTGATGTGAATGAAATCTGTGTTTTGTTCCAATCCTTAATCTGGTGTAAAAAGAACGGTGATTTGTGGGTTTCAATCTGTGGCTTTAATGGGACCAATCGTGCATGGTTTGTTAGAATGCATGTCACTCCTCCTCCTCCTCAGTATCATGAACTACTGGAATGGGGTGCTTTACAAGGGTGGGTTCTGTGTTTTGGGGCTTGTTTAAAGCTTGATGTGAATGCAACCTGTGTTTTGTTCTAATCCTTAATCTGGTGTAAAAAGAACGGTGATTTGTGGGATTCAATCTGTGGTTGTTATTCAGAGTGTGGTCTCTCTCTCTCTAATCCATTTTAATAACAATTGAAATGGGTTGGGGTATCTTTTCCCTTGCAGGGATCAATTGCAGCATTTATGGCAGGAGATCGTGTAAATGTGCAATTTTAGTGTTGGCTCTCCCTCCCATTGGCTCCGCCTCCCATTGGCTCGGACCCGCCCACCACCCTACCAGACTCAGATACCACCAGCCACCACTGTACACCCCGTTCTAGTCACTGGCTTTACTGTCTCCTCAACGATATGTTACTGCATGTCTCAGAGGACGGGTTTCTCAATCTAGATCTTTCATTTTATATCTGAGCATAACCCCTTCTCTTAATACCAGGTTCCTAACAACCAGGTTCCTAACACATAGATTTGCTGAACCACACTAGAGTGTTTAAGCTTCTGTTTTAGGCCCTTTTCAAATGGGTCAGAGTAGGTCAGGGGATGAGAGCAAGAGAGGACAGAGAGATAGGGGATCTCTGCACTCAGAGATAGGGAATGGATCCACAGCATAGATCTATGAACTAGACCTTCCACTTTCATCCCCATCCAGAGCACATCCCTTAAAGAACCCTACCCCCAACTCTGATCCAGTCTGCTTAGCTTGTACTGGTTTTCAAAGTAGCCCCAAAGGGGGAGAAAGGTTCCACACCCCTGTGGTAAGTCAGACCCTAAATTAAAGCACTGACAGCATGATCTCAAGGGGAAGAAACTGGAGATGAGGGAATTGACTCAAGGACAGGGGATGGATCCATGGCACAGATCCATGATATGATTAGCTGGGTTTGATCTGTGCCCTCCCCTTCCACTCCCATCCTAAACCCGAACCCGAACCCCAAACTCCTGCCTTGCCCACAGAGCCTGTAGTAATTTCCAATGTGGTCCATGGGAGGGAAAGGTTCCCTAACCATGCTGTATCCCATCAGCATGTGGGGAAAGCACAGATAAGTGGGGTGAGAAAAGAGTTTGTTCCCATTTGCAAATCCAAATAAATAATTGTGTACTTTTTGTACAGTGTTTTCTCCACCCTAGCCTAAAAGCTGTTACAGAATTTATATCTGAAACAACTGTCGCTCAACTCATGATTGAAATGATATTTAAACATGACTCCCAACCATGGTTGAAATCCCTCTGCAACTAGCAGAGGGAAAAGTGAGACCAAAACCTAGCTAATCGTATCTATTCCCAAAGCTGTTGTTCTGAAACTCTCTAGAGCTATTGTACCAGCTCACTTAGGAAACACCAAGGCTTTAGAGACAGGATTAATTATGTCATGATTCATGGGCACTGAATGTTCTATAAATAATTTTATGCAAATGTTTTTCTCCATGTTTGTTCCTTTAAAAAAAAAAAAATTAAACAAATAAAATAAAACACTACCATGAAACACATTATACTAGCTGGCCCAAACTGGATGAGACTGGAAATGCTACCTGAATTTCCTCCTTTCGACAGGGACAGTAAAGAAAAAAGAAAAAACACCTCAAGGCATCTTTGAGTAAGGTATTACTTTTAGACAGATAGAATAAAATCATGTTCCAAGTAACTATGATATTAAGAGTGGGGGTTCATTTACTATTGGCTGTAAAGGTCAGAGAAACAACAATCCTGTTTCTCTGCAGCTTGGGGGGCATACTGAAGCTGGGGAAAGACCCCCTGCTTTCTCAATGTGCTTTAAATTGGGTGGGGGAGAACAAGAAGAATGCGGACAGCAGAGGCTGCTGGTAGTTTGCATCCTGATTATGAACATCTAGGTCAGACTCGGTTAATAATTGGGATTAGAAACATTTAGGGAGGCAGGGCTAACCTTGCTGTTTCCTGCCTTGGTGATGTCCCTAGTCTATAAGACTGAGGCTGTGCTGTGGCTGGGTAATATTAGCAGTGCTCTTCTACAAAGATTTGTTGAGGTAGTACAGATAGCACTGATACTAACATGTTTAAGAGTCTTGGAGCAAGAGGGCAGATGCAGGTGTCTGAAATGCAGATCTATAAGGATCGGTATGCTGTTGCAGTACAAACACAGTATGTTCCAGTGGTGATTTCTATTAAGGGGTGTGGGGTCCAATCCCCTGCCCACCCAGGGCCCCCGGGGCTCACTCAGTTAATTTTTGCTTCCCCTGAACTCTTTCTCGGCTGCTGTGTTGCTGCTGCGGCAACCACATTCCAGATACAGTTTGGGCGCATGAACAGAGGCTCACATTGGTTCCCTGAGCATGGCTTCATAGCGCTGCCATGTTTTTGCTCTATGCACATGTGCAGAGAACCAAAACATGGCAGTGCTGTGAGGTCAGGTGCCGGACATCAGCTTGAGCATCCTGAGCATGCGCCAAAGTTTCCATACTCACACACAAGCTGCTGAGTTAGGCGGCTTCAGGCTCCCTGACTGAAGTGTGCAGCTTGGAGGAGGAGCGGCTGCTGGAGGCAGGGTAAGCCTCTGCGGTGGCTCACTGAGGGAGGGAACCCAGACCATGCCAGTGTTGGAGGCACAGCTGGAGCAGGCACGTGCACTAGTCAGAGAGAGCATGCTCCGGCCACCGTCCCTGAAGCATGGCTCTTTCTGTGTATCTCATAGGGGGCAGAGTAAGAGAAGAGGTTTGTGTTCCCAGGCTGAGTTCCATTAGTAGAACTCAGTCAAAAAAAAAAAAAAAGCATCATTGTGGGCAGTAAAGCATTCCGCCCTGGGCTCTGCTCTGGCCCTTGGTTGTGGGAGTGGGAAGCAGAAGGAGCTGAGTGGGCTGGAGAAAAAGTGCTGGCCAGGCTGGGAGGTACTTGAAGTCAGTTGAGCTCAGGCACTCAGAAGTGGGCAGGACTGCATGCAGGCACTAGGAGGAGCCCAGGATGCGGCACATGCTGCTAGCCTTGTGACTGTGTGGTGTTTTTTGAACTTGTCTTGGGGCAAGGTTGAGGAGCTGCTTCTTCCACCATCTCTCCAAACCTGGTAATAAATTGAAAGAGATTCCCCCGACTGACCCATATAGCCTGCTTTCTTTTGTCTCTGTCTCCCCCCCCCCCTCCTCTCTCCATGGCATATATTTGCAGGCAGACAGCCGAGGCAGAGGCATTTTTGTGGGCCTAACTGGGAGTGGGCATGGTGGCTGTGCTCACTGCCTCCTTTTCTTTAAAATGTTCTCAGACCCTTCCTGTTTTTCACCTGGTGACCCTAACTGTCTGCTTTTGCTAATTTAAGAGGAGGGGAGGGTTGGGTGGAAGAAGGGTTTATTTGCTTGAATTTTCCCTGCATTATAAAATGGTCCCTTTAATTTGGTCATGGGGTGTGGCTTTTCTGCAAGAAGGCCACACCACATGTTGGCTAATGAATGGTTAGCCTACTCTGTGCAGCTTGTTTTATGCTGCAGCAGAACTGTTTAGTATGGGGTCTTGGGGGAAAGTAAACCACATGCGGATGCATTTATGGTGTGCATTTTAGAACTTCACATAATATTTTTGTTCTTTTCTCCATTTTTTTCCCCATTCCATTCCATATTTATTTCTACCCCGCATTCTCTCCCGGAGGACTCGAGGCGGCTTACAAAATACATAACATTTTCTGGGTTTTCCACGCAGGGGCCCAGAAACATAAACAAATATCTAACATAATATACAATTTAAACAAGAAAAACAAAAATAATATATTTCCAATCACATCCCTTAACTCATCCAATAAACATTCCATTCCATATTTATGCGCTGTCTTCGGACCTGGTGGACGCTTCACTTCTTGGGTTTGTCCCCCCCTTTCGGCCTTGCCCTGGCGAGTGGCAGCTGTGGTTTTCCGCCGTAGGCGCCGCTGGACTGCCTGCATGTTTGTTCTTATCCAAGCAGCCACTTCTTAAAAATCACCAATGATGGAGAATCCACAACTTCTCTAGATAGTCCACTCCTTTGCCCGACTGTTCTTAACATCAGGAATTTTTCCCTGACGTCCAGACTTTAAAGTCCTATATGGCATGGGCCCCACTTACCTGTGGGACCACCACATTCCTTGTGTCCTGAATTGACCCATGTGGTCAGGGACACCTGCTTGGAGATCCCCTGGGTTTCCAGGGTGGCAACGTTTGAGTGGGCATTTTTGGTGGCACTGCCGTAGCTAAGGAACTCCCTCCCGGTAGAGATTTGCCTTTTGGTGGGTGGGTGGGGTGGGTAGTTTAGGGGTAATTGGGACATTTGCTTTTTGGGCCTCTGTTGTTTTATTATTTTAATTGCTATCTTATTACATTGTATTTTGCATTTTTATATTATGTATTTTTATCTATTGTTTATCTATTATCTATTGTTTATCTATTGAGCTGCCATTGGGCAGGAGGGAGCAGTATAAAAGTGATTAATTATATAATTAAATAACTAACTAAATAAATAAATAAATAAATAAAATTTCCATGTGTTTTCATTGTGCGTAGTGGTTTTCTTTGTTCAACAAACTTAAATTAATTAAGATGGTTTGCTTGGTTTGCTGTGTGTTTCCATGCACTGCTGCATCCCCCCTCCAGACTTCCAGGCATGCAGAGGCCATTTTGTGGGCCCAACTGGCCATGGCTACTCTTGTTTAAAATGGTCCCCTTGCTGTTTTCCACTCTAATTGTCTGAACTTTCTGATTTTTAGAAAATATGGTGTGGGTGGGAGGAATTGGGTGGAAGGGCAAGGATTTCTTTGCTTGAATTTTCCTTACATTTTAAAACTGCTCCTTTGCATTGTTTTTAGGTTGGTGGGATGTGGCTTTTCTGCAAGAAGGCCAGCTGCCAGGCCACATGTTATAATGTGCATTTTAGGACTTCACATAATATTTTTGAGTTTTCCTGCAAATTCTGTGTGTTTTGGTTGTGCATAGTAGATTTCTTTGTTGAAAATAAATAAATAAATTAAGATGGTTTGCTTGCCTGGCTATGTGTTTGCATGCACTGCTGCTTGCCCCCCTTCAAGACTACCAGGCATGAAGAGGCCATTTTGTTGGCCCAATGGCATGGCTACTCTTCTTTAAAAGGGATCCTTTGCTGTTTTCCACCCTAATAATTGTCTGCTTTCTAATTTTGGGAGTGAGGGGTGGGATTGGGTGGAAGGGTTTCTTCACTTGAATTAATTCCCCTGCATCTTAAAACCGTCCCTTTGCAGTTTGGTGGAATGTGCTTTTCTGCAAGAAGGTCACCCATGCCAAAGGTTGGCAATTGACTAATCGACTCTGCCTGGATATAGCAGGTGGCTTTTATGCTGCAGCAGAACTGTGCAGCATGGTTGGGTCCTGAGGTCCCATGCTGCTGCATTTATGGTATGCTAAAGAACTTCACATAATATTGAGGTTTTCTGCATTTTCCACACATTTTGCTTGTGGCCTTTGCTGCCTGTGTATTTCAGATACTAACGTTTTCCTGAATAGTGCCTTAAGTAGGGTACTTGAATTTTCCGTAATCTGAGTTACTTCCCTTATTGTACTACTGTTTTTTCTACTATGGCATCTCATATTATCTAACACGCTTCCTGCTGGTGGTTGGTTGTTTTCCTTGCCCGTGTTTCACTGACTGTCATATTTAACAGCTCTCTGTGTGTCTGTGGGTATTTTCAGATGTTATGAGATCACGCTCAACCACAGTCAATACCTTGTGGTGGGGAATGGTCCCGTAACGTCTGTTGGGGAACCAGAAGTTCCCCCCCAGATGTTTACCATGGTCAATCGCGGTGGGAAATCAGATTCACCATGCGATCGGCTGAACCAGCGGGGCCAGTGCTGATCGCGTGGTGAATGCAAGTCCCTGCCATGATGAAGGGACCCGTCTCGTCTGGATGGCAACCATGACCTGGAATCCCCGGAGGGATTCCGGGCTATTGTCAATTCGGGCGGGCGCTGTGGCCGCATTGGCCGTGATGCCCGCCCGTCTCCCCAGAGGGCGGGCGGCGGGGGTGCGTGGGGGGGGGACCATGCAGTCGCATGTTGTGCCACTCGGCCCCACCCCCTCCCCAATTCCCTGCCGGGATCAGCCTGCACGTCGGTTGGACGTGATGGGCTGATTCTGGCGGGGAATCAGAAGGGTGATTCTGGGACAGGATGCATGCCGCCCCGTCTCGTCTGAAATCATCCTGTGTCTCCTTTTATCATCTCCTCTTTTTATTTAGCTGTTTGAGGGATTTGTCCATGGGGGGAGTAACTTAAACTACATTTTCCAATTCCCTCCTGTGTCCTTTTGCACTTTTTCATTGAAACTTTAGTGGCATCTGTACCTGTCCAATGCCTCTCCCCCATTTCTGGCAGTGGTGGTGGTGGTGGTGGAATCTTACTGGTCACTTGGTCTGTGAGTTTTCTGAAATATGGTTTTCATTTACAGAATTTTTATACAGATGGGAAACTGAGACTCTATAATTCCATATTAATTTTACAATTCTGGTAGGCTCCACCTACCATTGGGCTGGCCCTGCCCACTTCTGGCAATGCCCTGCACCCCACCAGTCTTAGGAACCCACCAGCCACCACTGGTAAGTTCTGAAGGGGGGAAAACATTATTAGTTAGAGATGTGTCCTCTTACCAGAACATCAGGCCAGGAGACTTCAGGGAGCAAAGGAGAAGTGGTTTAGGAGTGCCTGAAATAGGCTATGTCCACAATTATTTCTCAAGAGTGACCAGTCACTTAACTTTAGTCTTACTGGAAAAGCAGATCTCCTAATGTGAGGGTTTGCTAAATTGTACAGTGGTACGCTAAAAATGTGTGGCAAGAAAGGACTTTCCAAAATAAATGGCTGTACTGAGTCCAGGGGATGATTTTTGTGAGTATTGAGCAAGGGAGAGTATGTAATGAAGCAGAGTTAGTGCAGAAGCAGGGGAGTAATAGTAGTGTTATCATCAGTTCTCCCACACTGAGTATTGTTCCTCATTGCATGACATGAGAGGGCAAATATTCCGCTGCCTTTAATCACTTGTGCAGTGAGCAGATGCACTTGAGCTGCTGTCAAAAAAAAGAGCTCTAAAGGAAGGAGAAATTGGGGCCACAGTGGAGACAGAGATCAAGCACATAATATTGGGACAGGGAGGAGCTTGCTGTCCCCAGCTCCAGTGTTTCCCTCAAGCTGCAGAGCATAAGGCCAAAGGAAAGTGCGAGTGCATGGAGCCTAACCTGTAAGCGATAGGGATGGGCGAACTCGGTTCGGATGTTCAGAGTTTGGACCAAACTCGGTCTGTTCAGACGTCCGAATCGAACATCCGAACCGAACTCTCGAATGACCGAACAGTTCGGTCATGTTCGGACAAGTTCGGATGAGTTCGGAGGCAGGAAATATGTCTTTCCAGGGCCGAAAATTAGGTTACGGTTTCACTTCGGTTTCGCTATTTTTGAATGTTCAGCCAAGTTCGGCCAAACCAAACTCGGCTGAACCGAACCATCGAACCTGAACTCAGGTTTTGAACTGAATGACCGAACATCTGAACATCCGAACTAGGGCTGATGCGGCAGCAGCTTTTACCGCGCCGCGATTCCGTTCCGCTATTTCGGAATTGCCCCCGCCACACCACGACATTTCTGCAGATATTCTGCTAATTCCGCCGGAATTCTGCAAATCGCGGAATCGCGGAAAAATCGCGGAAATCGCGGAAAACCACTATTCCGCGATTTTTTGGTGCTGGCGGAATTGCGGAAATAGCGAAAATGCCATGTTTCCACGATTCCACTAAGTTGCGGAATTAAATAAGCGGAACCGCGGAACCGCGGAATGAAACCGCGGAATTAAAGCCTCTGCCATGCCATTCCACTAATTGCGGAAACACTGTTTCCGCCGGAAATAGCTACCGCTGCGAAATTCCGCTACAGCCCTAATCCGAACCGCGTTCTGTTCACCCATCCCTAGTAAGCGAGCACAGTATTTGAGACAGAATGGTGCCAATCCCAATCCCACAGATCCCGCACGTGCGCATACGCGGGGCACAATGTGTCCACAATCAAGATCTGTGCGGTTTGTGCACAGCTGCATGTGTGTGCGGCTGTGTGTGTGATCTGCAGGTTTGGGGATTGGCCCCACCGTCTTTACTACTTACATGGCGTGCAAGCTAAGGTGGGAGCCTTAATTTATCATTTCAATGCTTTTGGGTGCATGAGTGAATTTGTAAGAGCCTTAACTCAGCTCTTTAAATGAAAGATTTTTTTGATCTAAGAATTTCTCTCTTAACTCATGTTCATACATCTCAGTGCTAACTCAAGCTCAGCACCACCTCTGACTAGCCTTGCATTCGTGGTAGCTACACATGCATCAGTTTATGGGAGCACGTGCCATGATTCGTTGCACTGCCATTTGCAGATAAGAACTATAAAAATCAGATTTAACTGCTCTATGCATTTACATAATATTTAATCCCACTCAGAACTGGCTTTTGGTTCTGCAGTGATGATGAAGGTTGGGGATCTCTCTACTAGAGTGAAATCAGAGGTCCACTATGAATTTTGTGTTTGATGGATCTGTCAGCTTTGAATTTATTTGGGAAAAGTGAATATAACATGTTGTTAGTTTCCTTTTTGTTTAGTCATTTCGGATAGTTCTTTCTGTAATTCATTTAAGATATGGTGGGATATAAATCCCAAACATATGTATTGTATGTAACATTCATCTAGTTTTAGATACTAGGGGGAAAGGCAAAGAGACCTTCCACCAATAGGGACACCAGTAACAAGGTTCAGCATTGTCACACTGAGCCCAAAGAATGATAATTTCTAGCAGTGTGAGGACTTGTGGGAAACAAAATTTACATATTAAAATAAATATGCAAGCATTGTTGTCCCCAAACCCTCAATCTGCTGTGGAGAGCAGTTTACTTGTGCTCAAAATACCTAATGTTAAGGGTTGTAGGAAACAAGATTTACATATTAAAAACAAACATGCAAATCTTGCTTTCTTAATCTGCTGCTTCATTGGTGGGCTCTCTGAAAATGTGTATAATATTTGCAAATACAAAATTTTCTATTTGTATCAGCTCTATTATCCCCCTGTTCGTCTGGAGGGGAAAAGCTAAGACATCCATGTAACATGCTCCCTCAGGCATTGGGCCCACTAAAACATGGGGTACTTTGTAGGGCATCTCCTTCATCTTGTTTTAACGCTGACCCAGAACAGAGCATGTTTTTCCACTGAACTTGCCAAGGAAATTTACATACAGATCTGGAGTCTTTAATGAGAAAGTGAAGTCTGTATTTGAGCTAAGTCTGCTGAGTAGGAAGGCCCTAATGCAGAAAATTGCCTCCAAATTTTGGTTTGGGACCCCCAGTGTATCATGCCATCTGTAAACGAGGTCATGATCACTCATAATATTTGATGTCCTTGTTGCTGTCTAGGATTAGGAGATTTATATTCAAGTCATCAAATGAGGTAACACAGAAAAGTTTGGGAATTCCTGCCCTAAAGTGTTGGCTCCCAGCATAATTTTTCCCAGCAGCTCATGGTCCTTAGAAAATTTTCTCTTTGTCCCATCTGTAAAGTCTTCTCTAGAAAGCATTTAGTCATCCCTCAAAACATGCTGTTTCAATTGTGCATTTTAATCAGACCTTTCCTAGGACAAGGGTGAACGGTAATCACAGCAAACTGCTAAAGGTCACTTCTTTTGCCTGGACTTTTGTGTGCAGAATCTACTATCTGAACTAATTTTTAATCTCCGACTCTTTAATATTTCAACCAGTTTATAAAGCTGCTTTCGGGACATGACGCAAAACGGCAGTTTAAAGCCATAGATCCTTCTAGTTAATCTACAAGATTAAGCACCTCACACCCACTAGAGTGTCTTCCTTGGAGCTACTGTATTATGGCCCATGGCTAAATCTGATTTTATAATCCTGCTTAGTCTACATTGATCTGGATAAAGAGAGACGCATCATTTGAAAAGGAAGCATGATTTAGGCAAAGGGAGCGGACTATGAACACACATTTTCAACAGGGATGGGGAAGTAGCGTCAGAAATTAAAAACCACATTCACTAAAGTGAATAATCTCCCATTGTCCTTTAAAATGACATGCCAGAGTCATCCTAGTCTCAAAATTGCTGTGGAGTAAAGCCCAGAGAAGCATGGGGAAGAGATTTTTCTCAAATTATGCACAATCATAAAAAAGTCGAGGAAAATCTGTGCCTGACCCTGAGTGGGCGAGCAGCGATGGCATTGAACAAAGGCACTGGAATGGAGAGTTATAACAAAGGGGCTAAACTGCCTAAACACAATGGGCCTCATCCAATGGCTCGCATACGCCGACCCCAACGCATGCCGCACGGCTTGAACGTGCACGCTCAGGTGGGCAAAGGCACAGCCTGGCTGATGTGACCCACCATGCATGCTTCATCCCCAGGGTCACAGGATGTGTGGGCTCAGGGGTTGCATTGGCCTGGGTTGTGTCTTTGTCTAGCGCGGCTGTGCTGCTCACCTGAGCGTGTGAGTTCGGGCCCATGCAATGCGCATGCACCTGGCATACACGGGCCATTGGATTGGGCCCAATGTGTTTCTCTGTACAGGGTGAGGTGTAGCCATGCTGACAGATAGCGGAAGGGTCTTTTACTTACTGTTTGGCAGTACTTGTATGTCTGCGGCAAGATCCCATATCTTCTTTGCATCTCCAGCTCCATGTAGGATTACTACTACTAATGCTGAAACAGATAGCAAAACAAAGTATCCACAATGAATATCTGGTATTTCAGATAGCTTGGCAGTTATCTGGTAACTATCCAGTTACTGTGAGAATACCAGATATTACTGTTTCGTTGTTTACTGATTTATTTTTTACCACTTTACCATTGATTGCATTACAGCTGCATAACCAAGCCAGTCCGGACAGAGGCAGGGAGGAAGGGCGGGGGTGAGACAATAACATCCTCAGTCTCTTTGTGGAAAGAGTTGCTACCAACAAGACCATGGGTGCACTCACCTACACATTTTGCATGACACACGTCCCCCCACCATGGGAATTCACATATGATTCTATCAACCCTCTTGCTATGGGTGTGGATATTGTGTGGAAACACCTTGAGATGCTAATTGATTAACTCTGGGTTCCTGGGACACTTTGAAATGAGAAAACTCTTAAAAAGTCACAGTCAATCACCCCTCACAGAGAGGGCTGTGTGTTTGGGTGCTGCAGCAATGTAAATATCACACCATGGGTCCATGTCATGGATCCAGTCCCTGCCCTTGAGTGCGTACCCTCATCTCCTCTTCCTTCCCTGTAGGTCACTTTTTCAGCGGTTAAGGATAGTGGCTGGATTCATGGGCCAGATCCAGGAACTGGAAAGGACCAAATAAACACTCATGGGCAGGATTTGGCCCATGTGCCAAATATTCTCTAACCTTGCTCTAACATTATTATCACTCTTCAGAACAAATATGCTAGGAGCAGACCAGGGGCTGAATTTCTGCTTCTCTAACAAGTGTAGTTATTCGTAACAGATTGTTTGGCCCTAGATATCTTTTTGTTTCACCCAAGGTATTAAAACCCAATCAAAAATATAAGCATTAAGATGTGTAAATGACTCAAAATATTAGAATCTTCCCATACATATACATACATATACATACATGTACACACACACACACACACACACACGGTCATATTTCCCCTGACCTCAATCCCAGTGAGTCTATGTATAATCTACTAAATTATTACCCAGTGTGAGTAAACTTAGCAGAAGCTAACCTGTTGTAATCACTATCATCTCCTCATTTTGGCCTTGATGAATCTGGCCCTAATTCAGCAGAATCTTCTGCCCAGCACAGGAACCGTGAAAGTTGCATGAGGACAAAGGGAAAGAATAGTATGTCTTAGGTGCATGTTCCTGGATGCAGACAGAACTTTCATTTTCTGCTGGGTGCAGTTGGGTATCTAATTGCAATCACGTGGTACTCTGGCATACAGCCACTATGCCCAGCGAGCAATAACATCAAGCCTTTTCCAATTAAAAACCACAAGAATGAAAGGAAGACACTGCTTGGAATCTGCTCTCTCAGAGTTTCACTCCTCTATCTTAATTTGTTTTTCTTAGCAATAAAATGCAAAACATCCAGCTGACCTTTCTTGTGTTTGAGCTTCCTGCTCCTTGCTAAAATTGTTGATATGGATGCAAGTAAAAATGAAACCGGTACCCCCCCCCCAAAAAAACAACCCAGGTTAACCCATCAAAACCACAATACCCAAACAAAAACAATGGCTTAGGTAATAACCAATATCCTTTAGTTCTCTGCCAGGTACTCATTAGAGTTATTCAGTTTTTGATAATAATAATAATAATAATAATAATAAATAATAATAGTATACTATTAATTATTAATTATTAATTATTTGCTGTTGTTTTGGGTTTATTTTTATTCAGTCCTGACATTTCAGCAATATTTGCACTATGGTGCATGAATAATTACAAAAAAAGATGCAATCAAAATAGTGAAATTACAAAAACCCAGGCATACCTGAACTGAAAAGCCAGAAACACACAAAAAAAGAAAAAAATAGATTGGCCAAAAAACAGGATATATACAAGTACCCTTTTTGATGGCAGATACTGTTCTTCTTTGAGTGGCTCTGTTCTTCTCACTCATGGGATCATGGGACAGCTTTCAGGCGACCCAGAAAGATCTTGTCTCTTCTGCAGCAGTTCTGGTTGGCTTCCAGAGTGGAATATTATGGAAGCCCAGGCTCCAGCACCCTCCTCCCTCTCACCTCTAGTGTGAGTTATCATGAGATTTGAAGGTATAAGGGGGGGAACGGGGCAGGGGAGAGCCTACTAGGAATAGGCGAATGCAGTTCGGAGTTCAGCCTGAACTCAGCCTGTTCTGACGACCGAATCGAACTTCCGAACCAAATGCTCGAACTTCCGAACAGTTCGGAAAAGTTCGGATGAGTTTGGATGAGTTCGGGGTGGGGAAAACGTGATTTTGGGTGGGAAAAATGTGACTGGAATGGGGAGGCAGCTGAGGAGCAGATTTCCTGGCACCAGGGGTGGTTTCAGGGCCAAAATAGCCATACAGAAAAAACTTCGGTTTCAGTACCAATAGCACTTTTTTTTAATGTTCGGCCAAACCGAACGCCGCCGAACCGAACAGTCGAACCCAAACTCAGGTTTCGAACCCAACGACTGAACGTCTGAACATCCAAATGGTGTTCTGTTCACCCCTCCCTAGAGCCTACCCTCCCGGTTCCTTCAACTACAGCTAGCGAACTCGAGGAACAGCTTGCTCTCTCTCGCTCTATTTTTTTAGCAGTTTTTAAGCAGTTTTTTAGCAGTTAGCAGTTCACTTACTTCTTGGTAGTAGTTAGTTTTGTTCATTATATTTACTAGTTTTACAGTTAGTATAGAGTTAGTGTACTTTGAGCCCAAGTCATGGGCACTCCTCCTGGAAAGAAACCAGGATTCAATTGCTGTATACAGTGCTCTACAGTCATTCCCTTCTCAGATCAGCATGAGGAATGCTTTCTGTGGTTTTGGAGAGGGGTACACCAAAAAAGGCTGCAAGGCTTGTGAGAGCCTCTCCATGAACACTCTAAAAGATTGAAGAATGAAGCTACAAGACTTCCTCATGGTGAAGAGGGCCCTCCTAGAGCCCATGATAACCCATGCCCCCCTATTCCTGTAATAAAGATTAGCAAGCCAAAGCTTGCTCAGTCCAAGCAGTCTGAGCTCAGGCAGGGCTCCCAACCTTTTAAACTTGCTCAGGGCTCTCAGTTACCACTGACTCTTGCTGAAACAGGGGTGTCTTGGTAGATGAAACTGGGAATCAGCCTCCAGATCCAGTTCAGCAGATCAGAATATATCAACCCCCATATGGGAATGCAGAGACACTGGGTGATTCAGACCACTCTCTAATCCTAGACTG
This sequence comes from Sphenodon punctatus, assembly GCA_003113815.1. Taxonomy (NCBI): domain Eukaryota; kingdom Metazoa; phylum Chordata; class Lepidosauria; order Sphenodontia; family Sphenodontidae; genus Sphenodon; species Sphenodon punctatus. The sequence continues at coordinate 7,147,948 of QEPC01010657.1, forward strand.
CACCCTGGTACTGCCAGAGCAAATTTTTGTGCCCACACTCTAAACCAAAAATACTAAAAAGTGGAAAGCCCCCCACATAATGAATCCTCTGAAGAGGAAGGACCAGCACCACAAAAGATCCCACCCCTCCCCAAGGGGCTTGACCCTTCCCCACATGGTCCTCCGGACCACAACTGCCAGAGCCCATCCAAGCTGCACCCGGAGCCAACTAATGACGCTGACTACTTAGATCAACCAGAGACAGATGTTGAATTACAGCTGGATGTAGACATTAACTGGCAGCCAGACTCATATGATTATATGTGACACCGGGTGCGCCAGGACAATTGAGTACACCCCACCCCGGAACTCAATCCATGAACTACAAATTGGACCTGGGAGGAAATGATTCAGTATCAAAATAGACCCTCTCCCAATAAAGAGCTTCAGAAGCAGGAACAACCTTGGCTGGTTCCTTCAGATTCCAACAAGGATATGTCCATCAATTCTTCACAAGCCCCTGACTCGGATGACATGATTGGACCCGACCTTCACAAGTGACATAGGGTGTTTTTAGATGAACAGGGGGCAGCCCACCCTGCAGCTGCTCTGTCGGTGTACCCCCACTTCTGACCACTTGCAACAAAGTTCCAAATTTCCGAGGAGGACCCCTGAAAATTCGGAACTCAGAAAACCTCAACCAAGTGCAAGAAAGGGGGACAGAGTGCAGGTAAGAGGAGGCTGGAGGCCAGCACTAGGTGTCTACTCCCCTTTTCCATGTTCCCCACTGGCTGGAGAGAGAATAGGGAACCAGGAAACCAGGGAAAAGGGAACGGAGGCGGGGTGGGGGTTAGAGAGCTGTTTAGCAGGAGCGAGAGCCTAGCACGGGAGGCAGGCTGGTTATTTATCTTCTGGGGGATCCACGCTAATGCATGGTGTGACTGTTCCTGGGTTAGGTTAGGGTCTGATGGTCCTTTTTGAGCATGCAGTTGTGTTTTGTTTTTCCCCAAGCCTAATCTAGGAAGAGGCACACCACACATTAGCACACAACCCCTCTGGAAGGTAAGTAATGAGCCCTGCCCCCTCCCCCCCCACTAGACCTCCTGCTCCCCCTAAGCACCCCTCTGACACCCTCCCAGTAACTTGATAATTCACTGATTATTCTCCACAGGTCTGGGGGCAGACAGAAAACACAGGACTGCTCCTTGGAAATTCTCGGTGAATATTTTCCCTCTATTTGGTGCAGCTCTACTTTAGACAGATCCAGCAGGATGCCCTGACCACAGTCTGCCTGTGCAGTGTTCCCTCCCTCCCCCAAATTTGATTTGTTAGCAATCGCCTGACTTTCTAGTCTGGTGCCTGCAACTATATGGTGTTGTCAGGGCAATGGCAAGCCAGGAGTGGAGCTGCAGCGTGGATCCGCTAAGTGGACGGAGTGCAGCTCCACTCTGGGATGGTGCCATGAGTTTGCCTGCTCCACTCTGCTGGCAGCGCTCCGGGATATTTTGGAGTGCCATGAGCGAGGCTGCCCTGGAGTTGGCACAGCCTGCTCTGCTTCAGCATGTGGCAGATTTCCTTTGGATGGACCAGCCAGCCTGGGGGTGAAGTGGGCAGGTGCGACTGCCCCAAAGCTGCCATCCAACTCTTTACACTCATAGTCTCAAATCTATCTACAATGCTTTCCACAGATGATGTGAAAAAAATTCCAAGCAATGCTGAAGCACATGACTGTTGCCACCATGCCACAAATCCCTATGAAAGCTATGAAGAAGTCACCATCGGGGCCAGTTTTTGTCTTAGCAGGTGGAGCATGGACATGTTATGCTCCCAATTATTTCTGAGCTAATGGGCCCCATCTAAAACAGTGTGGGAGACCCCATCTTCCTTTCTGCTGATAAACAGATTAGCAGATTTGCTTTACCCTATTCCCCAAGAAGGGGCTGCTATGTTCTTCTAACACCCTGCAGGAGCAGGAGCAGCAGGAGCAGCAGCAGCAGCGAACCACCCATGCTCAGGAGCAATCAAAATTTTACCTTCTGACAGAGAAGGCAGGTGATTAGACATTGTAACAGGGATGAGTGACAGGGCTAGGAGAGCACTGGGGCTCTTAAGGGATAGCCCCAAGTGGAGAAGTCCTAATGGTGTGAATAAAGGTGAACCATGCCATAGCAGACGCTAAAGCAATGCAGGCATCAATACAAAGAAGGACAGTGCCTTACAGGAAACAGGTGCTGGACCCAGGAGTTGGGAGCCTAAGTGTCTAACTAGGTCCAGCTGAGCCTGGGCGAGGCCAGGCCAGCCCTAAGGACTGAAAAGACTGAGCCTCACCTCACTCTAAGGGGGAGATCAGAAGTAAGGAAGAAATAAAGAGCCAGCCACAAAGGGCTCTGCCTTACATTGGCTGAGACAACATGCAGCCAGGAGCTGCACAGGGAGAGACCTGGATCCAGGAGGAATTGTGCCTGAGCAGGGCCCATCCTAAAGGTACCCAGAGGAGTCTATGAATAGGCACTAAGGGCAGTGTGAGACTGTATAAGGACTGTTATATATAGATAAAGTAGATAAGCTTCTACTGTCAGTGACCTGTAGGGGGACTACATATTGGAGCCAACATGTTCACCTTTGCTCCTAGAGTGAGGAAGGAGGGACCTGGTCAGTGAGGAACTGAAGGACATTCCTTAAATCTTGTGGCCTTTGTTGGCGCTTGAGGGCCACCTTTTTTTTAAGGAGGCGTGGTCAGTAAGGAAGTATCCAGTGCATGCACCACCAGGTATGGAATGCCTCTATCGCGTGTTTGATTTGGACAGAGACACATTAGGGATGCTGCTGGTTTATCGGGCACCCACCAGTGGCTTCTCTACATGCTCTTGTGGATCTGGTGTTGGAGGTGATCTTGAGGTCCCCCAGGCTGGTTGTCCTGTGGGACTTCAATATTCATGCTACCACTGACCTTGAAGGAGTAGAGTGTGAGTTCATGGCCTCAATGACAACCATGGCCCTGTCCCAGGTCATCAGTGGTCCCACGCACAAGGGGGCGAGGGGGGGCATACTCTAAATTTGGTGTTCTGTACTGGCCTTGAGGCTGGTGGTCCAATAGTAGGAGGTGGGTGGGTGATACCTTTGTCATGGTCAGATCATTACCTCCTGAAAGCCCGTATCCTGGTGCATGTCAGCCCCTGGTAGGGTGCAGGATCTATTCGGATGATATGCCCTCAGAGACTTATGGAAGCAGTGTTAGGTTCGGGGTTGGGTATCACGGGAAACCGTGGACGTGGCGCTACTTCGCTCGCTTTTCCCTCGTTCCCCTCCCCCCAGACTCGGGCCACAGAGGAAGGCTCACACGTGCGTTCGGTGAAAGATTCCCCTCAGGTTAACGGGTGGCCAAGCTCTCATGAGCGTAGGGGCCGTTTCATCACAGGGGTTCGATCAGCGGGATGTAGGAGCCAAACTCTGGTTCCCTACACAGGGTAATAATTCCCTGTCCCTATCACACACACCCGCCCACGTCCACGCAGTGCCAGGGAATAGAACAGTGCACCCGGGGAAGTGTAGGGTAGGCAGAGTACCAGGGAAAAGGGAAAGGATGGGGACAGAATTCACACAGGGGAAAAGGGGAAGGTTACCAGTTCTAGACAGGGGAATGCCTCT